>JAWWTY010000160.1:2627548-2747431 GCA_035222235.1 Margarornis squamiger | reverse complement strand
CAGGCTCCCCAGGGCAATGGGCACGGCCCCGAGGCTGCCAGAGCTCCAGGAGGGTTTGGGTGATGCTCTGGAGCACAGGGTGTGACTCTTGGGGATGGTCTGTACAGGGCCAGGAGTTGGGCTGGATGATCCTTGTGGGTCCCTTCCAACTTAGCACACTCTGTGGTTCTGTGAAATTCACAGGGAGCTTGGACTGGAAACTAACAGAAGAAAACAAAGCAAAGCAAAACAAAACAAACAGATTGTAGGCAGTAATAAACATAAGAAGTCTTTCAACACCTGAACCACCTCCTACCCCCTCTTTGCACTGTGCTTCCTCCACGTGGTGACCCCCAGATCACTCTGCTCCGCTGCCGACCCTCTTTCCCAGCCACACCTGTGCTCTGATTCCAGAAGCCAACTTTTATCCAGTTTAAAGCTCTTTCATATGGTCCAAACCATTTTTGCCTTTCCCCAAGGATGTCTCTGCACGGAGGTTTCCTGTTAGTGTCCATGTGGTCAAAGGGCAGTCAGGCTTTTCTACAGTCACCAGCTTTGCTCCTGCAATTTAGAGCTTGGAGTGCCTTAATCCTTGATAGGCAACACAAGCATCTGCTTCTCTTTTCCCTCCCACCCTCTTTGCACACACAAAGCCTCATTATATCAATGAAATATTTTCCCATTCTTCACCTGACGAGCCTATGTGCACGCACCCATGAGCCTGTTTTGCACGTCCTGTGTGTGTGTGAATATACATGTACACCCATACGTGCTCTTCGTGTGTGCCAATGTACCTTCCCCCGGTTATACACAAACAGATGTTTATATATAGAATGCATATTATAAATTTAAATTGATACAGGAACATAAATCTGAATAAATCACAGCTAAGCTGCAGCTTAAAATAAACATTCTGGAAAAAATAAGCAAATAATTTTTTTTCCTTTTTTTTTCTTTTCTTTTTTTTTCTTTTTTTTTTTTTGGCAGAATGTTTATTTATTTAACAACAGCGATGCAGTTGCTTACACTTTCTACAAATGTTTTATCTCTTCTTCCTCCGCACCTGTCCCTGAGTGAATAGAGCCACATCTGTCTCATCTTGGCATAACAAGTACACATCTACATCTGTGAAAGATGATTCCATTTTTGAAGGAAACACTGTCTACTTTTACACTCCTGCAGTCTGCTAGAAATTATTACACAATGGATTTTGTGTCTTGCAGGAAGGCTGCTAAATAGTGAATAGCGAGTTTGGAAATGGTACAACAAAAGTAATGCCCTACTTTAACAAATAGATAGCTTGATATAAATATATATTTATTCTAAACTTTATGGGTAAGATAGAGGCACTGATTAATGCTACCTTCAGTTTAGTCTTTCTTTAGCATAGTGGACACTTGAAAAACTCAGGAAATGGGAACTGCAGAGTGGAGGGAAAATAATGGGATAGAAATGCTTTCACCCATCAGTTACCATGTCAGAGCCAAGATGAAGCTGAGTGACTGGAAAAACAGAGGGGAAAATTCTTCCCTGGGAGGGTGGGCAGGCCCTGGCACAGGGTGGCAAGAGAAGCTGTGGCTGGCCCTGGATCCCTGGAAGTGTCCAAGGCCAGGTTGGATGGATCTCTGAGCAATCTGGTCTGGTGGACTCACTACTGACAGTGGGCTCTTGGTTGGAAGCAGCCACGTGCTGTCCAAGGTTATGTCATTAATGACATTCAGTAGCTCATTAAATAAATGAAGAGGTGAGTGTTGCTGATGTAGTTAAGGGTTTAATGAGGTAAAATAGTGAAATAGCCAAAAGCCTCTCCAGTGATTCTGAACTGATGAGCAGCAGTTGTTTAGCTGCTCATCCTTCTTTTATGGGCTCAGCTATCAAAGATGAAGTAAGAATAAAGGAAAGGTGAAGTTTCCTGAAGCTCCTCTTTGACTGTTTTGTTTTCCTCACCATTGTTACCTCCACTGCACACAACAGCTCTTGTAGTGATGTACTCGAAGCTGGAAAATCAGTGCAGGATGCTGATTCATCCAGCCAGGTTTCCTCAGCTTCTCACCTGGAGGGGTTATCCCAGGAAGAGCATTAATCCAAGACATTTGCAGGACCTCTGCTGCCTGGCACAGGCTGTGTTGTGCCTGGTGCCAACATGTTTGTGTCTGCTGACCAACCAGATAACCAGGATGACAGGGAAATTTCACCAAAAAAATGAAGCCTGGGCAGGAAATAGAGATTTTTTTATTATGGTAAAAATCTGCCCATAGTAAAACTTTCATTCAACACTTCCCATCTTTTTCCTGACTATTTTTCATCTCTTGCCAGCCTGGAGTTCTGTGCAAAATAAGAAGCCTTTTTTTGCTTCCTCAGCCACTGAGAATCCCCTAACTAAAAATAAAGAAATAAGTAAACTGATAAATGAAGAAGTGACATTATTTTTTAAGACAAATGTTATTTTTCTCTCAGACTCTGTTGCTTTTCCTTCACTATGTTTCACGACAGAGGGAGAGGCAGAGTAAAACAGGCTCACTCCCCTGTGATTTCAAAACAGCCTGAAACCCCTTTAAATCAACAAGAAATCAGTAAGTGCCCATGAATGTGATTTCAGAAGTGAAATATTCTATGGGGGAAAAGAATCCCAATCAGAATACATTATAAATTGTAACTAGTTTAATGGTTTGAAACATATATGTGAAGATTTAAGGAGAAATTATCCTGCTTCCTGTATCGTGCTAAGAAAATTAGTTCAACAAACACAAACAGGATTGCAAATTGTCTTTTAAAGCAAGTTTGGAAGACAGAGCACCATTTGTCCCTCTGTGGAGCATATCAAGGTATTGACACACAGGTCTCAGATGCCACGATACCAACCCTCTTCCCCTCTTTTTTTTTTTTGCAGTATTTCATGTCCTATCTTTAGGCTTTCTCAAAATCAACTGCTTGATTTACCCATCCTTCCTGGGAATTTATGATTCATATCTTCCCTCTTTTTCCCTCCCCTCTCTTCTGCCAGACCTTTCCAACTCCCAACTGCTGTTCTATCTTCTATATTAAGCACCCCAGGCTCTGATGTACTTGACAGTGCCCTGTACTTTAAACACACACACAAAAGCACACTGGTGATCTGAGATATTTTCTGCAATGTGACATACATTCACCAGCCTCAGACTCTAGACCTTTCCCAGTCTTAATAAATACCTTATTTTTTTATTTTTTTTTAATTTTATTTACTTTTGGGTTTTATATTGTGTGTTGTTTTTTTTTCTTAAAAGGATGAAAAAAATCATTGACAGTTACATAATGTGTATTATTTACTTAATAGCTGTTCTGGTCTATTGGGTAAATATATAGCCAGGCAGTTTTTAAAAACACGTATTATGTACCCAAGAGACCAGAGAGACTCTGAAGCAGCTGTTCCAGTCTATTGGGTAAATATGTATTTAGGCAATTTTTCAAAATATGTTAGAACTCCTTCAGTGCCATTCTGGTCAATTGGTTAAATATGTATTTAGGCTTCTTTTTTAAATGCCTTTTATGTAGCCGATAGACTGAAGAAACTGTAACTGCTGAATATGTTTTCATAATTTTTACCTGTGGGTATCACTGCGAGTTGTTTCCTGTGTCTCAGCTCCATGTCCTGCTATCGCATCACCAAGGAAGAGCTGGCTGTCACAGCCACTGTCACCAAGAGCAGTGACACAAGGGAGAGCTAATACAAATATTGTTATAGGTGAGCAATGTTATGAATGACATTAGTGCTCCTGATTGTCACCCTTGCCCACTGCATGTGATGCTCTACTTCTATTTTCCCTGCTCTTGCCTCTCTGTCAGTGGACTGACACACTTTGCATTGTGCTGTGCTGGTTACACTGATGGATATTTTTAAACCAGCCACATTCTTCAATATTCAGAGGCACAAAATGGCATTTTGAAACCCTGCTGTCAGTTCTGGGGTTGTTTATATGAGTGAAGTTTAGCACATGCTTAAATATGAGCCAGATCAGAGCTCAACCGACAGGACTTATTTCGTTTTATAATTTTTTTTAAAAAAAAATATATATGCGCCTCCAAAATCTTTTTAGGTGTTCAAGGTGATGGGAAAATCAAATCTGATGGCTGAGCTGTGACACAAGTTTCTGAAAATCTTAATGAAAAGTGGCTGTGACAGATGTGAGCATGCTGGGGTTTGTACAACTTCTGCTGTATTTCAGCTCAAGATTTATATTTACATCTAGTTCTTTCAGAGTGAGCTCTGGTGAGAATTTTACACAGTGAGAGAAGCAGGGGCTGGACTTAACACAGTGGCTCAAGGAAGCTCTTCCAGGCTTGTTTCTATTAAATCACAGTTCAAGACAATTGTATTTGCTCCATGGTTCCCTCCTTGCCTTCCCTCCCTTTGTGGAGCAGACATCTCCATTGAACTGCTGCTGTAAATTAATCCAAATTTTATTGTTGTAAAAACAGGACTAACCAAATATCTCCTTTAATCCCCACTGCATGAACTGACAGTATACATTCTTTCTCAGCTTGTTCCTTAATGATAAATTATTAGCTCTTCACATAGAATCGATCATGTTCAGCCTGTTCATCCACACAGTATCTTCATTTGCTTGAGCTGGTAATTATTCCAGGAAGGAAATTTTAATTATTAGAGGTGTGGCTTTGCAGCTTTCCTTACAGTCTGAGCTAGTACTGCAAGTAAGTGGCTGGTCTTGACCTGTGGTACAGCAAGTGCTGGTGTTTGTATCTTAGGATGGGATGGCATTCTCCCTTCACACAAGTGTGTTACCCATCCAAGTATTAGACAGCTTCTTCTATCTTATATTTTTCAGAAATTTTGAAGTAAGTTATTAAAATTCTTAATAATTTTCCCTTTTTTTTTGTTGCTTTTAATTTTTTCTTTAATTACTTTTTTTAAAAAAAAAAAAATTAATAAAAAAGCTGTCAGAAATATTTCCCTCAAATATGTTTAGAAGGTTAGACTTGATGGTCTTGGAGGTCTTTTCCAGCCTTTACGATTCTACTGTGGAAATGGAAAGGACAGATAGGCAGAAACCAACGTGGGAACATGAGGAATACACACGTATGCTCCCATAGGTCCAAAGACAGGTATATGTACTCGTGGAGCTGGAAATGAAAGTTTGGTGGCTGTATGTATTCCAAACAGACACTTGATAAATTAGAAATGTTCTTGTTGAAGCCAGTGGGGACACTTAAATTCAGGCAAAGTGTAAACCTTTACAGACTGGAATATAATGATGTCACCATTTCAAATCAATCAACTGTTTTGCATTAATACAAGTTTAATGCAAGCTTAACTCAGAGGATTCTTAAAAGAAAAACAAATGTGGAAAAATATTGATAAGAATTCTGACAAGGAATATTAATAAATGAAAATGTTGATAAGAACTCGGGATACATTTGATGATTTATTGCCAAAATAAGTAACTTTATTATCCAAATTATTAGGCCAGCTGTAATGCCAGGATAAAAATAACAGTGATGCTATGTCACTCACATAATTTCATAAACAATGATCAAATCCCATCAGAATAAGAAACATCTTGTCTGTCAAAGAATGCGAGACGCTTTCCAGATCCACCAGCATATCCAGGCTTTTCCATTAATCAGCACTGCAGAGGCTTTTTTCCTTTGGAAGTCACTGAAGTGGATGCTGGAACATGCTCCCAAAAGGAACTGGTGCTGTGCAATATACTCAAGCCTGAGATGTGATTTTATTTTTGTAATACCAGGATGGTTTCGGTAGGTCCTGTGTCCAGATCTGGATGTTGAGTTTATTCTGTACAAAGGGTAAAATTCCATTTTTATTAATATTCCAGTTTGTTGAGGTTGGCAAGAAATAGCTTTTTTTTTTTTTTTCCAATTCACCAACTTATTTCAAGTTATTGGTGAGGTTTTCCTTTCCCAAGGATGCTCATGCCTTGCCAGGTGAAATGTAAGTTATAACTGGAGCTTCTGCCAACTCCTTCACCTCTGTCCCTTTAACTGTGTTCATGGTCATCTCCTGGATAAAAAATTAAACTACTTATTTTTGCACACAAACACACACACACACACACACACACACACACACACTACTAAATGAAAGTGATTAAAAATTTAAAAAAAGAGGGATAAAAAAATAAAATCTATATGTATATTAATTATCTTTGCAACACTCCAAGTATATAAAGAAGGAAGAGACTCTGTTGCTCCACAGGCAGGAGGTTTCTCTGCTTGTGTGTGGCAGCAACTCTCACAGAGGGCAGGGGACTGGGTTAACCTGCCGCTGCCATAATTTCATTTGGCAATTTCAGTGATCATAAGAATATTCTCATTGTATCAAAATGTGTGACAGCTTTGTGATGGGCACAAATGGGGGATGAGATCAGACCCCCTTTCATTAGATTAAATGGAAATGTGATGTTTTCAACAGTCAAAAAACACTGGAGACATCATCAAAGCTATCAGTGCCCATCTCTCCACAATCTCTGCTATGATCATTTTGTTCCCTTACCATTGATCTACTACAAAAGTGAAAATTAATTTAAAAGAGGAAAGATCTTCAAATATTTATATGTGAATATATGTGTGGGCAAAATGCAGGCTGAGCTAACAGCTTATTACACTCACCCAGAAGAACTCCAAACACAGAGCATGGGCCAAAGCTCTTAAAGATTCAAAAGAAGACCTTGCACTCACTGCAGTGGACATGAAGTTCAGCCCAGATTTCGAGTTTTCCTTCCAAATCCTTGCCCACACATATTCTTTTGCCTGCTGCAAAACATTTTGCCTCTATTTTCAGGAAGGTTTGCACATGATTTGTGGAGCGGTCCTTTGGCCAAAGCAACCAGAGCCAGGATGGTAAATAGAAAAATCCTGACTGATGTGGAGATGCAGGTAAATACCCCCAGGCACAGAGGAGAAACAGCCCTTGGGCCAGCACATTGGTCAGCTCAGTAGCAACCCAGCCTTTTCTAACAGACACTTGCTTTGTTTCATGTGATATTAAGCAAACTTGATATTGTAAAACTCATAAGAGGGGTTATCTATTGAAACTGGCTGGACTTGAGCCACTTTGTGCTCTGTCACCACATGCAAGAGAGAAAAAAAAAAGTGCTGCAAAATACCTGAGTCTACTAGACCTGGTGTGCTGGCTTTTCCCTTAAAATCACACACCAGCATATCCAGGGTCTCCTTTGCCATTGAAATATGAGTCTTTCTTTCCTTAGTCTCCTCTGGACAGCACTCACAAACTGAAAAGGGCATTCTGTTGCCATTAAATCTTTTTATGGCAAATGGCAATTTTACTGTGTTTCTCCTACCTCTGTAATGCAGCAATGGGAGAAGAGACTCGTCCTTGGGATTTCTCTCCCTGGGACAAAGGAAAAGTTATTCTCAGTCATGAGTGATGTGTCCACCTGTACACCATCAGCACTGCCATTGCCTCAAGAGGAGGCCAGCACTGAATTGTCCACGTTTTAAATTGTGAGAGGACCCTGGTGCAAATGATGCAGCTCCACCATATCCAGTGGGAACAATCCAAAAGGGAAGGAGAAAAGTTCTCCTAGTGCCAAAAACTGCTCTTCCACTCCTGTCTGTGGCACACATGGGTGGACTGAGCTCAGCACATCTGAGCACAAGGCTCAGCCTTCAGGAGCTGAGCCCCACACAGGGGTCACAACTCAACACCTCTCTGTCAGGGAGTAAAGAATCCAGCCAGCTTTGTGGGATGCTCTCATGTATATCCAAGAGCATAGATGTGGTTCTGGCAGGATTTTTCTTTTTTCTAATTTTAGTACAATATTTACAAAAGAGAGGTACTTCCTTATGGTACTTCAGGCATTAGTCACTGATGAGAGATAATATAAATTCTGGGGTTTAATCTTACACCATATTATTCTGAATCCACTTTAATATGCAATGATACCTTATAATACTGAACTTTAAAAAAACCCCAACTTTCAGAATTGTTAGAGAGCATATGCTTATGGCAAATGGACCATCAGACTCGTGATGTTGATTGGCCTAAAATTAGATGACATTGTTTAAAAAACCTTCATAGTCCTTCATTTGATTTTTAACTACAGTCTAAGCACTTGGAAAAACAATGATAGGCATATTTGCATGATATATAAGAATTTAAGTATTTATCGCTCTAAAAGGCGAGTTTCCTTGCTTTTGAGAAATTTTCTGGCTGGGAAGGTTTCCAAAACCCCTCTCATGTTGCTTCATGGAATTTTCTCAGCTCTTGTGTTTGCTCCTTCTCCACACCTCTTCTCCAGTGCAGAGAGGCACATCTGTCTGTTTTCTGCCTTATCAAGCAGACATCTACATCTGTGAGGAAAACTCCACTTCCTCAGCTAAAAACCTGTATCTGATTGTGGTAATAAAGCACTACTTCCTCAGTTCAAAACATACATCAGACAGGACCAATTACTTCAAATGACTCATAGCAACAGGCAAGGCAATAGTGGTCTTTTCAAAGCCTTTGAACTTCTACTGCTTCAAAGGTGTTCTAAAGCGTGGTTGTGAGGAGATTGTCTAAAATTGCCAAATTACCAGTTTCCAAGCTTTGACATTTGTTATTTTGAGCAATGAGACAAAGGAAAGGAGTTCATTCACCCTCTGAGAAACAGGGAGGGAAACAAAAAGGTATTTCCTAGGTGAAGAGAGCTCTTAACGAGATGAATTCTTGGACACAAAACAGAAAAATACTCGTGCCTTAAATTAATCAAATAATACAATTAGATTATCAAACAATACACAACAATAATGCAAAATGCAAACAATGTGATCCAAAGCTACTGAGGGAATTTAGCAGGCTTTTAATCACATCCTGGAGGTCAGAGAGGCTCCAAGAGTTATTAATGGGAATCAAAGCTTTTCACCTTTAGGTCACCAACTCAAATGTGGCACAGGTTGGTTCTGATTGGCCATCATTACCATCTGGTAATTACTGGGGGGCATCAGACATGGGCTTGTGGTCTCAGCAGCCTCCAAGGAGAGGAATTTGCAGGATCCAGCATGTGCTGCAGTGGGCAAAAGGGTGTCCAGCAGAAGACACGTGATCCAACAGAAGATTATGTGCAACTCAAAGCTCTTCCTTTGGTAAACCTTTCAGTGCTTTCTGCTACTTCCAAGTAGTAGTTAATAAAGTAGTAAATGAAGGTACAGTCTAAAATAGCCAAAGTAATTGTTTCTAATAAATCAGTTTCCACTTTTCTTGTGTTGGATAGAACATCATTAATGAATTGTCCCAGAATGTTGTGATCTTCTCTTGACAATTAGAGTGCCCAAAGAGATGAAATAGTCTAGTTGGTTCAGAGTTATTTTTGGATGGACTGCTCCAGTCTGTCTCACTGTCATAATAATTAAATTAAATTTAAAAAAATAAAGTTAAAGGAGAACCTAAAATACTGAACAACATAAAGCATATTGTTAACTAGTGACCTAAAGATATTCAGATCTTCATGATGTAACATATTTTATCAGGAAACTTCCAACATTAAGACCACTTTAAAAAAAATATAGCTCTAATTCAGGAATGTATTGCTGCTTGTTCCACTTTCATATTGAAACGTTCAGTTTTAATGTTGGCATTTTGTTGAATTTTTACCAGTTTTCCCAACAATGAAGGTGACCAAACACATATTTGGAGAGCACATCACAAGTGACAAAGGAGCTCTGACTAGTCAGTATTATGGTGTCACTATGAGATGACCAGGAGGGCTGAATTTACCCATAGAAGTGGACACTTTTCACAAACCTCTGGAGAAATAAGGGGGCATTTTCACCCTCCCATATTTTTGCATCGCATTTTCATGCCATGAAATGTGGCAATATATCCCCTGAACTTCTTTGGGAGAGCTCTAAATCTGCTCAGGTTTGGGTACAACTTTCACCACAGCCCTTTCTGTCTCCACTAGGACATTTTATTTACCCTTGATCACTGCTCCTCAGTACCAGAGGACACATAATTGTTTGTTCTGGAGATTGTGGGTTCCCTCTGAGCCCATGAACACCAGAGAAAGAACTCCAACGTTCACACCTTTTTGTTTTATCTAGAGGTTTGAATAGAAAGAGTCTGGGTAAATCCAGGTGAAGAACTGCTGAATAAAGCATTTATTTTCCATTTAATTCAATCAGATATTCATTAGTTTACTTTTAATAAGTTAATGGGATTTTCTTCCAGGAAAGTTCACTCAAAATTCATTGATGGGACTGGACAGAGCAAATGTGATACGATCCCATTTCCTATTTGGTGTAACTCTTCAAATCCATCTTTTCTTGTAAATATCTGCGTGTAATCAAGAAAATTAAAGTTCCATTAATGTTTGGTAATAGCTACATTAAAACTTCTGTTTCTCCACAAATTTTGCCAGAAATCTGTTTATGAAACTGTTAAAATAGAGAAATGCCACAACTGAGAGGCAGAGAAAATGCACTTAAAAATTCGGGTAGTCACAGTGGAGATCTGTTCAGGGCTAGAAGTCACTTCTGGCTTTGGTAGGAAGAAAGCCTACAGGCACTTCTTTTTATGAGTAAGTTACATCTGTTCAGACACTGTACTTTCCTAACACCATACTTTTGTTTTTTAGACTGAGGATCCTTCAAGTCTAGCAGCTCAGATGCTTGCATCCGTCTGTACCCTCTTGGGTAAATACCTGTCACTTTAGGCAGCCTTCTCCTGTTATCTCCTCCACAGTGAGACTCAGATTGTCCCACTAACAAGCTGCTTTCTCTCCTCTGGCACAGGGTCGAGTGCCACCAACCCAAGACCTTCGGCTTCACTCCAGTTAAGGAAATGCAATTTGTCTCTGACAGTTTCTGCCTTTTCTTGCTTATAAAGCTCAAAGGATCTCTGAGAATGTTTGATGGAGCAAAGAAACATGGAATCTATGGTTGGTCTCCAGCTAGTTTCTGCACCTGTCTCTTTGCTGGGTGGATTGGGATGTGAAGTGTCAGCAGTAAGAGCCACACCTGGCTTTGTAGCCTTCTGTGATGAATAATGTTATGCATTTGGTTATGTTTTTAGTGCTGTGCAGCTCTTGAGTTTGTTGCAATTCTTTCTACTGAACAGAAATCCCTTCACTCTCTTATGGAATTGCAGACCAAATACTTTTATACAGAGCAAGAGCTTCAGGCTAGCCCTGTGTCAAAAAGCTTCAAACTGAAAGAGAGAAGGTTTAGATGGGATATTAGGAGGAAATATTTCCCTGTGAGGGTGGGCAAGCCCTGGCACAGGCTGGGCAGGCCCTGGCACAGGTTACCCAGAGGAGCTGTGGCTGCCCCTGGATCCCTGGAAGTGTCCAAGGCCAGATTGGATGGGGCTTGGAGCACTCTTGGGTAGTGAAAGGTGTCCCTGCCCATGGCAGGGGGTGGAATGGGATGATCTTTAAGGCCCCTTCCAGCCCAAACCATTCTGGGATTCCATGATCTCTCCATGGACATAAATTTTAAAAAGGAGTTATTTCTAAACACTGGTCACTCATCTGGGAGGACTAAGGAAACCTAGTCAAGGTCTGTGTCAAACATTTTTAGTTGCCACTGGATGAATATTGACTCATTTTTCCTATGCATTATTCTCTATGTCAAGAGTCAACCTGCATTTTCCCTTTCTCCCAGCACACTCATCCACACCCCTAGAAACATTATTGGTGACACCCTTGTTACTCCTGGAACAGGTTCTAATGCCACTTTCCTAGAAGGAAAAATAAGGTGTTAACCTTATCATTATTCCTAAATATTGGTACTATCTCTGAAAAAGGATCACCAGCCTGGAAAAGATGAGAAGCAAAAATTGCCCATAAATTCCCTTTCATCTCAGGACAACGAATGTGGAGAACCAGAGTACAAACAACCATTTTTAGGAACTATGTGTGTTCTCTACACTTGGATACAACTCCCAACCGTGTTTTCTGTCATCCACTGAGGATCTGGATTTATGAGCACATCAGCACGTACATTTGAACCGAGGATGCCCAGATGGGGAAACCCTCTCCCCACCAGTATGAAACACCCATCTGCTGTGTATTAATACTCCTCGAGGGATTATTGTTTCATGCTGCTACAGTTGGTGTTTGGAGGTTGGGATGTAGGAGCACGTCCCAGCGTGGCTCTGGAGTGAGGATTAGGCTGAGCCACCAAGTGTCAGATTAGGGATGTTCTTTGAAAGCTCTGAGATGGCCTGTTCTGAGCAGGAGGAATTTTGAAAAGCAGCAAGTCCCCTTACGGTCTCAATTTGATCAAATAATATGTTTATAGCAGTATTATTAGATCAAGAGAAGCAGTTAACTGAAACATGACATGTAACTGTTAAAAATTACCCACTATCAAACATCAGCTAGGGACAAAGACAGGAAGAGTTGATGCTTATAAATAAAAAATGATGTAGAAATTAAACAAACAACCCAGGGAGACTCTTTCAGGTTTTTGCTTTCCCCCCTGTTTTTTATGTTAAACCACACAATAAACGGCCTTTGAGTTGGAGAGGTTTAATCTATGTGCAGAAAGGGAATTAGAGGCTGATTCAGGCTTTTTTCCCTTTCCTTTCCTGGAGGCCTCTTTTTTATTTTCTTTCCAGGTATTGATTGTGAAAGTGATATCACACCAGAAGGTGCATTGATATGGTGTTGAGTAACAGAAAGCTGCAAAGACTCCTTACAGTATAATCAAAGCTTCTGTCCAAGCCCCACACTCTGATGAAATCCAATCAATAGGGACGATTAAATGACACATACAGAGCCATCAATATTAAATACAATCCATTTCCTGTACAAGAGCAGTGCAATGTAAAGTGGACAAGATAAAACTTGAATAGGCAGGTTATTTACGATGCCTGTACAGTATTTAAGCAGTGATGAAAGTTGGGAGCACACATGATTTGCATATTAATCAGAAAAGCAAATAAGCTTTCTAATGCACATAAAATATAGTTTGATGGGTTTGCAATGTTTCAAAAAACCCCAAAAACATTTTCTTTAAAAGTTATTGTTTGGAGGGGCAAAGACAGAGAAGAATTGACTCAAAAGTGAAAAATTATACATTTTGCGGTCTGTAATTTTAATAAGATGTGATTCTTACAGAGCTTATTCTGAAGTCCAACCCATTGCCCTGATGCCTGTGCAGTGGAAAGAAGGGTTTGTGATAATCCTTTGCAACTTTGGTCTGCTTGCCTCCAGAGGTGAGGAAGAGACCTCAAGGAAGTGTCACAATTTTTCTCCATGGGCAAACATGCAATATTGGATGGTTTTGCTCAGTAACACACTCAGGGCACATCCCTGCTAAAGGCACCACAAGCAATCCAAGAGTCAGAGCAGCAAGGCCCCCTGGAATGGGGCAGTGCAGGGGTTCAAATATAGGACAGTGACACTGGTTTGGAACTGCCCTTGGCAGGACCTCTTATCTTCCACCTCCAAGCTGGCATAGTCTCATCTGGAACCAAGCAGGCACTTCTAAAGCTGAGGGAGGCAGTGGCAGAGCAAACTGCTTGACTTGAGTGCACCAGCTCTACAGCCACAGGTAAACCACCTTTGTTTTTATTCGAGGTAAAGAAAATGTTCACCTCCTATGCTATTTCTCATGTTATCCCTTCTGTTATAAAACTCAGCTGAGGAACTTAAAGGTGCTTATAGGTATGAAACAAAGATGGTCTTAGAGGAACAAAAACCTAACTCGCAATGAGTCACTCCTATCAAGGGCAGTGGCTATGCCAAAGCACATGCCAAAACCGTGTGACATTTGCCAGTCATGGAATCCTAGAATGGTTTAGGTTGGAAGAGACCTCAAAAACCATCTAATTTCAATCCCCTGCCATGGACAGGAGCACCTTCCACTAGACCACGTTATTCAAAGGTCCATCTAACCTGGCCTTGAACATTTCTGGGGATGGGGTACCCACAAACGTTCAGATCTCCCAGTGGCTGTTAGGGTTGCCAGAGGACCCATTAAAGGAAGGGTTTCCTTTGTTGAATTCCCTCCTGAATTTGCCTTCAGAGACACACTGTGGTGCTGTACCTGGGCTAAGACGAGTCCACCACCTGATCCCATCAGCTGATACAAATGCTTTTTGGTAAATCCCCTCTTCTTCTCCACTCTGCCTTTCAAAATGTTTCCACCAGCTCTTACAGAGTCCATGTGTTGCAAACACCAAAAACCATATCTAACAAATCTGGTTTCCTTCTAATGTTATTCATCACACCACGACTTCGCGACATGCAGTGGGCAAACGAGGAAATTACAGATCTACTGTCAAAAGCAACAAATTGATCAAAATATAGAAAGAGGATAAAAATATGGATCTCCAGCAAAACAGGCACTGATACCACACTGCCTTTTGTTATGGAAAAGTAAGAGAAAGGAAATCAGAGGGAAGGAGACAAAAGCAGCAGATTGGTAAAAAGGTGTTGCTGTGTTACTCCTGAGCTCCATATTGTTCTTTGCTTTTTACAGATGAATCCTCATCATAATGATTGATAAATCCAAATTCTTTTCTCCCTTCTTTTTAACATCAATTCCTTCTTTTTCAACATTAAACTTTTCCAGTACCTTAGAAGAGAATAGATAAAATTCCTTACCACCAAACCTAGAAGGACTGTTGATAAGTTTCAAGTTAATCATATATTTATGTCCTTTGTTATACTGGGCCATAAATGTTTGGTATCTTTAGGATGAAACCCTTTCATCTTCACACAATTTTCAAGGATTTTTTTTTAAAAAACTCCTCAATAAAAGTTTTATAGAGAAAGTGAGGCTGAAAAATGTTCTTGGAGATGACACTACTCTCTGCCAGGACACTTTCACAAATACTGTGGGGACAGCAGGTTGTTTGCCAATGAAAAGCTCCTTTCTCTTGACAAAATTGAAAATTGATGACAAAGTGATTGGGTATTTCTCAAAATGCTGTCAAATGTAATGACATTGGGTGTGTTCCAATTAGTTTTGTAGGCTTTCAAGATACAGCTCTCTCTCCCTGCCTTCTGTGTAAAAACTTTGTGGCGTGAGTCTGGTCCGCTGAAGGACAGCTAGAGCTGCTACAGCTCCCAGAATTTCCTGGGGAATAAGATGCACTGACACATCTAGTCTTGTCTAAGTAATCAGCTTTCAACTTTGCAAAACCTGGGCTTTCTTCTCTGGTTTGATGTGGGGTTATTAGCACATAGTGCAGGTCACCTTGCTGGTGAGAGAGTATGGAATAAGGTGCAGATCAAATAATCAAGTTCATTTGGTTCGACCAATAATTACCTGCACTTTTATGAGACTAGAGGTGCCACAAGCTCTGGGAATGTACTGAGATCCCAACTTCAGGAGCAAAGGGGAGAGGGAAGACAAAAGCTACAGCGACATCAACATCTGTCCCCTTTATGATGTTAGAGCTGGTAACCAGAGTTTCCCCTTCTCCCTCACTATCTAAAGTACAAACAACGTAAAGCTGGGATTGGATTGATATGGAATGCTACATAAAATGTTTGCTTATAATTATTTCTAGCACCCTTTTGAAGCTTAGGGATAAAACATTTCTAATTATTCACCAGGCCGTTGGAACTCCTAGGCCTCTGTAATAGGGATTTAGCAGAACAACAAATAACATACAGGGATCGAGATGAAAGGAGTGAATTTGAAGGGATTATTACCATGAAAAAAGCAAATGACTATTTGATGGAGTTACAACAATACAGAGAGTCAGACAGGGATAGAGAAATAATGCTAATTGATAAATACATAGCTGCTTAAGCTTTAATTTGAGCTGTGGAAGAGTTGTAAAATGAGTGATACCTGTAATTTCCTTTTTAAAGGATCACTCTGTTTGAAATGCATATATAAGGAAAACCCCTCAAATGCAGCCTTTCTGGCCCCCCTCCTCCCATTTCCACCACATTACAGTCACAATAAGTAATTCTTTAAAAGGCAGGACCAGCAATTTTTTATGGTCTTGGCTGGCTTACAGCTGCAGGAAGATTTGCACCCCAGTTTAGGATGGGAGCCAGGACATCTTCTGCAGGATCCTGTGATCTGCTCACATATGAACCCCATGGGCCACAGGGAGCAACTCACATTCAAGGAGTGAAAACTGGATTTGCTGTTCACTAGAATACACCACAAAATCCCTGTGTTATCTTAATCAGATCCAAAGCACTGCAAAGTAAAAAGCAAATCAAAAGGAACCAACAAAAAAAAACCCCACCAAAACAAAACCCAAAGTCAGCAAAGCAGGATTTATGAACAATTTGAGGTGCTGCCATCCCCAGTCCCTCATTTTTCAATGAAACAGACAACTTTTAGGCATTTTGTCTCAAATAAGGACGCACAAAATGTATAAGCAGAACTTAAAACACAAAATAGGATAAATCTCCCATATTCAGCGCTGCTCTAAACAACGTCACCACCACCACACCAGTGATTCCCCATAAAGGTTGTTTTTTTGAGCACACAGAGGCTATCTTGCCTAAAGAGGGAAGGAAATAAATCTGACTTTGTATATACATGCAAAAATAACTAAAAAAAATACATGGATAGGAGACTTACCAGCTACTCTGCAAGCTGTGTGCTTCTTTATATCACAAATAGGGGTTTAAAGGGCAAAGGTATGCAAAGCAGATGCATTGTGACTATCTCTAAATCAGAATTTCAATGTGAGACGTTCTTCAACAGCTCAATAGAGTCTTTTAGAAGCTTTCTCCCCCTCCTTAACGAAGGTAAAACGTTAGCATTATAAATTGCAGCTTAGAGAAATTATATTCAGACTTTGAGAAAAAAAACAGAAAAGGGAGCGAAACCGTACGCAGTAGATTAGCAGGGGTGGATCGTCTTGGTGAGAGTTGTGCTGCCAAAGCCTATTAAAGTAATTCACATTTTATACACAGACATTACCATTTTCTCTGAACTCCAACGTCCTTGGAGTATTACTCCGCAGAGACATCCAAAATCCACTTTAGATGGGGCACAAAGGCACGGTTTGAGATTTACCTGTGTGACTTGTCTCGCAGGTGACAAGCATTAAGGAGGGAAAGCTACTCTTCTGTCAGATAAGCAGGAATTCTTGGTTTCTTAATTCACTTGGAAAGAAAGGATAATTACCTGAACTAAATTTCTGTGCCCATCTCAAATGGACTCTGGGGACAATCCTGCAGATTAATGCTCTAAGAACATAAGATTCAGAAAGAGAACGTAGGGATGTATGAAATAGGATCTCTCTTAACAACCTGGATCAAAAACTGTATCCTGAATGGAGGGGAGGGAGAGGTGGAGGAAGGGGCAAATCCAGTGCAGCATTAGCACATTTTGCTGCTTCAGCAGAATCAGATTTTGACAATAATAACAGTGATTTTTGTAGGCTGACTTTTTTTCCCCTACAATCTGAGGGATTTGAGAGATTTCCACAACCTGAATGCTTCAGGCAAGATCCTCAGGTGATGTAAATCAGGATTGCTTCCCTGAAATATGGACAGATTCATCCTGCTACAGCTTTTCTGCTCATTGCAGCATCACAATCATCTCGTAACATTAATTAATTTTCTGGTGTTTTATGCAATGCTGCCTCTGCCTCCTCCCCGCCTCAAATTGTTTTGATTTTGTTCTTTTTTCTTTTTTCTTTATTTTTGGTTTTGTTTTTTTTTTTTTTATTGTTGTTATTGCTCCATGTCTGCTAAGTAAATCTGCGGCATGTTACTTTAAAAATGCAATAAAGCTTGTGTTCATAGTGACAGTCAATAACACTACAGCATTATAATCAATTGCTATTTGTAGCAGCAGGACTAGCAGTGGGGGCAGATCAGTGCAAATTACTGTCACTGTGTGCTGTCGTGTAGTGCAGCCAGCCCGGATCACGGAAGACAAATGATCCCAGATTCAATGGGAGCAGACAGTACTTAGTCATACCTGTACAATGGCAATGTGTTCCAAATACAAGGGGGAAGTGGTTATAAACCTACACCATTGATAGGGAAGAGAAATAAATTAATCCAGCAAGGAGCTGTGCTGCTCAGATCCCAAGCTAAACGCTCTGCTTTGGTGATGGGCTGAGGAATGGAGGATTACAAGTGTCCAGGGATCTACAATAAGCCTTGGGTAGCTCTTCAGTGAGCACCAGTGACGCCTCTGTTGTAGTTTAAGCTGATGGTTTGTGCAGACTCCCCTAAGCCATGGGGGTCTTCAGTTCAAAACACCTGTTATGATCAATAATAAAGCCAAAATGAAATATAATAGCTCTCTCCCCCCACCAGATCTTCATACAGAAACAGGAGTGTTTGTTACTGCTATAGATCACAGGGATGCAATTTTTTGTCTGTGTTTCATTTGAGAAAAGAGATCCAGGCTCTGATCTCAGTGGGAGGCAAAGTTGTTATCTCAGAGCTGGGGTCTGGAAGCAGCAGGTCAAACAGGTAATTTTAAAGATGGAGCTACCCAATTCTTTGTGCTTCAGCACCTTTTTCCTCTATGAATTAGGCAATTTATTTGGGAACCCACTGATTAGAGAGAAATGTAAATGGTGTTGACTAGGGGGAGAAGGGACGAGACCACATCCTTTGGAAAGCAAAGCCTTGGTTAGCAGAGTTATGCTTCTGAAATTACATCTGATCACCTGGCTAAAGGATTTCTGATTGATTTGGGAGTTTTGCCTTCTGGCAGAGAGCACAGGAGGAGGGAAAGGAAAATCCAGCTCCAGGATCCTCCAGCTCCTCGCACACCCCAGCCCAGGAGAAACCCACCTCCCGGAGAGGATGCTCCTGCAGCAAGGCCAGTGCAAACACTGAGGTCCCTTCTGGGACTGCTGCAAAGGATGACAATTTATTGCCTGTTTTAAGGACAGAGTTTGCGATAGGCACATTTGCCAACTGAGAACTGGAGTGAGATCAATGAGTTATTTTGCATAGGTCCCTGTATTCCGGGCCAGAATGAAACTGTTGACCTAGAGGTGAAAGTCTCTAATTTTATTTCTAGTCCCTCTGAGTCATGTAGTCACCACAAATAACACTGACAGCAATAAAAACGAGCAAACAAACAAAACTAAGCAAACATCAGATATTAAGGGCAAAGATTTGGCCAAAGAGGCTCAGCACACGTTTTGTGAGACGGCGTAATCTTTGACAGCAAAATCTGGAACATAAAACCCCTTCTTTCCTGGAGCCCAGCATTCTTCTCTGAAGACAAATGCTTTATAATAAATATTTCTGTGCCTGTGGAGCTTTGTGCAAAGTTGGACGTGATATTTTTGGCAATATCTGCGTGTCAGGAGGAATCTGAGAAAGTGTCACATAGTGTACTCGAGCTGGCCGACTGGAGAAAGCCATGGCTTTGAATTTGCTTGTCACATATGTGATGGGCTGAGCAGAGCAGAGCAGAGTGAAAGGAACAGGAACATTTCTGCTCTTCAGCCTTTTTATCTGCTTTAATCCATGAGCTGAATCACAGAAGTCACCTAAACTTGTGGCATCTTTCTTCATCTTCCTGTTGCCAGTTCTCCTCACCTTCCAAAAACAGAAAGGTGATCCCCTTGTATATTTTTATATCTAATATTTTTCCTGTTTAGCAAGATCATAATTATTCCCTTTTGTTATTATTACTATTAATATTATGAATAATAATAATAATAATAATAATATTCTTAATGGGTCTTTCACTACCCCTTTAGAAGGTAGTTTCCAAAGGAAATTTTGATGTCTATTCCTGGCTAACAGGCATAATAATTTGGGGAAAATAATCTTCCACTCAAAGGTAGTTTAACTTCAAATAAGGGCTTGTTGGCTTAGGGATTGCTAAGGAAAATTGCTTCATTTTGCAACCATCATTCCTATACTTAAATGAATGGGATTTTCCTTCCGAGAGATTTGAGCTATGGAATTTTCCTTTGTTGGACAAGAATCAATGGAGTGTTTGCTGCTAATTAAACCAAATAAGTTAGTTGAAAAGGAAAGTGAGTTGATTTTGAAGGACCTTCATACTAAAGTTACAGTTTTGAGTATAAGAAGAGGAGACTTTAATCTAATTTGATTTTTTTTTCTTAAATTTCAGGTTTTGTGCTTCTTTATTATTTTGAAGACTATCAGGAATCACTCCCTGTTGATGCAAGAAGTCAGCTTTATGTGATCTGTGCTTAGGATCTAATTCAATCACCATTGAGGGCAGCGGGGTTTGGATTAAACCTTTACAGTAAGTGTTTTTTAAGGTCTCAGACAGCAAAGACTCAGCTCTCAAACACCCTGAGATCAACCACTAATTTCAGAAAACTGGAACACATGCAACGAAACCACCGCATTCTGTAGTGACAAAATCTTTTGCAGAAACAGGGCTGTGATGCTGTTGGTGGCTCAGTTTGACCTGATTTCCCTCTACACAAGCATAAAATGTCAATGGGAGAAGCCAACAGCAGATTTCCTGCCTTTGGAATTTGATTTTACTATGGATTTTGAAACGTAAAGGGGAAATACATAACAGCAAATGAATGAACTATCCTACTCTTTACCTTTTGAGGAATGGAATGATTGTAATATTGAAGTATTGCAGATCTCTGCAGAGCACAAACACCGAATTCCGAATGTTTCGATAAATCAAATATCCTTAAACCCACAAAAATTGATAATAATATGAGGGAAAAAAATTGCTATTGTGTTTGAGAAAGACTCTTGGGCTAACTATTTTGTTTTTCTGGTGTTTGGGGAGTTTTAGTTGAGTGACTGGAGCTGCAAAGTTAACAAAAATCAATATACACTTTGCTGCAGTGGATAGGATCTTTTTTTACCCCTTTTGAGGAGTGTAACCACGGGGATACACAGCACGATACTATCCCTAACACTATCAAAAAACCCCCAAACTATTTATTTTAATTAGCTCAAAAGGGTCAAATGGCAGGGGGAAAAAAAAATCACCTGCAATACAAAAACTCTGGCTATTGTAATGATACAGTGTGTAATTCAATATATCTGTTTAGATATTGACCTTCTGCATTATTAATGGCTTTGAAAAGGGTACTGCTGTCTTGCAACTCCTTAACAGGTGGAAGCCACTGGAAACCAAACATTTATTGGTTTCTGTATGCCAGATTCCTTTCCAGCTAAAAGTCGATGCAAATATGTTTGCAACCTGAATGTAATAGGGAGTCCTGATTTTCTGTGGCTTGTTTGTTGTGGTATTTTGGTCTAAAGCTTCTTTTTTACTCCCTCCCCCTCAAAAAATATCCTGTTGCGAAAGAAGGATTTAATTTCCATTCAATGTAGTCATTTTTTTTGCTGCTTAAAGAAGTTCATTTGGATATGAGACATTTGGAAATCCTTGTCTAGCCTTCATTTCAGAAAAATCCTAATTTCTTTGGCTGAGATCTTTGGTGGACCGAAGTTCTTATTAGATATCTCCTATTTTCTGGTAGCTGAATCCCTAATTTCAGGGAAGGATTCACAACAAAAATATTCTCTTTTCTGTAGATTCACCTTTAAACAATAACTTTTGTGATCCCAAATCACAGCCAGCATCTCCCACACTCAAAGACACCGGAAAATTTAAAAATTGAAATTGTAGCATGAGTTTTATTTCCCTCTTTTGCCTTGCAACAACAATTAAATTCTCTTCTGTCAATGAAGGAATAAATATTCAAATGGCACAAGGTATATCTGGGTGGACATTAATTTGTGTAATTATCTATTCTTGCTTTCGTAATGCTTTTTTGATTAATTTAAATATTAAAAAAATGGACACCTTCCTTCTTACAATATTTTCAGAAACATTTATCAGTTGAGTTAAATTTGCAGATCTCATTTTTTCTCCCTCTTTATCAATTATGCAATAGAGAGGACTAAAATGACCATAACAACATTTTTTTTTTTCTGCTGTGGAAAAATCAGTTAAAATATAAACCAATATTTTATGAAATCTCTTGTGAATATTTCCCCTAAGGGCCAGATCCCGTGTGACTTTCAATGTAGCAGAAAGAATTTATGTGCAAATCAACCATCAGGCATAAAAGAACAACAAAGACAGGAGGAAAAAACACCCAAACAAATAAATAAAAAGCACAAATTTTAAATTATCTCAAAATTCTAAATACACTTTAAGAAAGACTGCAATAAAGAGCTATTTGTACAGCTTTTCTTGTGGTCCTTTTGCTGACACTTTTGAAAGACAAATGTACAATTCTAGTAGGAGAAACCATAAAAAATAGCCATGACCTCATCTGTAACCACCAAATATTAGCATTTCCCTTCATTCTAATTGTTCCTCTATTTACATATATTATGCTATATTCAATGTTCATCTGATTTGGAAGTGATGACCTACAGTCAGGAAACAGATAAAAGGAGATTTTAATATCTTTTAAAATATTTGTTCTCATTTTAAAAGTCTGTTTGTAATTAATTTCTTTTTCCTAGGAAGCAAATTTATACATTCCATGTACTGTGATGTTCTCCTAACTGAGGAAAACATACTGTGGGAATTCCAAATCGGAGTCAACTTCCAATAATAAATATCATTGTATCACGATATCACTCCTATTCCATTACCATTTAATTCCTATGGATGATGCTGGAAGATGCATCAGTGAGACAAGTACATTTTGTAACTTGTCATCTCTGGGTCTTTTTCTCGTCACAGATTTTATTTGCTAATTGATCCAGAGTGGCACAAGTTTCATGGATCCAACCTGTTTCCATCTTTGGGTCAAGCAGAAATAGGGGGGAGATATTCTGTGATGTGCTATGACTTAGGAAGGAAGATCTTTCTCCTTCTTGGGTAGGAGGAAGAGAAGGAAATCTGAGGTTGGATCTGCATGTGGCTTTCCTTTCCTTTCCTTAGGTTTTCCCAAGGGAAGTTGCTCCAGACATTCAGGCAAGGAATTCCTGTGTTCATTACAACCACAGATTCATCTGCAAATATTCTCATCCTTCCAAAGGAGCTAGAATCCTAACTGAGCTGTGAAACATGGGCAACCTCCTGAAATCCAGATATTCTTAAGGTCCAACTAGACTGTGTTTCTGATTTTTTTCTTTATTTTTGGCAATTTTGTGTTGTGAACCACATCCAAGAACTCAGCCTGAGAAAATGTATTCATCTATTCTCCTCCTCTGAACTGCAGTGAGATACTGAGAGTGTCAGAAGAAAACCAGCTCTGATGGGCTTTTGAATTCAAGAGCTCTAGGTAAGCACACAGACTCCTGGTTGTTTCTCCAGATTAAATCTGAATCTGATTTTGCTTAGGCTTTAATTATTTTATTTTTTTCTCCAGAAGGGATAAATAATAGCATTACACTTCCAGGTTGATTGAGACATGGGTTAAGATTCACAGATTACACAGAACTGGCACCAACACAACATTTGCACACATTTCCAAGAGTTGTGACTGCAAACACACAACAGAATCTGACTCAGTAAAAATACATGTTAAAATGGTGATTCTCAGTTTCTTGTATTGCTGTGTGTTCCAACACAATGGTCAAGGGTGAATTAAAGCTGCTGAGAGAAGCACTTTTGGTGATTCATTGTAATCTCCATCCTGGACTTCCACAGAGAAGTTCTCCCATCAGATCAGCAACAATTTTGTGTTTCCCTTGAAATGTGTTGACAGGACTGCAACTCTTTGAACAATGCATGTAAATTTACCCCAAGATAGGTGTTATATATCCAAATTCAACAGTTTGTCTGTGAAACTGAGATTTAACAAAAAATCCTGTTGTCATGGGTGAAAGCAGAACGGGCAGGAATCAGGAGGTTTAGGTTGATCTCTCCAGTGTTTGTGTCATGGTTGGCATGAGCTCTTGCAGAACAATTTTCCTCTTAAGAACAGATGAAAATTTGCCTCCAAATCTTATTGGCACTTTTAGTGTTGTCTATAGCATTGCACTGTTTTATAAGCAGGTTGAAACTAGTAATGCTTCATGCCATGGACCTGTTGGAGCAGGTCCAAAGGAGGTCAAAGATGCTCTGAGGGTCGGAACTCCTCTGCACTGGGGACAGGCTGGGAGAGCTGGGGGGTGTTCACCTGGAGAAGGGAAGGTTTCAGGGAGACCTGAGAGCCCCTTCCAGTGCCTGAAGAGGCTCCAGGAGATGGAGAGGGACTTGGGACAAGGATCTAGGAGGACAGGACCCAGGGAATGGCTTCAAACAGACAGAGCAAAGGATTAGGTTGGGGATTAGGGAGAAATTGACTGTCAAGGTGGTGAGACCCTGGCACAGGTTGCCCAGAGAAGCTGCCCCATCTCTGGAAGTGTCCAAGGCCAGATTGGACAGGGCTTGGAGCAACCTGGTCTAGTGGAAGGTGTCACTGCCTATGGCAAGGAACCAAATGATCTTTAAGATCCCTTTTACCCCAAACTATACTGTGATTCTATAATTCATGTCTGTCATCCCTTACACATACATGTGCACGTGTGCAGTGCTTAAAGCAACTGAATTTTCTCCTTTTTCAACAACCTCAGCAGCAAATTATAACCATCAACATCAAGAGGTGGGAAAGGAGAGCAGGACCACCTGCTAGACACGGCTGCAGTCCTAAGTCCTCATTCTGTGAACCTACATAGATTTACCACTTGAGGTTATGTCCTTGACACTAAGGATCAGATATGGTGGCTTCTATTCCCAACAACAGACGATGAAAGCAAAACATTCTGCCTCCTGCCTTTCTGAATCCACGCAGTCAGGATGTCTTTCCTGCACTCCGGAGCTATTGGAGGTGGCAGAGAGGGGAAGAAGAGGCATTTTACAACTCACAAGATCATGGCTGGCAGGAGCAGGGGAAGAAGCCTGTGTTTGTGTCTCCTAATGACCAGAGACAGGAATAGGAGGGATCAGCAGAAGAATCTTCTGCACCCTTATAAAGAGGCGTAATAATGCCTGACATTTAAATCACTCCCCCCGGCCACAAGAGAACGATGAAATACTCAGGGGTCAGATCCTGCCAGTGGTATCCAGTGCCAGGAAGGTGGTGCTCAGCAGGGGTATCTCTTTCAGCATCTCTGTGTTAGAGAGATGCCTCCCCTAAGTGCCTTTCCCGGTGTCCCTGTAGGACATGTGAGCACCTCAGCACTCCGCAGTGCCCTGGGCAGTGGCCGCCCCAGCATTGCACCTCTGCTCGTGCCCCAGGAGGCTGTCGCTGCAAGAGCCATAACTCAGCCTTTCATAGTTTGATACTTAACGTGACGGATTTCCCTTTTAGCGCACGCTGATTTGATCTGATCGAGGCACGAGGCTGCACAGGTTTCCTGCATCTCGGGTGGTTTTAGTCTAAAACATGCAAATCCCACGGTGCATCCCCCTGTTTCTCTGGCGTTGTGTCTGCGGAACAGTGTCACGAGCGATGACACCTCTTCGCTGAAAGACAGGGAAATCTCTTTTGCAGGATGGGGGATTTCTAAGGAAAGCTTCCCTGTGACACGAGCTGTTGAACTGTCTCTACAGAGTTCTGATTTAATTTGAACTGCTCCTGCCACTCTGTCACAAAGAGCACCATCCGAAATGCGAGGCAGTAATTAAATTTCGCTGGGGAAATAATAATTAATAAAGGCACAAGTGAGCTGCCTCTTCATTTACAAATATTTCTTTGCCATTTATGTTCAGTTCTTCACAATAGCCCATGAGTTGGGAAGCTTAACAAATTATTTTGAAGACTCTCACTTTCAAGGTATTATCAGTGAAAGGACTCTGGCACAGTTATACAATTGTGTATTTTTAAAATGCATTATGAAAATTTTATCTTCCTATCTAAAATATCTTCTTTGAACTCAACAGCTTTCAAATTTCTTAATGAGATGGTGTTATTCTGATGTATAACTTAAATTGCCTCTGCCTCAAACCTAAAGATTGAACATATTTTAAAAAATATATATTACGGAAACAATAATCAAAGAGAAAATGGATGAAGAGGATTTACCTTCAACATAAAGAAATATAATAATGTCTTTTCAATAACTCTGTGGTTTGGATTTACCCCAGACCTTCCTGTGGCAGAAAAAATATATGATTTTATTTTTCAAAATATATTCTGATAGCTAAAGTATATTTAAGTTGCTCTCTGTCCTTCCCTCTTGCCCACAGAATATGGGCTACACACATGCATATTTATTCAAATTTCTTTTTCTTTTAGACATTCCCGCAGCTCTTTTGTTGGCCAACTGTAAACTGATCACTTACAATTGTACTTGAGTGTTTAGTGACCAGAAAATGTACAAATGCTGCTGCTGCCAGAGTAACTGAAAGTGCACAAGCAGATTGAGGGAAATACTACAGGCAAAAATTAGCCATCATTAGTTACCCCTGCTAATATTGCAGAAAATTGAAATGCTTGCCTCACTGAGAATTGAAGAGCATTTCTGAAGTTTATCCAGAACAAAATATCTGACTTTTAAATACAAATAAGATATAAAGTGTCGCCATGCATTGTCGGGCTGCACGGTGGCAGTTTGCAGGAGAATCTGCTGAAGCCCCTTTGTGGGAATCAATCCCAGACAAATTCAGCCCCGTTAATTATAATTTTAACAGCTTCAGATGCCACGTTAGGAGCAGGGAGGGGCAGGGGAGAGGGAGCAAACTGGGTCTCTGCTCACAACGATAAACATAAGACCATAAATGTCAGACAAAGGCCAAGAACGATGCAGAGGACAGATTGCCGGAGTCCCAGCCTAAACGCAGGGAATGTTTGTTGGGTTCTGTTTGTGGGGTTTGTTTCCACCCTGAGAACACTGTAGTAAGTGCAAGTGTAATAATAATCATGCAAAATACCTTTGCCCTCATAAAAAAGCCTGAACTTTATGGTTAGGATGTGGTCTGTATTTTATGTTTCTTCTGTATCACGTGTTTCTTCCATAGTTTGTGTTTCTTCCGTATTTTTTGTTTCTTCTGTATTTTATGCCTTTGTCACATTGGAAGAAACAAATTTTCCTGCAAGAAGATGCAGAACAGCAGCTCATTCTGTGTCCAATTTGTTCAATTTAAAGAGATGCCCTTCTGAAGGTGTCTTGATCCCTTTTATCACTCTTTAGCATTTCAAGCTCTCCTTTCTCACTTCCTCACTAACTTCCTCCTAAACCTTCCTCCCAAAGCAATTTTTTTGAGTGATTTATCCCAGGAAAATGAATAATGCAGCACCCCAGCCACGCTAAGGTAACCTTCCTGTGATATTTGGGGTGTTTGTTTTCACCGATGACCTTGCTGTCGATATCTCTGTCAGGCGCGCTGGGGCAGCACCTGTTAGAAGCGCTACGGGCTTCCATGGACATGTGGCACCATATTGGAATGCTGCAGTTCATTTGGCACAAGGCAAGAAGGTAGGCTACATGTTGCCCAACATATTTAAGCAGCATTATAGTCTGATCAAGGAAAAGCTCTCGAAATATTTTGCACAACGCCGAGGTTTAGGCACGATAAAATATAAATTGCAAAAGGTTCATTTTGGATCCTCATTACCCAAGCCAACCAACCAAGGAGATAACATAGAAAAACATTCCTTTCCACTCCCTTTTCTTTTTTTTTTCTTTTTTTTTTCTTTTTTTTTTTTCTTTAAAGATAATGCCATTTTACACAAGGAAAGATTAATAATTAACCACAGCGAAGACACCTTTTTTTGCAGTCATAGGAAAAATAAAATACACAGTAATTCTCTTAATTCTGAAGCTGTTCTACTTCTTGTGAAAAATTAAAATGCATAGAACTTTGTAACTCCCCAAATGCCAAGGTTTCAAAATAGGTACGAGAAACTGCTAAAATAATTTCCTGAACAAACAAAAAGCTCAACCCCTGTATCAAAGCTCATACATCTTACATGTTCTCTTGTCTCTTCGTGTTTGTATTAGGATTTCAGCACCTGACAGTACAACTGGTGCATAATTTTGTGTCTCTCTCACATTACAAAGATTTTTATTATTTTTTGTAATGCTGGCAGAGATGCCTGATTATTATTTCTATTAAACTTTGATTTGGAAGTGCAAGGAAAAGAAATATTAAACAAGAAAAGCCACTTTAATCTTGTCTCCAAAGGTAATTACCTATTTGGGAACCTTTTGTAAATACACAATATCCACTTCCACTGAGCCAAAGGAACAGAAGATGTGCACAAATCATATGGAGTTATTTCTATATAATCCTAAGGCATCAGGTAAATTGGATCCAAAGAAAAAATAGGGGACCACAAATGAACCAACAAAAAACAAACCCACCTCATGATAAAATGGAGAAGCAAAGTTAAAAGGCAAACATAGTGCTGAGATATTTTTTACCCCCATAAACTGTCTTTTGTACACTCTCAGACCCACACAAATACAACAACACAGTTACTAAAAGGAAGGTAATGCTATGCAATTATGTATTTAATATTTATACCTGGAAAACACCAAGTAAGGAGTATGAGATTTTCAAGAAACACTTTATTGTGAGAATTATATTTATCATAATTTCATCCCAGGGTGTCTTTACAAAGCTAACAACACAATGAGCAGAACTAATCCTGTCTTGCTGTCACTGCGGTGTCACCTCTGTGGCCACTCGGACTCTGCTTTACATCTTTAGGCTTAGTTTGTCTCTGACCTAAAATAACAAAGCTGCGAACTGTTAACCAGAGGGGGAAACCTCAGGCAGTCAACTTTTAATCTTCTAGCGTGGCAGTTCTTATTCTGTCAATAATAAACACATTTGTTAGCTATGCCTTGTGCAGCCTCATATGTGCATCTATCCATTGCTAAGAGATGTATTGGCACTGGGCTATTAACAACCAATAATTCTGAGTCCAGTATCGTCAATAAAAGGGAAAAAAAAAAAAAAAAAAAAGAGAAAGTGAAAGAAAAATAAGACCAGACCTCACATATACAGAGATGAGTGTCAGAGATGTAGTCACCAGCTGATGGAGGAGACAGTGGAGAAGTACGGAGTGGGAGGAACTCTTTCTGCCATGGTTATATTATTGTGATATTAAATCGAGTTATATCATCACTTTCTCACTACCCAGGAGTGGGACAGATGGGAAAGCGTGGTGGGAGTGCACCAGGAATAATGCTGGCGAGCATTCCTGGTGTGAGGTGAGGAGAGAGGACTGAGCTCCTTGCAGGTGAGCAGGACAGAGAAATCCACTAAAGGGATGGAAAGGCACCTTCCACTTCCTTTTCCCAAGGATTTCCATAGTGGCCATGTGGTTTCTCCCCCAATATCACCCCACCACTGATCCTTTCCATGGTCCCTCACTGAGGACATGCTCTATAAGGTTAATTTTTTCATGCTTTCTCTGTCTATTTTTTAATCTCCAGTGTGATTCCCCCGGGGGTAGAGCATAAGAACTGATAATTTTTTTTCTGCACAGTTCTCTACACGTTTGAATTCATCTCCCACATCCCAGAAATGAAGGGGCCGAGCCTCAAAAACACTTTGTCAACCCATTCCTTCAGAAAAGGTCCTCGCTGTGATGGCTTAGGAAAACAAACCCATGTTTTGTAGGAAAAAAAATATAGGGAGAAAAATGGCCAAAGGCCCTTGAATCTACATTAAGAATCTTATTGAAGCCAACTGGCTGAAGGATGCCAAGTCAAATTGCGTTATTGTCCACAGACACTACTTCAACCAGCTTTTTTTTTATTTTGAAGATACACTTTCTACTTTTCAAAACAAGCAACCATTAGACTAAATCAGCTTAATCTCCCAGATCCACGCAGTTCTTGATCTAAACTACAGCTAAAACTGAGCTGATAAGTGCTAAGGATGTTTCGTAATATTAATGTGTGGCACTAGACTATACAGCTTCCCAGGAAAGTTCCTGTAATTGGGATTTTTATCCCCTGGAAGTCAGAAAAAATTATTGACAGTTTCTGGGTCCTAAATGCACCACCGTTTCAAGTAAAATAACAAGCTTTGCCTGGGGCTGTAGTTCATGCTATGTGATCACTTGATACTCTGTCTATGTGGCTTCCCATGGCAAGAGAGAAAGGGAGAGAGACAGAGAGGAGCCTCTGTCGGAGGAGGAGGGAGGCAACAGATCGCTTCACAAGCAATTATTATTTTTATTATATTATTTCAACATCATGATAATTAATGACTGAACTTCCAAACATGTTTGTGTGAAACTCGGCGTGCTGATAAGAACGGCTGCGTAGTGGGTGATTTATATTTGTTCCTGATTTTTTGCCTGGGTGCTTTAGCAGCAGATTGCTGTTCTCTAACTGCATTACTGAGGGGTAACTGGAAATGTTTTACAGGCAAGTTCTGCCATTTAGCATACAACTGTAATATGGTTCTATTATCCATTTTCAATCAATATTTAACCTTTTCAATAAGCAACTTAAGTGTACTAAGCCAGAAGGAGGAAAGCTAATTGCCACATGATATATTTGGTTTCCAGGTATACTCAGCTGGCTAAAGTAAAGTTAATTAGGTTATAGGTAGCACAGCAGCATTTAGAAAAATATATCTTCTGCCTCATAAACCTTTTGTTCAGTCAATAGCATCAGCAAATACTTGTGGATGATGCCTGTAACATGATGACCACTACTTGAAAACCCAGATTGTGCATTTTGCCCTTGCAAAGGGCATCTGTTACCAAATGGCATTATGGTAAATGATGGGAGTGGGTTGTGGACACCACAGATCTCCACATCCATTGTTTCTGCGTTCAGGATTACATTTGTGAGCCCAGCTGTAGGAAAGCCAACTCCTTGGTGACTCTATAAGGTGTAGCAGAGACCTTTTTTTTTTTTTTTTTTAAGAAGATAAACCCCAAGAAATTAACAGGCTTTATTGTTACACTATAAAAAGCTCATTGTTTATGGTAACTTCACTGAAGCAGTATAAGCTTGAAAATACTGTTGTTCCTAATTAAAGGATGTTATTGTCCACTGTTCATATATGATTTCTGTTCCACTGCACTCCTCAGAAACTTTTTTGTTTTGCTATTGAAGTGCCCAGAACACCAAATAACTCACAGGATGCAGTGTCTCCTGGAAAGTCCTTCTTTCACCAGTAATCACAACTGTCTTTCGGAGAGGTGTAAATACGTATTGTCAAAGGAGAAAAGTAACATTTGAAATTCACAATATCAGTGTTAATGAAGAAAACAAACAAACAAACCATTTAAAAACAAAGGAAAGTTTGCCCAGAAATTGTTTCCACGCAGCTATTTTATTATCATGCCATCCATTGCAAATATATGTTTTGTATTTGTTCATCTGATAGGGTCCTCACTTCCCATGACATGAATTTCCAATTTAAAAAAAAAAAAACAAAAACAAAAAACAAAACCCTACTGCTCATAAACTCATGAAAAAATAACATTCTAGGGACCAGACAGAAAATGTTGATATGAACACCTATCGTTGCTCAGGCAAGCAGTTCTGTTAAGCAAAACAAGAATGACTGCCACCCATTTGACTGATGGGAGCCTTTCCCTGGATCAAGCTTTAGATCCCTTGCTTATTTGCCAGTGAATAGTGTATAACAGGGATTCCAGGGAAGTCAAATGGCAAGCCAGGCAGTGATTTCAATGAACCCCAAACCAGGCCCTGAATGATCAACACTGATCTTTATTATTCGAGGGTAATAATGTGCCCCTCTAGTTTACCAAAAGTAGCAGCTCTGAATATGCTATAGTTTCATGAAGACTGAACGAATGCATCTGTCTTCATGAATGGTGATTAAACAAAAATGCAAATCTCCTTACATCTTTTCTTCCTGACATTAGGTCATTGCTTTATGGCCTTCTTTTCATTTGCACATCCATAGTAATTTCTATTTTGGGCCACTATTGAAAATATGAGATTCGCTGGATCCAAATAGACATTCTTATAATAAGCAGATTGTATTGAGCTACAAAAGCTGCAGTATAATAAAACAAATTGTATGAATGTGAGAAGAATGTGTAAAGAAGTTTCATCATAAAAAAAATGACCAATAACATTAAGATGTTTTGTGCGAGGAAAACACTCCAAGCACTGTTCTTTGTTACTGTATAAAAAAGCCTTTTTTGCAATGGCTGTTCCTTGACACAGAGTCTTTATATGGGGAATAATTTATTGCCATACCTGTAACTGAAATAATGACTAAATCATTTTAAAAAAAGTCTCATAGCTCCAACAGAGTAAATCTTCTACAACTTGCTGCAGTGCTAATCGTAAGCATGTTATACAGTAAGTTTGCCTGAAGCTAAGTTAAGCAGGCAGATTAGGACTGTAATATAGTATCAGGGCTCATAAATCAAGTGTGCTTGCAGATTTTCTTTCACTTACTGCTCCTTCTTACAGTTCAGACAAGTCATAATTACACATCAGTAGGCATTGTGAACAGAGGAATGAGCTACAACATAACGCACAATAAACCCTGTCATATAAAAGCAAACTGGATAAAATAACAGAAGCAATACTCCATTTTACAACATCACACTAAAGAATTACACCACACCATTGTGTAATATTCTGATCAATCACCAGCCCATCCACAATTGACAGTCCCAGGAGGCTAAAATTTAGTATTCAAAGAAATTTTCCGTTTGTAATTATTATTATTACCATGATTATTATGATTATAATATAGGGCGAATGAGAACTTAAAAAAAGCCAGAGGTTCCAAATAAGAAGTGCTCAGTGCAAAATACAATTAAAGATATTTTCCTCAAGCTTTACTATGCATGCAATCTTTTGAGAAATAATAATGGGGGAGAGGTAAACGATTTTTCATTCATATTTTGTGAGCATTATGACACTGAGCACAGGTACTGTGTGCTATCTCTTTTAAACCAAAGCCATGCTGACTGATGTCTCCTAGTTATTTCAGGGCTTAGAATGAGATCAAAGGTGCTGTGGCTTTAGTGCATGACATTAGTGGAACACTGGAAATGGGATTTGATGAAATGAGAAAATATTGGCTATTTTAATTCTAATCAAATACTTTCAGAAGAATCAGGAGGCAGCAGGTAAATAGCAAGCCCTGTGCTGAGGCACATATGGGGTTCCTGCTTTCCCCCCTAGAAAATTATCCCACATTTCCAGTTTTTGTGCAAAGAGAGCAGATAGCTGCTCCTAATTTCACTCAGACAACCACAAGGCTCTTTTGTTGCCAGATAACTTGTATTGCAGCCCTGTGGTTTCTCCTTTGCTGGATCCCACCTTTGGATACTTTTGCCACATGTGACTGTAATCAAGTCCCCATATTCGTGCCTTGATAGGAGAGTGTAGTAGATTGGTGCATGGGGAGGTACATGGAGAGGGAGAGGACAATGCTGCTTCCAGAAAGGCAAGCTCTTGGAAGACTGGCCAAAGATTCAACTTGGGTGATGCAGATAAGTAAAATTCAGCCCTGGTAATTACCTCTCACCAGCCTTGGTAACGTAATATCAACAGAAATTTTTTTTTCTTTTTTTTTTTTTTTCCTAGTTAGGTTGTACCCACTAAGATTTATTGTCCTTCTTTTCTGTTCATGCTGGGATTTATGATCTTAAATCATTTAATATTTTCTAAAAATGTCCATCCATGTCTTTATTGCTCACTTCTGCACCAAATGCTCCAAGTATGGACAGTATGGCAGCTGGGAAAAGGGAGTTTGGTGGTCTTTCTCTGGCTCACTGTGGATTATATCCCACCTGCTTCAGAGGGAAAAAAAAAAAAAGGGAAAAGAAGGAAGGCAAAATCTTCAGCCAAAAAAACCAGGAAATGGCAACTTGAGGATGCATCAAATCTGGCATCTCAGCCAGAGGGTATTTCCCTTTCCAACTGGTCCTGATCTTTGTTGCATTCTCCTCTGTCTCCCAGTTGCTTAGGTGTGAGTTGCCCCAGGACTGACTGGGAGAGCACTGATTTTTCTTTTTTTTTTGATAAGAGAAATGGTAAATATTTCAAGTACATTTTAAGAGTAAAGCAAAGAAATACAGGAACTTAGTCAAAGAACCTTTTATGCATATTAATTTTCCTTTAGAAATTGAAAAACAACTATTTAGTTAATTTATAGAATACAAATTCCTAAACACAGTGCCCTTCAGTGTCCTAACCATCCTTCTAAGGCCACCCTTGCTCTGTGTGATATCCAAGAAGTGCATTTATGTTTTAACCTCAGTTGTTTTGTCTCTAGAAGTGTAACAGTAATGATTTCATTACCCTGCAAACCATCCCTGTCACTGCTGTCTTGCTGCATGTCTCCCCTAAGCTTTTGGGTCCCAGCAGGGTAGTGACCACCCTGGTGCCAAGTCCACCTTCTGCATTAGAAACACTTGTTTTTTACAGGCATCAACTGCTCTGTCAAAGCTTCCCACGCATCTCCCTCCATCGGATCTCAAATTCGTGACAGACGAATTAATGGTCTCACGCAGCGAGAGGGCTGAGGAGCACTGGGATATTCATAAGCCAGAGGAGAAGTCAGATATTCATAACCAAATTGCCCCAAACCATCAGGCTGTTTTCCCTCTAATTTGTAAGATGTATGTTGAACATCCTACTCGATCAACATTATTAAACACTATTTATTATTTTTGTAATTATCTGGGAGACAAAAGGCAGGTTTGAAGCCGTGTATGCAGCAAGTCATTCCAGAGTGCAGGGTGGGAGCAGGTTTCCCACCATGCTGCAGAAGCACATGGTGCCTCAGTGCACTCTGGAGTGCCTGACCATGTCCTTCGAGCCCCACTCTGAATTCTTTCACACCTGATCTTTCCATTAAATAAACAGATCTTGTGCCCTCAGCTAGTTAGGACTCAGTTGCCGGTGTTTTTCCCTTCTTTTTTAGGGAAACATTTGATCGCGTCTGTTATAACCCTCATATTGAATTGGCATTCGGGTTTTCTGTAGACATTTTCTCTCCATAACTCTGACAACAATTCCATAGTGACTTGAGTCAACATCACATCAAGGGCTGGAGATTTTCTCTGAGTGTGGGGACTCTGCTTCATTTCTTTTCACATTTTGTTTCTGAATCAATATTAGGATCTGAAAGATGGTGGGCTAAAAAACCCCAGTAAAACCCAACATTGAAGAGCTGCATAAAATTCTGCAAAGTTAAATTTAGAGACAAAATTGTCTTACTGCAAATCACTGCAGTAGACAAGAATCTGAGTCAGCATTTCATTCCTGGAGTAAGTTAGTGAGTTTTCTGTGCTGACTGAATTGATAATTCCTGGTGAAGGGAGAAGCATTTGTGAAGTATATAATGATTTAAAAAGACTAAAAAGAAGAAGCCAAGTAATTTAATGTTTAATGCTCCTGCTTTCCAGTAAGAGAAGAATGCAACTTTACCCTTCACAGTCTGGCACAGCATGGGTACAAATGGTATGTGAGGTGCTAACTTGGTCAAGCACCATTGTCCCATCCCTGACAGTGTTCAAGGCCAGGCTGGATGGGTTGGCAGCAGCCTGGGATACTGGAAGGTGTCCCTGCCCATAGCAAGGTGTGAAGTGAGATGAGATTTAAGGTCCCTTCCAACCCAAACCATTCTATGATTCTATGATTATGATCTTCTCTTTCTGTACTTCAGGGTAATTTTTGAGGGCAGATGTTGCAGTGTGATGAAGCGCAATGTGTTTCATCCAGGGTTGGGAGGTCACCCAACCAGCTCTTTATGTGCATTTGCCAACAGAGAGGGTCTGCTCGAGTTTTACGATAAAGACAAACATATTAGCAAGCCCAGGAATCAATATTGTTTAAATAGTGTACCAGAAGGTTCACTGTCAATCACTAGTTTCTGAAAGTTGTTCATCCCAACTGTTAGGTGAATACTGAATATATTCACAGAAGTTTGGATCTGTTCATGAATAATTTATGGAGAAAAAAACCCCGCAAGTGATCAATTTGCAATTAATAATGATTCAGCTTCTCCCACCCTTACTCACACAGAACAACACTTACGAGGTGTACCCCTCTACTGAATCCTTGAAGGGGATGGTAACAGACTCTGGTCCTTTCTCTGCATTAAATAATTGATCAGCTTCTTTTCTAACAATGCTTGGTGGAAATTTCAAAAAGGTTTGGCTGACTATGCAAAAACAACCCCCCAAAAAGCCCAAACCTGTTGAAATGACTTTATTTCAGACTGATAACTCACTTCTTTTACCACAGTTCCTTAGGAAACCAGAGAGTTCCCGTATGTGCATCAGAAAACTGTTCAAATCCCATTTTTCCTCTCTTTCTCCCTCTACAGCACAAAGAACTCCAACCATAGCAACATTCTGACCAACATTTCTCCTCAAAGCTCAAGGAAAATGAAATCATCTAATTTCATCAGGTGTTTTTACCCACGTTCTGAGCTCACACTTTCACGTTCAGCTTCTCTCAAGTAAGATTTTTAAAGCCACTTAAAACTTTAAATCAGTAATAGTATATAGCAATTCCAGTGGGAAAGAGAAAAGAATGAATTGCATGAATTTGGGCATTCTGCTTGTTTAGTCACCCTTGAAGGAACAGGACTGGTGAAATTAAAACTAACTAAGTGGGAATTTAAGAATTTAGAGAACAACTCACTAAACTGCAGCTACACTCACTAAAGAGAAGCAGTTTTTAGCCAGGGTGAAAGAAGAAATAAGATATTAAAAATCTTATTCTGTGACTGTGTAAGAGAATAACAGAACAGCAGTTCTGTGAGTCCTGCTCAAAGAAAATAGCAATGTGAAACAAATCTGCATGTAAAGATTAGCATTGCAACAACACTTTCAGATGTTCCAAATTTCTATTTCTTAAGCAAAAGTGGTAGTTTTCTATTTTTTAGACATTCATCTTCATTGAATTTCAAGTGAAAGCATATTCTCTTAGGTAGAAATAATAACCAAGAGAAGCCAGATGATCTCTAAGTTCAGTTCTTTTAAAGAATGTGTGAGGTCTGCTGTTTTCTTCAGACATCTAAATCATTTGGGCTCTTTTTATTTTATTTTGTGGGGTTATTTCCCTTCCAGTTTACACTGTGAACAGCATTAATAGACCATGTCTTTTCATTCTGTAAGGCAACATAATTACCTTGTAGCTGGTAGATATAAACCTACTAGCCAATCTGTAAAAAAATTAATCCTAAATAATGTAAATTTAATCTGGTAAATCCAGAAATGGTAAACTGGAATGGAGAGATTCTCCTCCTGTGTAGGTTTTCATTGCACAAAACAGGTCAGGTTGCCATTTCCATCCCGTTTCTGGATTCCCAGCCACAAATACAAGTCCCTTTTCCCCTTCAAAAGAGAAAGTCAGACCCCACACATTTGACTGGGCTGAGCTGAACACCTAGTTGGTGCTGAGATTAATGGCACAGATTTCTCCCCTCGTTGCCCCAGATGATGTCTCTATGAAATATTGTCACCTGGAAGGATGTAATACACTGCTCTGTGCTGAGATATGTTCTGTCCTCAGCAGAGATCCATCATACAGCAGTTCCTACTGCTACTGAGTGAAATTTGGCATTTTCAGTATTTTCCACCAGGTCTTTTCACATGAGGGTTGCCAGATCATCCCAGCAGAGTTGAATTTCACTAGGCAAGGAAGATTAACCAATATCTCAATTGCCCTTTTGCATTGCAATATCCTAAATATCCCATCTATTATCACAGCAGAAGGGCACATGCTGCCCCAACAGGTGGTTCTCCAGGCTGATGTTTACCCAAGCTACAGCAGAAATCATTAGCAGACTGAACCTAAGCCTTCAGAAGTGAGGAACGATGCAAAGTTCCAGTAATGAAGTGCACTAACACAGGATCTCCTAATTCATCGGGAGCCAGAAGTCTGTATCGTGTTTTTCTGCATGCCTATTTTTCATCAAACACCATACAATCTTTACTTGACTATACTGTATATCTTTTCTGCCTAGTGGGAACCCTAATTTGCTTTAAATTGCCAAAGTGCTCATTATGGAATGCTTAGTAGCTAGAGTTTGTACATAATATTTGAAAATCAGCCTTATTTTTTCTGCCTGAGATGAACACTTGGATTTCACAGTAAACATAATCAGAGATTTACACAAACTCGGTGAACCCTGTTTATTATATTTGCCTGGAATAGCTACAAAAGAGGTCAGAGGTCCAATGTCTTCCTGCAGAGACAGATCATGTTCTAGCTGGTACTGAGGAGGAAAAAAACAGTAGGTGATGCTTTAATGAATGGCTTATCATGTGGAACACACCATGTGATAATAGCAGTGCTGGTAAGGGAAGAAGTAAGTAAAAAATAGAAAGGCTTTTTGCTAGGTTTACATTGCTTGAAAGCTCCCATTTCAACAGGAGCAGATGAAGAGGGTTTATTAAGAACATGTAGTAAAATCTGCAGCAAGTTGAAAGGAGCTTTGAATTTTTTGTTTAAACATTATTTTTGGAATTGCCTGTGAGATGGCATTGCCCTGACTTCACAGAAACACATATCAGGATATTTTGATTTCGTGTGTCAATTTTTTGTGATCATTTTTACTGAAGTGACCTTCTCTAAGAACTCAGTTCTGAAAAAAAAGAGAGAAATGAGGGTCACAGAGAGATTGTTCCAAACACCAAAGGGATAGTCAATGCACTAAGTTACAACTTGATTTTTGTTTACCAAAGGTTGTCAATTAGGAGCTGTGAAAATGCTTGTTCTTTGAGACTAAAAATTATGGGGATAGAATGGTCCAGCTCTTCCAAATAAAGCATTTCTACTACATGACATGGGCCAGATCCACATCTTAAAATTAGGCTGCATAAAGAGCTTATTGCTGAATTACTCTTGTCTTTTGAGAAAGAAGAAACAGGTTTAGCATTGAAACAAAAATGTGCTTATCCCCAGTTGTGGCTCTCCATTTCTTATTTTTAAGCAACTGTTCTGAGGTCTCTTTTTTATTGTTTGTTTGTTTTTTAAAGCAGGAGTCACAAAATTTTCTCTCCACTGTTTATTCAGAAAAAAAAGGTGCCTTGAAAATGCCAAGAAAAATGCAAAATGCCAAGACATGATGGCTCTAATTACTGATAATTTACTGAGCCTGGCCCTGGAATCTCACTAGAAGGAAAACATAAAATTATGGAATGATTAAGGTTTCTAAAGACCTTCAAGATCATCAAGTCCAAGGATATTCAAAAAGATCTATAAAATTACTTTGAAAAATATTTAGGAACCATGGATTTCTAACCCCCCCTTGAAACCAGAGGAAAAAAGGTGACTATGCTGATATAGGCTTGTATTTATTAGAGGAGAAAACCCCAAAGTTGGTCGAATTTAGTGTTCATTTTGAGAAGTTAACCCTTGGAAAGCCAGAACATTCCAATCCAAAATTCCCCTGGCCACCTGAATCCTGGTTGCTTGGCACAGGCTGAGGTGTCACTCCTTATGCTCTTGCCTTGCAGCATCAAGAGCAATAAGAACTAAATGTCTGAGTTAAAAGAGCAATTAATTCTCATTTTTGTGGGATATTCTCATGCAGTTAAAACCTCTGGGTGAAGTCTGAATGGTGGGGAAGGACATTCTCCACGGTGAGCAGGGGAAGAATGGGATGGGCAGTGAAGCTGTGAACTGCAGATGTGCACTGCAGGTACATTCCCTCGTGTGCAGGTGTCATATCCTTGGTCACATCTTCCCAGGTTCACACCAACAACAAATTCTCTCCCTGGGGCTGTAAAAGCTGATGGAGAAGTCTCCTTTTCCCCTACTCTTTTGCAAAATGTTGGGAAGAGCTATGGCCCACCCTTAAACGCTTCTGTGCTGATCATCACTTCTCCTGCCCCTGCTGAGGCTGAGTAGCCTGTGGAAGGATCTCATCCTCACTTAGCCCCTGGCTGCTCATAAAAAGGTGCATTTTTGGTCCTGACCCAACCTTCAGACAGCAAACCAAGCTCTCAGGGCACATCAAGGAGCAAGTACAGCCTGAGCTGTGGGCACAGTGCAGCATGGGGTGAGTACAGCCTTGCTAAGTCAGATAAAACACCCAGCCAAAAAGTGAACTCACAATCACCATTTAAGGGTGAGTTTGTTTGGAAATACTCCTTGTGGCTTTGATTCCTGAGACTTTCATCTCTTGCTCAGTAATAATTTCTACATGGAGGTTTGGTGTCCTTTGCTGTTTTAGAAAGTTGCCTGCCAGGATAAATTATGGAAACAGCACCTACTGCTGCCCCTGGAAGCCATTCCCTGCTGGCTGCTGCTCCCAGTGGGGTAGGACAACCTCAGCTCCCTTTGCTGAAGGGTCTTTCCCACCTGAAACCCAGCAGTCCTTTCTGGTTGTTGCCATAAAGACAAAGATTTAATGATCCATGTTGATGCAAGCTATAACTCAAGGAAAAAAAAAAAAAAAAACAAAAAAAAAAAACCAAGAAGAGGAAAGAATCTGGCCTTTTCTCTTGGCAGAACTCAGTAATCCAAGTTGTGCTACCATCCAACTTCTCTTACAGGAGTGCCTACAAGAAGTTAACCTCATTAATGACTGTAATTAAGCTAAATATTTAAAATTCTAGTCTTCTCTCACTATCAGTAGGGCAACAGAAATTTGCATTTGGATATCCCAGATGAATTAAGAGCTCTTAGAACATAATGTTCAGGTGTGCCCAGGCTGTGTGAGGTGTGCATGTGGCTCTGGAGGGGAGAAACAGGCCTGCCAGGGCATTATTTGCCTCCAGTTCTTGCTAGACCTGCACATGATCCACAAGCAGGAGCCACAGAGCAGCTGTATCCATCCTGAACTGACCTCCAGGTCTCAGAGAGACCACCCAGGAGTTTGTCTCTGAAATAAATTTTTATTTTCATTTTTTAATTAATAGATTTTTGAAACCCAGCCCTAATTTTTCCTCAAGCACCAGGATATGCACCCAGTCCAGGACTGATACAGATGAGTGCAATGCACACTTTGGCAAACACTTCAGGTCACAGACCCAGCACTTGTGGCTCCTGCTGTCCATCCTCTCACTGGATTCAGCACTGTGAGGACTTAGAGAAATGCACTGAGTCTTGAAAATGCCTTTTAAATAAGTTTAACAAATCAGGAAATAATTCCAACGTGCAGGTTGGAGAATCCTGAATTTGTAATGTACCTCTTGTCAGCTGGAGTGAACATTTTCAAGTCCCTTTGGTGAGATTCTGTGTCTGAGAATGTCACACCAAGCTCCAGGAGCTACCAAAGGAACATTAAAAAGGCAAAAAAGAAACTATGCCATTTTCTATCCAGTAACTTGCACTGCATACACATTCTCATTGATGCCAATATTAAAACAACCAGACATCTCACAAAGGTGATAAATATTCCCAAATGCCAGTGCAAACACTCCCAAATTTCTTCTCTGTGTTCTCCCAAATTGTAGCCCTCACGTCATGCTGCTCCCACCTGGCTACACCTGGTTGGTTCAGAGTGCAGCAGCTCATGTGTCCTGGGTGGAAGATCAGTCCCAACCCAACTGGAATCACAACACCTACCAAACCTTCTCAAGATCCTCTGTGCTCTGGTCTTCATGGTGGTCTTGAAATCACAGCGAATCATTTAGGCTGGAAAAGACCTCTGAGATCCTCGAGCTCATCCATTTCCCTTCACTGCCAAGTCCTTGCTTGTGCCTCTCCACAGTCCTGCTGTAATTCCTGGAGACCATTCTCCAGGAATGCCTTTCTAAGCACTTTCCTCTTCGGCTCATCAACACCCAATTTATACTTTCTTGCCTTGTATTTCAGGGTGAGAGTTTTGGGACAGCGACCATCTTTTTATTAGTGTGCCCAGGGCAGTGAGGTCCAGGTTTGCAAACCGGCTTCTGACAGCTTGTTCATATAAAAAATAACTGCAACTACAGCAATATATCACACAACTGCTCTGACATACACTTCTGCCACATCTCAGACAAGTCATTTTTTTGGGAACTTGAAGCACTGTGGAGCAATCATAGCGCTGAAAAGTGAAAAACTCACTGTTGGTGACACCATCCTCAACCCACACAACTTTTCAGTGAGTATCCTGTGATATCAGACAAGGTTTGGGTGTTTTTTCAGCAGATGATCAAGGGCCTGCCTCCAAAAAGTAAATAAAAGTCCTCCTGTTTTTTACAATGGAAGCTTCTAATTTGCTTATTACTTTGCTTATCTATTCATTGAGATAATTATCTGACACCTGCCAACAGCAGATTGTTCTGACAGATTTTTATTGGCTGAGATCAATTTGTTACTTACCATCTGTCCAGCTAAAGGTGGTTTACAGGTCAACAAGCTGGTGAGCTTTGGAAAATCTTAAAATGATCTTGAGCAGTATCCTTCCTGAACTAATTTCATTTTAATCTCCCGTAAAGCACATGAAAGGATGGACTTGAAAATTAGCTTTCAAGCAGAGTGAAGAGAAAATAATTTGCCTTTCTTTGCTGTGATCCTGCATGATCTATTTCCAATGAGGTTTTCTAAAATCCCAGATGAACTCACAAGCTGATAAGTTGCTGTATGGCACTAAAGACCTCCGAAGAATGCAAAGAAAAGAGCCATACATGGTCTGAACACAATGGACTCTGGGGGAAACAAATTTCTCCCAAGAAGGAATAATGTTGACCCATAAGCAGTTCAGGAACTATTTTTCATGGTGGCCTTACTGTCTCCTGCTTAATGTTGGTAGTCTGGATATACTCAGAACAATTCCCATGCTGTGTCTTGTAAGATGCTTCATACAACCTGTGTTGGGTTTGGGTAGAACAGGACCTTAAAGCTCATCTTGTTCCAACCCCCTTCCACGAGTAGGGACACCTTCCACCAAACCAGGTTGCTCAAAGCCCCATCCAAATTCATGATGTGCCTGCCAATGCTGTGCCATCAAATTTGACCAGTTTGGGAGCTGGGCAGCAGCGTTCCCCAGAGTCCCCTGTGCCCCTTCTTTTCCTCCTGCAGAATTTCCAGCATGGCTCTGCAAATCCACCCATGGCTGCAATAAGTGTCTCCACCACTTACAGCTCTAATGGAATTATCTGTGGTATTTTTGCTTCATTGGCCATGTCTCTGGAAGTGCTGGAAGAGCTTTAGTGTCTGCTGGGAAATTAGAGGCCACTGGATTTCCATTTTGTGCTAAGTGCCAATATTCTAAGAACTGTGTTCTCCGTGTTCTTCTGGATCACACTTTCTTTTTGCTTATGTATCCATAGAGGTTTTGACAGAATACAGTGAAAAATATTTAAATTGTTCATAAGAGAAAAGCAACATTCAGATTTTCCTCTAGTTTTACTTCGGACCTGTCTACGGTAAAACATGAACCTGCCATCACTCAGTGAACACTTTTTAGAATAGCAAGAACCATTTTGATGTTTTTTCAATCCGTTCTGAAAAGGGGAGGGAGTTGACAGCTACCACCACAGGATGCTTCAAATGAAGCCATTCTAACTTAAAACTTCTCTGGGCTCCTCCAGAAGTGAAAGCGAGCTTTAAATGATAGCATTGGATTACACAGGAGACTTCTTTTCCTCTAAGAAACTCATGCTAGTAGTGCCAGGAGACCTTCCTAATGACTATGGATCATTTAAAGATAATGGCACTGAAGGTCCCCAGGACAGCATTTTGTGTCAGCACATCCTTCTCCAGAACGTTTCCGACTGTCGAACAAATGCTGAAGCTGGTCCTGTTGTGCCCAGATCACTGCTCAGCGGGTACTGGGTCTGTCCTGATAATGTGGTGGAAGGGAAATATCCAGCCAGGGTTCCACAAACATCCAGAAATCCTGAAAACTAAACCCTTTCTGTTGGAGAGTTGGCGACTGGGAACGCCGTAAAGCACAGTCTGTTTTCTATGCTGAATGTTGCAGCCATTTGAAATTGAACATGAAATCATCTCCAGAGCTCTGTAAATCACTCAAGGAAAAAAAGGTTCTGCATTCTCGTGCACGATTTAACCTGAAGTATATGTATGTTTATAAATATATATTATTCATGGGGTTTCTTTGTCCTAAAATTTTCAAATCATATGGAGTGTCAGGCTGAGATATTATGTGTTACAGTTGTAAGCTAGAAATAAACTGAAAACAGGTTTTAATGAAAAGATATGAAACAGAGGACAAACTACTGCCTACGTTTTTGGCTGTAAAAGGTGCAAATATAAAACATCTTTCCAAAACTTGCTCTTTAATTATTTCTGAATGAACATACCGTGACCTTCTCCAAATAACCATAAACTCATCAGTGAATTTTTCTGAGCTGGCCTTCCAAAAGTCGAGAGTTTTCCCAGAATTTCTAAAAGCCTGGTGTTACTCATTATCAGCTTGAGGAATTGATTCCAGTGGAAATCCAATATGCTCTCTCAAAAATGCCTACATGTATCTGCTCCTCAGCTGAGATCTTGGGAAAAGTCTTGATGACACCTTGTGCAGAGATGAACTGCAACAGGAAATGAAGAGGGCTGAACCCAAGGGTTGGAAATCCGTGCCTGTAATTTGACATCCGAATGTGCCTTTGGAGTCAGTGACAGCTGTGTGTTCCCAGCACCTGTGCAAACCAGGCTACCTTCCTTATTAAGCACCCACAGTCAAGTCCTGCTATTTATTTTTTGGGCTAGGATTTCAATCCGCACAAGTAAGGTTTGAGCTCGATATTTTTTGGCCCAAAGAACTGAGTTATAAACTCTTCTCAGAATCTCCCCTGCTCATTTATCATAGCCTACTCCACCTCCTGCATACCAGCTTAATTTCCTTTCAGTTTCCAGTTTGATATGCACCGCAGGGATCTCTTTCCCAGGCAAAAGGCAATCTGAGGTGAGAAGAAGAGCATGCTGCCAGCACAGGTATAGACCTGCATAATGGAGCTGTGAGACTCTGGAAGAGGCTTTTCATTTTAACAACTTTCCGAGTGGGGAGCGAAAGACATAATGCAGATGGCATAATTGAAGTGGGAGAATGAAACATTAAGCATGCACAGAAGGGATTAGAGAGGAAGACTTTTGGGGTTATTTAATTTTGGCTCAGTTGTTATCTAACAGTTTTGTCAGGAAAAAAAATGTTAAAGCTCCTTGCAGGTCCAGAAATAAAAATCTAAGGAAGATTATTACCTGCCTAGGAGTATGTAAAACCTTGTACAACTATGAGACTTGCGAGAATTTATTCTTTATTATGTGATATCATGTTCTACAAAATATCTCTCCTTGCACAGCTATCACAGGTCCCCTTTCTTCATTTTTATAGACTTGTCAATTCTGGGAATGATCTAATCATGATGAGGATTTAAGGTATGTATATGCATTGTACCGAATGCTAATAATTCATGAGCTCTTGGTTTCAAAGATCTTCTCTGTGAAGCCGTGCAGTTCAAAAAGGAATGTCTAACATAAAAAGGATGCTAAGCCATATATTTAACACCTAATGAAATCATTAAAGAGCGATCAGGCATGATTGCAAATGTTAATTTATCAGATCTCACACCTGCCACAAGTACGGTGAGCAAAGAAGGGGATATTTAAATACCTATAAGGTCTCATTAATTGAGGTAGAAAATACAGTGGTGAAGATATTTCAAAGGCTGGCCATGCTCCTTCAGGACAAAGGGACCAATTCTGCACACACCTCGCTCAGAGAAAGTCTTTCTAAAATCACTGGGAGCTCTGCCAGAGAAAAGGCTGTAAAAAATCAGGCATACTCAGAGTTTTTCTTCTGGATAAGGAGCCCTGGTGTGTGTTACTGACACAACCAAGAGCAGGGCGGCTTCCTGAGAGCGCTCCACGCCTGTGGTATCGGTTACCTCCAGAACTCCGGGAAGAATACATATGAGGATAAGGAAGAGTCGCTCTTTATTCCTGTCAGTAGGGTTTGCCTTTGACTCCGCTGATCAATATCAGCCGTGCATTGGTTACTATGGGAATGAGCCTTTCCTGCACTCAATAAACCCCAAGATCCTTTTTTTACAAAGGTGAGCAAAATACTTTTAAAAGAAGGTTTTATCTGCTTTGCGCCTTGGGGGACTCTGCAGCCATCACTTTAAAGGTACTTGGACACTTTGAAATGCAGAATATTATGATCTAGCTTTGGGCAAGTAAAGACTTAAAACCATTTGTTTACCCCAGAAATCAATGTCAAATTCATGTAGAAATCTATACACCCCGTGTGCCTCCACTCTCTGTGTCGCTGTGCTGGGGCCTGTGTGCACACGAGTGTGTTTGTGGCTGCATGTGTTCCACATCAGAAGATACACAGGGAAATAAACCTTAATTTGGATTACCTTTAAGGCCTGTAAACAAGATGCTGAGATAAAAAATATCTAACAATACCTTGGACTCAGCTCCTCGGCTGAGCTAATTAATCCACCCTTACAATGTTCCTGATTATAATACCGGGATAAGAAATAACCTACTTTCCACTTTTATTTATGGTAATACATTGCTTGATTATAAAATATTTAGCAATGCATTAATACATATTTCTGGTGGCACAGAGGACCAAGAATATGTGAAATAATATGTATGTTATTCCCTGAATGAAATTCATTTAACCAGGCACTGTGATGGACATGAGCTTGGACCACTTCATCATCAGTAGAGTGATGTAACCTCTAAAGACTTTCCAGGTGAAGCAGAGGAGTGGTGCAAACTGCCACAGAAAACGCTGCCAATTACAGCCAATCTGTCAGATATCTGTTCTGGTGACCTATTGTTAATTGACTTGAAGGATGCTAAGAAATAGTGAATTAATCTTTTTTTGCCTTTTTTTTTTTTTCATTTATGTGTAACATGGTTTGTGTCTCATGTGCTAGAAATAAAAATAACAAAAAGTAATGATGATGGATTTCTCAGCCTGGAAATAACCATAAAGGACAGAAAGTTACAGCAGAAAACTATCTGAGTACCTTCTAGACCACTCTGTGGCCCAAAGATGTTTAAAGAGTAAGTGAACAGCAAATGAGTAAAGTCTGTTTAGTCAAAGCAGGCCCTGGGAAAGTGTTTCCCCCATGGGCAAAGGAAACATTTCCAAGACCCCTCACATCTATAATGACCCCCCAGAACCCTAAGTATCTGCTTTCTGACTACGAACAGGCATTTCAAAACATAATCCTTTTATTTAAAATCTGGCAATTAAACCTCAGGCACACAAACTCCTGAGAAGGAAATATGTATATTTGCTTTCCTCTGCAGTTTTGAGGCTCAAAACAAGATTGTTACATGTCACTGGTTGACACCATAAATCTTTATGTTAATTCTAGATTATGGATTCTATAAAAGACTTAAAAGGACAGCTTTCTTGAGAAGAAAAAAATAAAGTAAAAAAAAACACACCAACAAACTGGAGATGTTCTAAAAAAATTCAGAACTGAAGTTGTAAAAGAGTTTATGCAAAACCAACTCGGAAAGGACGCTCACTTTTGTTTCACAGTTTGCCAAACTAATGGGACCAGAGTGAGTGCTTAATCAAAGTCAATATTGGCCTGCTGACTCTCAAGAAACGATCTAAAAGTGCTTTGGGGGCTCTTTCTATGTTCATTATCTTTTCCTGTGTCACTTGGTGTCTCTAATGATAGACGAAGAAGCACTTAAAATGTCTCAGCTCAATTCTCTTCACCACCGAACTCTCAAATTAAATACTTATCAAGACAAAAAAAAAAAATCATATTTAGACTGAGATTGTGACACGAGGATCTTGTGCAAAACAGCCTAGGATAATTCAGCAGCCCCACTGGATCTTGCATTTAGAGCAGCCTGAAGTATTCCAGTGACTCAGCAACTCAGTGGTGGGTAATTTACAGCTCACTCCTCGTTGGGAGCAGAATTTCGAGCTCACCAACTAAAGTGCTTCAGCGTCAACCTTTGCTGAATGCAAATGCAGCCTGGCCAGCTCTAGCAGCCCACTCTGAACCAGAAGTTAAACATGAGAGCAAAGCTTCCAAAGACTTCTCTTTTGCCTGATTGAAGGTAACTCCATCTAACTTGCTTAAGGCAGGCAGCAACTTCATTTACAGAGATGGAAGATGAGGAGTATAAAGTGAAAAGCATTGTGATTTTCTAAGCTTTTTAAGAGTGAAAGTACCAGATTAAACAAAACTTGCCTCTATACAAAACAGAAACATATATCTTAGAGGAAAAAAAATCTAATCTATTTTGAAGACAAAAGGTATTAACAGAATAAAGCTGTAAAAAGACAATATTAGCCAGTATTTAATTATTAATTATATAGGTGTCCAGCATGAAGAACCAAGAAGCACAAAATCTGATTTTCTCACGACAAAAAACCCTCAGTGCTTTAGTGCTCTGATACTCCTGTTGAATCTGGTCTTAAAAGTCTTACTCCAGAAATTAAATACTTCTTTGAGTATGACAAGGAGTAAGAGAATCCATTCTGACATCTAACATGCAAATAAAATTAATCTGAAAATATATATTATTTTTTCATTTGCTAGTCTTCCATTAACAAAAAATCTCTTTTTAAAATGATGCAGACAAATTTATTTGTTCAATGAATGCCCAAGAAGAAGATTTGTTTCTGTGAGGAAAAATAAAGTTTAGATTTTATCCAAAGAAGGCAGTTTTATCTTAATTTAAGGCAGGTTGATATCACACATAGGTCAACAGGAAGCTTATCAGGCTAAGAACTCATGGATTTGAACTTAAAATATTGTCTCATGCTAACGCAATATAGTCTGTTTTTGAAGCAAAATGTGTCTGTAATTACTTTTAAATTGATTATAAATTCTCCTTCTGGAAGTAAAACACTCACCCTCAGTTGCACTGGGAAGACACGCAGCATAAAAACCTGCCCACATACGTACTTAATCTAGTGGGCATAAAAATACTAATTAAGATAAAACATTATACCAGAGTACCTACAATAAACACAAATTAATAAACCAATCAGAGATGTGAGCACCTTCAGCATGCATCATATAATCTCATGGAGACAAGGAAGGAATGTCTAATGGGAATTTTTTTTAATGGGCCAGATAATTTGGGGCATAACTGGCAAAAGTCTCCATAAAGACCACAGCCTGTAAAAATGAATATATAATTTGCAAAAAAGGTATTCTCCCATACACACAGGGCTTTTTGGGCCCTTCCACAAGGGGATGTGTCTTGTTAGCAACAGCTCCACAGAAGAATAATTCAAACCCATCTCTAGAGAGACAGTAGGACACAGTATTTTTTAAAGTTAATTAAGATAACTTTTCTCCATTTCAAAATATTTAAACAGGGTAAGCTGTTTCACACAAATACTCTTTGACGGGCATAAAAAGCGTTTTCACAGGGAATTTTGGTGCGTTTCACAGCACAGTGACCAAACAAGGCTTTGCAAAACATCACCCAGGAGGAACTGCTGGAAGAAATGCAAAGTTGGATATCCTGGCTTCAACCACCACGAGAGTCTGAAGCAGCTGATGCAGTAACGCACATGTCCCAGACTGATTTATGTTTACCTTACTGTGTTTATGTGCTCTAAATGAACACTGACTTTACCTATAAATACTGAAATTCAGATGATTCCAGCTTTAATGCCTATTTGGATATGCTTAAAGGGACTTCAAAACGAATTTATCACATGTAGAGAAGCTTATAGGAATTCAGAACTTATACTCCTGTTCTCTATAAGATGCCTCACCCTCACAACCTGAGGGGTTTTTCAGCTCCTCCTTTCATGGTGGAGGTTATTCTTTCTCTTCAAAATGTCTTTTAAAAGAGTTTTTTATCTGAAGGTCTTTTCCTGGTTAGAAGACCACCATGTCATGGTTCAGACCCAAACTCAGAGAAAATGGAAAATAGAGGCTGCCCCTCTTACATGTAGTTAAAATCTGAATTTCTGAAAAAAAAATAGATGAAGGAGGAAATAAAACCGAGTGGAAGGATAAAGGAAATTTTCTAAGATTATATTCACTGTTCATAAGTCTTTAAGCCACTTACCTTTTCCAGTAGGACAAAAGCTCAAACAGGACTTATGACAACATTGTCCTGGAACTGTTTGTAAGACATCTGAGAGTGAATGTGCAGGACACAGGTCTTTGTTAGATCACCTCCCAGCCTTCAGGACTTTCTCTGACAGGCATCTTGTAATTACAGAATAAGAATGGCCTGTTTTTTATGCTGTTTCCACTTGCATTCTCACAGCATACGGATACCAAGAAAGTCAAATATTTTTCAAAAATAGGGAGTAGTTAAACTGTGGAGTCACTACATTCAAAAAGTGAGGAAATTAAGCAGAATAGAGCTCTTTGGAAAACTCAGCACTAACAATATACAGGATATTTAACCTGCTGCTACAGAATTTCTGGTGTTTAGACAGTCACAGGCCATCCTGAACCCCAGAGTGAGTAAGGACAGTAGCTTAGTCAAAGGGCTGGGACCTCTATCTTTGATCTATGCTTGGATTTTGGGATAACTTTTCATCTCTTTCTAACCCCTTTCTATTTACCAGCTGAGGAAATGATAAAAAAACATTGAGTAAGTTTTAAAATTTGGATATCTGAACAAATAAACAACCTGGTGGTTGCACCCTGAAGCCATGCAGGGATTGTTTCTACTGAGTATCTAATACCTGCAGCTCCATGGATCGTGTTCTTCTGGCCAGTACTGTATATTGCTGGGAAGAAATGAGATGAAAAACATCAAAGCATATTGAGCCACTTTAAAAATCAGCTCCCACTCTGGAATCTCACCATGTCTGGACAATCTGTATCCACAAGTAATCATACGAGTGATAAAAGATAAAATATTTTGGATACTTATCTGAGTCTTCAGCATTTTTGATCTAAAAATCTTGCCAGGTGACTTTCTCAAGCAGTCTCAAGCTGAATGGCCCTCTCTTAGACACCAAGACATTTAAATGAAAATACAAAGTAAAAAAGACTACAGGTGGTTGGCTGAAGGAAGATATAAAATGAGTGAAGTTATTTTTGCACTTTTTTCTCCAGAATAACGACAATGAGAAATTAAATAGCTGTGTTGGCTAAAAAAAAAAATAAAAAAAATAAAAAAAAAAATGCAAACAGCTCCTAAAGAAATTCTTGCAAGCAGTTCTTTGCTCTGTTCTTGAGGAAAACCCATGAAAGCTCAGAAGCAGTTGAACTTAGTCAGAACTCATCTTGGCCAACAGAGAAGAAGAGAGAAATCCAGAATAAGTGGCAAGCGCAGGCAGACATTAAAAATGTCTGTTAGAAGCTATTTTGGGATGTTCTTTATGCTTCTCAAAGGAATTCACTTACACATGGCCCCGTTGCAGCTGTGTAACTGCCCAGTGGCTGGAGGTTCTCTTGGTCGATTAGAAAACATGATATTATGAGAAGGAATAATCACTGTTGGCAGGCCAGCAGCTGAGGACAAGCACATTTTGCCTCGGAACGCCCTATTTTGTGTTCACCAGATGCCATGTCTGTGTCAATGTGACCTTGACCATGGAGAGCCCCGTGGCATGATCCCCGTCAAGTGTCCTGGGTGGACGGGGAGCAGCTTTCCCTCAGCTCAGGCTGGCAAACAGGACCCTTCACACCACTCTGTGCCCACTCAGTTTCAATATGATTCATATTTATGTTGTTTCCAAGGTTTCCATGGCAAATACGTGTCTACATATTTGGGTTTCTTTAATAATGACTTGGATCTTCCATCTAAAAAACCTCCTCAATCTGCGCGTTTCCATTAAAATGCAAGTTTTAGTTAGGTTTTTCTTTTTTATTTTCTTTAAAGGAAAATGAAAGGAGAAAAGATTGACATGAAAGCAAGTGCTGGTCAGCTGTTCTTGGTGGGGTTATTTTTATAGTGACTCAGTAGAGCACTGGACGAAATGTCTCATCTGCGTTCCAGCGGCCCTCTGATGGACATGGGTGTATTTGGTGTTTGTAGGTGCTGATGTTTGTTTGCAAAAGGAATTGAAACAAAACAAAACCAGTTTTCCCCAATACCCCATCCAAGAAATACTAATGAGTGCCACTGAGGCCTTCAGACATTCCTTCCATGCTTGATTGCTTGTGATGATAAAGTCTCTCCAGAACGAGACGGGATTCAAAAGACAAATTCACTGGGAAGGCTTCTGTAACAGTGTTTATTTAGGATCTGTGAGGACACGTTCCAAGAGCTGCCTTTGGCTTCCTTGGTTATCACACACACGAAGCCCAGCATTGCCTCTGTGCTGCTGCATGCAGAGAACTTCCAGGCTCTGAGCTGGTTTGCTCCATGGCACACCAAACTATTAGCCATGGACCAGAATTAAAACTGAACTCCTGATGGTGTCCAGAGCAGGTGTTACACAACCAGCACTTGGAGGAACTAATCTCATTAGAAATGGAAAGCTTCCCACTGAACCAAAGGGGCTTTTTAGAGCAGAGTCTTGAAAATTTTAAGCAATTGTAGTTAATAAAGCCCCGCATCGTTGTGTGTTCCACAACACCACAAAGCTCCAGCTGTCAAAGGGAGCTTCTGTCACCCCAGAGGGACATCCCATCCCACAGGCTAGCTCCCCACACACACATCTGCAGCACAAGGCACAGCCTGGAGGCAGCTCCATTCCCAGGATGTTGAAACGAGCCGGGATGTGGGGAGAGCAGTCACACCAATGTTTTGTCGCTTTCCCGGGCTCAAGCAGCTGGAGTAGTTGAACACATCATTCTTTCCCTTGTCTGAGAAACATTTACTGCTTGTTACAAAAGGTTTCAGGATGGCATACTGTGTAATAGCTTAGATGACTGAAAACAAATTTAAATATAAGAAATGTGCTGGCTTATTTTTTGCGTGTCGTAAATACTCTTAGGAACGGCATGGGGCCTTATTAAGTTTGAACCTCAGGTCTTTCAACTTCCTCGAGAAAAGAGAACAAATGGTAAAAGCATGAGGAAATAAGTAACCTCTGTGATTTCCCACTTCAGTTCAAGCCCAGAGATTTTTGTCAGTTGTTATTACAGTCATATTTCTTTAACACCTTTAAAAAAGAAACAGCAAGCAAAAGATTTCAAAGAGAGAGGTTGCGCCAGCTCCGAAAAGTTCTGATTTCTCCAAACATGAGGTAACCCACTGGGCAAGGAAGATCTGTGCTTCCTGCAGACCCTATTGCCAGTTCTTCACAACAGAGAACTTTTGATTATTTTCCAAACTCGTATTGAAATCAACTGGGTTAGTCACTTTAAAAAGAGCCCCCTCTGTGCTGCTGTGTAACCCTGCAGCCTTTTGTTGGGCTTTGGTTTCTGCACACTCCTCTTGCTGGATATTGAACGGTATAAATACCTACACAAATATTAGCAAAAAAGCTGTAGTAGGACAATAAAGATGTAACTATTGTTATTTATTTATTTATTTATTTACTACTGTTCCGCACAATAATGTTGTCATTGCAACACTTCTTTCCTGCATTTGGAAGAGGAAATTAATAACCCCCCCCAAGAATCTAGAATGTATTTATGCTTCAGAACTACATTCAGAGCGTTATTTGGGGGATGGTTTTTTTAGGCAAGGGTTGAATGTGATTATTGTTACACAGAGCCCTAAGTACTACTCTGAAAAAGGCAGATGACCTGCCTTTCTATTTTTTCAGCATAGACTAATCCAGTAGTTCACTTCAAAATTATGAACCTCAAAAATGCTTAGGCTTTTGCCAGTGAAGTCCCCTTCAAGGTGGAGTCACCCCATGAGCAGGTGGTAGGTAACTCAGGCTTGTAAAGCTCTTGGTATGCCCTGCCAGCTGCTCAGAGGGCTACCCATGTAGCTCAGAGCCTAATTCCAGAGCCTGGCATCTCCTCAGCCAGCTCAGACCTCCTTGCTGGTGCCATGGCTGAGCCATTCCCCCAGGGTCACATGAGAGGCACAAAGCGGTGAGTCCAAATTAATAAATGCATGTATAATCATAGAATTATTAAGGCTGGAACAGACCACCAAGATCATCAAGTCTGACCTTCAACTGAATACCATCATGACCACTAAACCATATCCTGAAGTGCCACATCTACTCATTTTCTGAACACTTCTAGGGATGGTGACTCCAGCTTCCCTGGGGAGCCTGTTCTAATCATAGAAACACAGAGTCATGGAATGTCCTGAGTTGGAAAGTACCCACATGGACCATCAAAGTCCAACTTTTGGCCCTTCATAGGACAACCCCAGCAGTCACATCATGTGCCTGACAGCATTGTCCAAACACTTCTTGAACTCCAGCAGGCTTGGTGCTGTGACCACTTCCCTGGGGAGCCTGTTCCAGTGCCCAGCTACCCTTTGGATGAAGAATGTTTCCTGAAAATCCAACCTGAACCTCCTCTGGCACAATATGAGTCCATTTTCAACCATTCTGTCACTTGTTGCCTAGGAGAAGAGGCTAACCCTCACCTCTCTTCAACCTCCTTTCAGGTCGTTGTAGAGAGCATTATATATATATATATATATATGTATATATATATATATATATATACACTTCTGAAAGTGCCTCTGACATCAGCTGCAAAAGGTTCTGTAGCCCCTCTGACACCTTTTCATAGCATACAGGTTTCCACCACAGTGGAAAAAACAACAAAAGAATAGACTCTGAGGATCCTGCACCCAGAAAACCCTCAGTCCCACTGTTGAATTTCTAAGAGACCAAGTTATTTGTCATTCCTTCTTCCAAATATGTGTAAATCCTTTGGTGGCTCAGTGTGCTTGGAGGACTGGTCACAGGTTTGACCCCCATATGGACCATTCATTTAAGTGTTGGATTCAGTGATCCTTGTAGGTCCCTTCCAACTCAGAACATTCTGTGATTCTGTGATTCTGACTTTGAGTGAACAGGCTTGATGTTTTCTGAGGCTCTGCTGGAAGTGAGGATTTAAAGGATCCTTGAAATAATGATGGGAAGTGTCAATATAATTTAAATACTGAGCAGATAAATATTCATCTCAGTTTAGCTGCGTAATTGTGGGGGGTTTAGTCATACCTTTTCCACATAAAGTGTAAGCTTTGTTTTGTTCCTGAGGAAGAGCAGTGAGCAAAGGAGCATTAGAGGTGGTCAAACACTGAGAAACAGGTCCAAGAACATGTTCAGTCATGAGCAAACCACTGATAAGATGACTCACTGCCATGCACAGGTGCCTAACATTTGCTGTGTGGGAACACAGGGTGGTGACTGGGTTGTTCATCATGCCACTGTGTCTTAATACGGAAAACTTTCCTGGCTTAACGTTCAGACTGTGTTATCCACTAATTTTTCATGAAGTGCCATCTCATGTTGGAAACTATCAGTTATCCAGTAAATGAGTAAGCAAAACCAACTCCGTGTGAGCAATAATGTTCCCTTAAGGATGATCAGCCAATTCCAAAAATGCTAATCAGAAAACTAATTATTGTTTTTCTGGGGAGCACTTACAGGTCTCATCCAGAGGCAATTTTTTGGTCCATAAGGAGAGGAAAGCTGTGCAAAGGGAGCCTGGATATTCCTCAATAAAATGCTAGAGGGGGGCCCACTGCAAACCACCGCAGTAAATATTGCATTGGATAAGGGTTCAGGCAAGGCCACAAGTGCTTAAAACGGAGCAGGGAAAGGCTGGGAATGTTGCATCCCCCACCATTACATTAGAAGATGGCAGCTCCCACTGCCCTCTGCACCACCTGGGATTTAAAGGGCAGCAAACACACAATGCACTCCCTAAAACCAACTTCATCTCACTGCCAAATGGTCCCAATTCCCCTTGCCCAAGCAAGTTTTGGTGTGCCCCTCACATGGCACAGCCTGCTGCCTCCATCTCTGAGTGCACAGCCGGCTCCTCCGCTCCAGCCTTGTGCCTCCAGCTCTGCCTCGCTGCTCATGTGTCCTCTCTCCCAGACTGACAGTCTTGGAGACAGAGCTCAGTTTTAGTTCAAAACCAGGTAGACAACTCAGCCCTCGAAAAAAAAATAAATAAATAAAATGAATCATCTGCCACTCGTGGATTCAAATGAAAATTAATGATGGGATAACTACAGTTTAGGGGTCTAAGAGCCAAATTCTGCTCTCAGTTACAGTGTTTAGGTTTGGGAATAAATCAGCTGAATCCAGCATGACTCAGAGCAGAATTTGGCTCTAAATATTTTAACTGTAGCATGAGTTTGTTGTCTACATGAGTGAATCGCCTTAAGAAAATCAGTGGCTCCTCTTTGCCTTTGCCAGTGGGGCCGCAGTGATCCTTGTGTTTATTTAAGGAACACGCCGTTCATGCCTCACCTCCTGCATCTGCACATCATGGCCACTCACCTTCCCTTTTGTCTGGGGTGCTTTGCATGCAGGAGCATTTAACTCTTTTAACAATTAGTGCCAGGATTCAAATCTCATGTTTTATTTCTCCAGATTTCCCAATCTCTTGAGGGCTAATTATAAATGTTCTCCAAGAGCTCCACATGAGATGCTGGGGATTCTACACGGACACGAGAGACGCAAGGCAGGGCAACTTCATCAAATGCTCTAACTGTGACTAGAGACAGCTTAATAGCAACAAATATATCTGGTTGTCCTTCACAAAGACCTTTCCCCCAGCTGCTTAGAGATACACGTTTATCTCTGGTTTTGCACTGTCAGGAAACAGGTGCTTTTCTATTAATAGACATGATGCAGCGAGGCAAGAAGAAGGTGCAGCACTATCTGAAAACAGGTGGTCTACAGTTGAACAGTTTATAAACAATAACTAATCACTCAAGACCTGTAGCAGTTTCTAATGAGGACTATAATTACAAGCCAGGTGGCTGTAGTTAGAGGAATACATTGTTTTTAAACAGGTTACTTGACTCAACAGCAGTTTTACGGGAGGCAGGATTGTCTACAACATATGTTCCCTCTGCCTCTCGTTTTCTTCTTTTTTTTCCCCTCTCTCCCCGTGTGTGTACATAGGGATGCCTGATGCCTTCCAGTATAAAACCCTGGGTTCTGTCACTTATGATTCCACAGGTTTGTAATTGCTCTGGCTGAATCCTCATGATTATGGCATGGCCCACTTTTGGAAAAATTCAGCCTAAAAAATTTAGCAATTTTTCAGGCTGATGGCAAGGAAAATAACCTTAGTATATTTATATTTGCTGTAAATATAGTTTAAAATATTATTTTTTCATGTTAGAACATTAAAGCAGTGATGGGGCTGTTGCTGTGGCAGGTGCACAACAGAGTTAGACAAAAGTTGAATAGTGATGGAGGACTACACACCCAAAGCCTGTATTTTTCTTTTATTATTAATTTTAATTGGTCAAATAACAATTTCTTTTCCTAAAATATTTGTTCCCAGTTATAAGTCTCTTCGAAAAGCCCATGTGCCCCTTGGCCAGCATCTTGACTGTGGCAGGGACAACATTCACAATGCCAAGGCAAGTTTTACCATTCCACTAAAAAATTCCCCCAAATATGGTTTTGGATAGTGTCATATTGTAAAGGATTACTGTGAAAGGAGACATGGGAAAGGACTACAATATTCTCAATATGCCCAATTTGCAGTCTATTCAAGCATATTTTCATGTGATATCAATATCTAGTTCCTACAATGATTACTGGTTTCTAAAGATATACAGAGGGACATGTAATAACTGATGGCAATACCATAGAAAAATATTTTCAGAGAAATATGGTTATAATGGTGGAGAGTTGTTTGTTGGCTCGTCTTTTTCTGTTTTTGTTTTTAATAGGCTATTTCTAATCCTTACCCTCTTCCTCACCCTTTGGGAAATTCACAGTTCTGGTTTGGGCTAGTTATAAAAAGCAGGAGACAAACATGGCACTTAACAATTTTTGGTTGATGCTGGAAGACACAGCATCAATTTGTAAGGCTGCTCTCAGGGCTGCAATGAGCCTCCCTACAGCAGCACGAGTTCTGGTTTTGGAGAGCTCATGTTTCCTTCTGAGTGCACACAAAGGTCACAGCTTTTTTTTTTCCCCCTTAATTTCATCCCATTTTAGCATCTCAGAACGACTACTTTACATCTCCTAATGATGGTGGCATCATTTATTGGAAAATGCCACAGTTGCAAAAGGGACTTGGTTTATTTCCTAAAGTTCAAAGAGGTTTCCCTGTGGGGCTTTTCCACACTCAGACAGGTAAAGCTGCCTTGCTTGAAATGTGAGACTGAACTAGACAATCTCCAAAGGTCCCTTCTCCCAACTTCTCTGGAAGTGTGTGAGGTCTGGACAATCAGGAGTTCTCAAAATGATGCAAAGAAAGCAGACTGTCCATCCATACCTGAATCACAGGATCATTAAGGTTGGAAAAGACCTCTAAGATCACCAAGTCCAACCACCAGCCCAGCATCGCCACCATATTCACCACTAAACCGTGTCCTCAAGTGCCATATCCACACATTTTTTGAGTCATTCTGAGAGATCCTGAGGTTCTGTCTCAGGCATTGTTATTTTTTCCCCTCGTGCTGACACAGAGTGAGAGATGAGTGTCTCCTAAATGTTCATCTGTGCTCCCTTTCCTGCAATGTGTGCACCCAGTCAGGGAGTGCTGGATAACGTTCTGCCTCTATGAATTGTGCATTCAGGAAGGGCAAATTTGCTGCCTCTGGATTTTTGGATGGGGGTTGAGATGGATTAATTATATGTCAAGAGGGACTTGAGCAATAATAAGTGACTTTATGACTGTCTTTACCACTTGGTGGAAAGGTTACATTTAAAAATTGGCTTTACTGCACTGGATTTTAGGTTAAGTTCAAAATGCAGCTTCCGCTGTTAGAACTGAAGGGTCATATAAAATTCATTGCAATAGAATATTTATAAGTATCTGGGATATTTGTAGGAAACACAATAATGGGAGAATCAGAGCTCACAGATAGAAGGGGGAATTGTTAAATGGCAAATAAAAGCTCCATTTTTCCAGCACTTAACCCTACATATAATAATAATTATTACAAATCTGAGCAATGATTAAATTTCATTGTGAACCCTAGTTAAACGTATGTGAATGGGAAATGATTTTTGTGTTAATAACTTGCGTGCTGTGAGCATGGAGAGGGGGATTGATGTGCATGCACGTCACACATCCCAGAGCCTTCCACACGCCAGCGAGGTGCAGGTATTCCTGCAGGAGCTTTGGGCACCGACACGCCTCGCTTCCCATGTCTGGGGAGGAGTAAAGTCCTGTTTGTTTACAGCCTCTTCTTTCTAATCACATAATTACAGCTTTGAAGGCAGCTATCTGACAAAAGCGGCGAAAGTGAGCAAGGTGAAGCCGCAGCAGCCTTTGTTGCCGCTATTATCTCATCGCCCTCTTCTCCTGCGAGAGGCTGGGTGTGTGTTTGGGCAAGGCTATCACTTGCCTCGCTGGCGTGTGCCACCACAATTATCGCCCTGAAACACAAAAGTAAACGGGCTGTTGCAGCAGCAGAGGCCATTCAAATGGAGGGGAACAGAGCAGACCTAATTAGCTTTAAGTACCTGTAATCCGAGGAGATTTTACCGGATGATAAAAGGCAGTGAAAGTCCCTCAGGTATGAGGAATAAGAGCCCGGCCAGGTTGGCGGTGGATCAGGTGTTGTGTGTCAGCACAGCTGAATGCAGCCTATTGATCCAGAAGTTGCCTGTATTTTCTGCCACAAATTGAATTTAAATTGCTTACATGAAGAAGACATCTGGCAGGTTAAGGTCTACCTGTTTCATATTCCAAGATCATTTTCTCCCCCAGCAAATAGGTAGGGAAGAGTTCTTTTGGAAGCAAACCAAGCAAAGCTTTTTAAGAGATGTAGATATGGTTGTTTGCAATGCCTGAGCTTGAAGTAGAGAGTTGTCAAATGAGGAATATATTTCAAATTATTTAAATAATAAAGCAGCAGAGTTTGCCCTGTGCCTTCATTCTTAATGACTAAAATACCTTCTCACTGGATGAAATAATAAAACAAAGGTATAGTCCTCATTTACATGAAAACCTTCCTTTTATTTGAGGAGAAGGTGCTGGTAATTTGGGGCTTTTTTGGTTGTTTGTTTGTTTGCTTCTTTGTTTGTCTAACTCAAGGCTATTATGATCAATAAATTTACTGCTTTATTGGTACATGGTTACAATTGTTATGTTGTTTTATACAGCTCAGTAATCTAAAGTCCCCTGCCATGAATGAGATATCTATGATATCTCATAGATATCATGGGTTCTTTCTATGATGAAATCATTCTATGATTTTATGAAATGCAGGTCACTTACTGGAAGTTGTGTAGAACAAAATTCTTTTCTGAACACTTTTGGAGAGGTTTGTCCACCCACGAGGTGGTCATATGAATTTAGGAGGTGGGCACCCAGAGTCATATGAATACGACCCCTCTCTCCAGCCATCAAGGTTCAGAATCCACTTAATCTGTTTTTCATCCAAAGATATTGTCATTTTGAGAATCATTGTTCTGATCCCGTGGGGTTACTACACCTGCAGCTTCTGATGCTCTTGGAGTCTCCAGCACTTAGGGAAGAGGATAAAGGTACCAAGACAACCTGGAATCTGTTTATTTTGGACCTCTGAATTAGGGTTCCAAATTGAACAAGTATGTTCTGCACTGGAAAAATAATATAAACACTAATATTAGTTAAAAACTCTGTGTTTATGTGAAAAAAATAAAGCAAGTTTAGATACTGGGAAAATAGGAGGAGGGAGAAGAAAGGCACCTTCAGAATAACAAAAGGCACGGCAGAAACTTTTCAAAAGTGTTATTACGTGCTTCCCAACTTTTTTTAAATTGTTTTTACTCATAAATACTAGCCACAACTTGTACATCAGCCTGTTTGTCTTCCTCGTAGGGCGCCTTAGCTGCTGTTTGGACAACATCCATTTGATAATGAAGCAAGATGCAGGCTAGACAGCTGCTTTTTTCTCACTCATTTCACTCTGTTATTGGTTAACTTAGTGGAAAAATGTAAATTTTCCAGGGACTTTAGGTTGGAGGTATCCCAGCCAAGGTAGATACGTGCTTGACTTGAGGTCTAATTTAACTCCTGTGTAGTATCGACCGGCTTGGCCCACCGGGGACCCGGAGACTCTTCCTTTGCCAAAGGTAGACAATGGTATGAGAGTAAAGTGTAATAAATGCCCCTGTCCAGTCCCATGTCGATATACAGCTGCTTTTTCCCCCCTCCTTTTCTGCTGTTTTGAGTGCATCAGTATTTCACGTTTATTGTAGTGTGATGAAACACCTTTCAGAATGGCCAGAGGGACACTCAGCAGTAAGCATTTAGGCAGTACAAATTGGAGTGAACAGGAGGACAGTTAGCAGGGAATATTTCTGAGGTCAAAGCAAGCTGAATTGGAGCTGAATCAGCTAAAAGCAGAGTTGAGAGCTACTGTACCTACTGCAAAGTAAATATAGATTACATTCCTTAGAAGAATTGATCCACTGGAGGACAATAGGTCTTCCAGAAGAAGAGGTTGCTACAAAAGAGTTAAGTATTTTACACTGATATATACACAAAGAACCCTTAAGGACAGTGGTCAGGGATGTATCAGCAGGATAGTCCATATTTGGTGCTCACATGAATAATTTGCAGTGCACTGTGAGATTTAAGGGTCCAGAATTCAGCACATTCCTGTGGGTGCTGACTCATATTCTGCCCAGTAAACAAAACATTCAGATTTAGCTGCTCAACAGAGCAACAGTTCTCACTTAGACTAGTGGAAAAATCATAAAATAGCAGAGAAACTTGGGTGGGAAGGAGTCCCAGGTTGTCCCTGGTCAGACCTTCTGCCCCAAGAGGGGCAGCTCTGGGGTCTGACTTGATTGCTGAGGGCTCGAACCACTCAGGTCCTGAAAACATCTGAGGATGAAGATGGTTCCATGAACAAAGGTGGAAGGACATCCAGCTCAGCAAGTCTGTCCTCAATACTGGTAACTGCTGATAAAAAACCCCGGGTATAAAACCACAGCAGTATGTCAACAACTTTCAGATTTCCCAAAGAAATGACTAAATTCTTGAAAAAGGTGATGGAATAAATGATTTTGTGAGAGCTCTCTTCTCTCTCCACTGGCCCTACAAGTGATTTAGATGATAGTCTTATGTCTCCTGAAAAAAAAAATGTAACCATAATATGCATAAATATTTTTAATCAGTAAAATACTCAGGCCAGAACACAGAATTGCAATTGGCACTAAAGGTGCCATTGTCTAACTGTTGCAAAAGATCATATAAAACCAGATTATATCAGAGGATGAATGTGAATAAATACACCTGGCTTCAAAAAAACCCCCAAAAAAGTATCTTCTACATCCCACCACAGGGATACAGGAATCCAAACCCAAAGAGAACTGTACAGAACTGTGACCATAGTGAGTAGTGTGACAGTGGCTTCAAACTGACAGAGGGCAAGTCTAGATTAGATATTGGGAAAAATTTCTTCCCTATGAGTTTGGGCAGGCCCTGGCACAGGTTGGGCAGAGAAGCTGTGGCTTCCCCATGCCTGGAAGTGTCCAAGGCCAGGCTGAATGGGGCTTGGAGCAACCTGGGACAATGGAAAGTGTCCCTGCCCATGGCAGAGGGTGGAACTGGATGGGCTTTAATGTCTCGTCCAACCCATTCTATAACTCTACCTTATAGAGCAAATAAGAATAAACCCAGTTCAAAAATATAAATATTTATATAACACATATGTTAATATATAAAAATAATAATATAAATTATTATTTTGAAATTAGGTATGCGATGAACATATTTGTAAAAGCATCTCGAAACTATTTTTTTAAAACATCTTGAAAGTATTTGTAAATATTTTCCCTTTCTTTCCAAAGATTATTTTAGACCAGGCAAGCACTGAAGGCACTGAGGAGACAACTTGAACTCAGGGTTCTTCCCAAAGCTGAAGAGCTCGATGAACTTCTGCTGGGTTTATCTGCAAGCACAGATTGCCCTTCTCTCTGCACAGTGGCTCACCTTTCTCGATGCACTACCCAGATGCACATCTGGAATATATCGCGGAGTTTGATTAAACACAGTCACATTTATAGGTGAATTCTGCCCAGAAAACTCCTCAGCCCTTAAAATATATATATATATATATTATAAATGGCATTATTTCTTTATTACAAGGGCATGCAAGGCTACAAGAGTGGTGGCACCATTGCTGAGCATGATTTTTTTCAAAGGACAATGCAGAGGATGACGTGTGTCACGGGGCTGGGATTTCAGCAGCACACAGGCAAGGCTAATGGATTTCCACGCTCAGCACTCCTCTGCCAAGAAGCTGACTTTTAATATGGGAAATAGACCCCTGCTCAGGATGGAGCAGTCCTGGGGAACCTCAGGGGTCCAGGCATCACTGCAATTTTATTTTTGTCAAACAGGAGGTGTTTTAGAGGCACGTCCACAATAGAGGGTAACATTATATGGGGCTGGATTTAGCTGGGACCCACAACTATTTATTGGAGCTAAACCTACTGGCACAGAGGATAGCTCTGGCTTTTGGCAGTCGCTGGCAGAACTGGGCTGGATTGTGTGGAAATGGGAGAAAAATCACCAGGAGAAGAGAGATTAGCTCTATTTAGACTTCTTTTGTTGGTTGTTTCCTACATGAACCTCCTTAGATTTCTCCATTTTGTCCTGAGTAAGTGAGTACCCTGCATTTTCCAGGGGAGGTAACTTCGTGATTACAATACATTTTCCCATCTAAAAGCCATCAGCAAAGTGAATGGGGCTACTCTCCTAAGTGCTTAATGCCTGATGTAAGAGTTGCATGATCTAGTCCAGAAGTAACACAGTTACCTCAATTACTGCAGTCCCACAAGGCCATTCACAGCAGTACTTAGGAAATGTTGGAGGCTCAGGCTCTGGTATTATAAACTCCTCAGGGCAGCATGACTGTACGCAGCATCTCATCACAAGTTAACAAACAAGTCCTCGATGAGGCACTAGCCATTTTTGTGTGTGTGTGTGTGCGCTAGGCTCTTATTTATTATTAATTTATTTATTTATTTACATCTAGGAATGAACCCGGTGTCATTAAACCCCTCGGTCTCCCCGTACCGCTCTCCTAGAGCAGCGTGGCACAGCGAGACGCCGTGTGCACGTTTTGTGCCTTGTTTTTTCTTCTTTAACATTGTTATCAGGGAAAAATATGCCTTGCAATTTCCCAGGGGGTTCCCTGGAACAGTGTCTCAGTGTGAAAGGGCACCATGGGGCTGCCTCGGACAGTTTTCTTTCAATAAGGTTGGTTTGTTTGGGGTTTTTTTCTTTTTGTTTCTATTGTAAGCACTCTGCTCTGCTGCTTCACTGATTTCCCAGCTGTTCTTCTGCGGTGTCTGAAGTCGAACGCAGAAAATCTGTAGCTGAACAGCTCAGAAATAAGGAGCTGATCATGGCAAGCATGAGAAAACCATGAATACATCTTTCTTTTTAGGCATAATGGTTTGATTCTCTGGTGAGCGCTGCATTTGTCCCCGTCCTGCACAGGCAGAAATCACCCTGCAAGGTACCAGTTAGGGGATAACAAGACCACGAGCATCCCATTCCAGAGCTGGTGTATGGACTGCAAACAGTGCAAGAAACTCCTTTTCTTTTATTTTTAGTTATAGCCACGTGCAAAGCTGTGACAGTCTCCCAGGTATAATTTAGGCTGGACCTTGGTAGAAGGAGTTAATTGTCCTGGGAGCATCGAGCTGTCCCTGACAGTGGTCGACTATCACTCTGTTACACAAGGGAGTGACAAGATTGAAGGCCCTTCCAATTGTTTATCTTTTTTCTGCGTAATGCCCCAGAAGGCATTATTTCTTGTATGGCTTCACATGGGGAAAAACCGAGCAAAGGAAGAAAAAACATCTTTCCAATGACAGCTGACGATATATTTGCAACGTGCTTGTGCTCAGTTAAAAATCCTTTTTAAAATATATATTATAAAAATACATGTAACTGATAAAATAGTGAAATATATTTTGAAAGTTGAAGTGGAATCACAGACAAAATGGACTGAAAATCCAAAAATCAGAAAAAAAGACCAAAATATCTAGAAAAGTCATTTTATCCAGGATGAAACACTGTCTGCTCTTTATGAGAAGTCTCTCTAGCACCTCTTAAGTAGTTTTCCTTCAAATGATACCAGTAAACCCTCAGATTTTATACCAGTAAAATTCTTTGCCAACCTACAGTTCATATTTTTTTTCTGGAAGAGGAGGAAGAGTCACAATAGGAACATTTAAAAAAATAAAAGCATAATGTATGACTACTTCCATAACCAACCCTTTGGATTTCTTCACTTGAAATACTGAAAGCCTAAGATGTCACTCAGATACATTTGTAAAAAGTAATATGATAAAAAGATTAATGATTGAAATATGTGGTGAAAACTTATTCAATGCGAAACGGGGCTTTATTTCATGAAACTCTTTTCAGAAAAATTCATATTTGCTTGGTTCTAATTCTAAAAAATTGAACTGCTTCTCAGCTGAATTAATTTCCATCAGTTTATTTTAATTTTATTAATTAAATGAATGTACTAAACTATGTCTGCTTCATCCTGTCTGTTAGCAGTGTCATATACAATATAATTCTTGAAGAGATGTGTAAAGTTATTATTTCACTTATATATAACCATGCTTTGGTGCATGTGATCCACCAAATCTCTGTCCAAATTGATTTTATTGACCTTAAGATTATTTTTCATATTTCTTTTTTATATTTTCTAGACATTTTTATATCAGTTTTGAACATTATAATTCCCAGGTGCACTTCACATTTTCCAAACACGTTTTTCCCATGCAAGAAAATCTAACCCCTTTTTTTAGCATCCCTAATGATGACAGGTATTGCCCACACATCTACTGATAGGAACTTTATACACCATCTGCTTAAAACCTGGCTGGGCTCAGCTGCATCAGAGCTTCACACACAGGTCCTGCTGCAGCTCAAGGTGTGACTCCTCATTCCCACCCTGCACACCAACAGAGGGAGGCTCAGAGAAGTTAAACAACCTCCCTGAAAGCCCCAGAATGAAAAATCCAACCACACAGCCCTTCCTTTTCAGTATTCTGCTCCAGCAAGCAGGTTGTTCTTAATACCCTATAAAAACCCAAATGTACTCTTTCCACAAAAAAACCCAACAAAAACAAGGACCCACCATGTTTTGAGAAGTTTAGAACCACAGTTTCAGTATTCCCAAGCAGGTACCTAAGCACAACCACCACTTCAGTCTCCATTTTTCTCGCTCTGGGCAATGGAAACTGTAGTTTCTATATTTAATGTATTGAAACTGCCTGGTCTCCAAGGTAGCAGGGGTATCTATATCCACTAGGAAAATACATTTCAGGCTCAATCACTTTGAAAGCCTGGATAATAGAGGAGCACTTGTACTTTGGATAACAAAGTTATTTCCTTTAACATCAACAAGCTGCTCAGCTAGTAACTGCATCAGGCATTGATTTTGTTAGCCTGTTTGTAAGCACTGTGGGGGCCTTTTTAACCGATAAAACTAAAAAATTTGCAGATCATTCTTCACGTGCATTATTTCCCAGAGCAGAGCTGACAGGAGAGGCTGCATTCATTTCAGCAGGGCTGTTGGGAATGTCAGAGGAACATCTGTAGGACCAGCCCTGGCTCTGTTGACTTCAACCTCCCCGCTTTCAGATAGATTGAAGCCTGAACTTGCATATCTGCAGCCAAATTTTGTACCTGGTTCCTACTGGGACTGTAAATGTGCAATCACTTCCCAGACTTGCTGCTTAGATTCGTATTAATGGTTTGAACATGCAACTGGATTCAAATGTGGACTTCTTCCTGCTTTACTCAAGTTTATGTATTTCTGTGGGCCAAATATCTGCCTATTTACTCATTCGTCACTACCAAGTGCTACATTAAAAGCATCAGAAGCTACTAGTTACATATTCCCTGGCCATAGTTTGCTTTTTCTTGTCAGAAATGCTTGATCTACACACTTTTTCCTTACACCATGAGCTCCCTCTGAATAGCAGCAGCACGGCAGTGCCCAGCACACCCCTCCTCCTGCCCCTCACCATCCAACTCCTGTTATCAGTAATGGGAACTAGGCATGTCTATGAAAACGAAAGCAGATCTCTCAGTGTAAACTTTTTTTGACAGAAGTGTTCGTAACAACTTTTCAAAAAAAAAAAAAACCAAACAAAAAAACCCCAAACCCGTGTCTCGTTTATTTTCCCCTTTCTTCCTCCCAGCTTTCTGTCAGTCATCAATCGAACAGGAGACAACTCATTTCATTTCTGTGACACACAATGATGGACTTGTGTTACAACCCTGACTTATTTTGAGAACTTCAATTTCTCAAGCTGAAAGCCTGAATGTCCCATGCTTGGAAGGGCTATTGATCTGATGTAGATGGACAGCTCAAGAGGAACTGATACATTCCTTACAGCAATTTTTTTTCTGACCACTACATAATGTAGACTTTCTGCTTGTTTGTTGACATCTAAAAACTTTGATTCTCTGATTTAACTGATACTCTTTTGCCATTTCTGCTCAATATTTCCCTGTACTATTTGATGTAGGAGTTATTTATTATCTACTACCTGGAATGGAAAAGCTGCTTCACTGTGATAAAAATGTACAAATTCATAAGGCAGCAGGAACCCGTAAATGCACATCACAATAGTAGAGCTGCAAATGTGGGACACTTCCAGATCCTAATCCTTCCTGGGGCCTTGCAGGAATTGTAATGTCACCACGAAACAGGTTTGGGTGCCCTGGGACAGGAGGGACTATCCATTCCAAGCATCACTGACCACCTCATGTTTGAGCACAGATGGAACAAAAGCTCGCAGCACAATTTAATCAGAGAGGCTAATTTTGCTTCAAAGCAGGATAAACACCAGATACCCATGTGGTTTTTTTTTTCCTTCTGGGTGTTCCCCAGCTTTGCCTCAGCTCCCCTACACTTCTTCTGCCTGGACAGCAGGTACCTGTCAAGCGTGGGGATGTCACGGCGATGGCAGAACCCCAACCCCGCGCTCTTGGCTGTCTGCAGGTCACAGGAAACAATTCATTCCACTCCTAATGATTTATATAATTTCTTTGGACTCACTCCTGGCTTACGAGGCTTTCTGCTTTTTCTATTATAGCCTAGAGAACCAAACCAGGGTCTTTCACAAACCAGGGGGCAGCTCCCCAGCCAAGGTAGCTCTTTGTGACACAATCAATGTTAATACCAGCCCAGAATCAGTCCCAGAGTTTCATTATCAGCCTTGCCTTTCAAGGAGGGTCTCCTTCTCCTCCAGGACTAATTTAGAGCAATGAAAATTAAACTGCATCTCATCTAATAGTCAAAAAGATCTGCAGAAATTGTCCTTGTTTAAATACCAATTCGACTCTTTTCTGTCACAGCAGGGTAGTGTATCCATTTTTTTTGTTCTAAAAGCCAAATACTATTCAAACAAAAGAGTCACTTCCACATTAATTATATGAAAGGGAAAAAGAAAAGAAAAGGGAAAAAGGGAAATAAAGCCACATAAGAAAAAGAAAAATGGAAAGGATATTAAAGCATTTTTTAAGAACTTAGATTGTGCAACTAAAGCACGATGTGGTCTTAGCTCTCTACTCTGTGAACAGAGTCAGACTTTATTCTTTGATTTGGTGCGGAGGATCACAGTTTGTTATGAGTATAATGGGTAAAATTTGGTTGATATTTGAACAAACTAAGGCAGGAACAGGGAACAGAGGTAAACAAGATTACTGAAGGTAAAGCATCTGTGATGCAGCGGGTGGGAAGAGAATGTGAGCACCAGAGTGTGCTAAAAGCCCCCAAATGGTTTGTCCCAGCCCAAAATCTCTCTGTGTCACCACTGGGCTCTTTATTTGTGATAAATTCACGGTGAATTAAGAACAAAGAACTTTAGGGTATTAAGGACAAGTACATTTTCAATCGTAATTGCATATTTAGGAATGATGGGATCCAGTTCTCTGCTGGTTTAGCCCTGGCATGAGCAGATCCCAGCTCACATCTGGTTAGCCCTGAGTCTCTCCTGTGCATTTAGGTGCCCCTTCCAACCTGGGCTGGGAGAATTTATCACCAAGACCCGAGTTAGTGGGATAGCAAAACTTTGGAAAACTGATGCAATTCAATCTTCTCGAATGTTTTTTGCAGCATGACCTATATTTAAATAACTGTCCCTTTTTTCCCCCATCACAAAACCACCATCTCATGCACGAAATCTCACAGAGTATCTGTCACTGGCACCTCAGAGGAGTAAAGGATTTGCACAAAGTTCAGTATTTTCCTATTAATAGGTTCTTCCCTTTCCTTATGGAAGATACTGGGGGCTTGGGTCAAGGCAGCTTTGTAATTTCCATCTTGGAAGGCCAGAAACATCCCTCCCAGCTGCTCATGTCGTGAGCACAGTCACCTCTCAGCATGGAAAATCCTTTTTCCCCGGTGAGAAGTAGCAATACTCCCAGCTTTTCCCCTTGGAGGCACTTTTCCCTTCTTCTTCCCACCCATCACTTCTTATCCTGGATCTCCGAGGTGGTGGAGGGATGAAGGGTACCTTGGAAAGGCATAATTTCTGACAGCCCCTGTGAAACCATCCCTTCTCTATATGGAAAAATAATAATAATAAAAAAAATGAAAAAAAAAGGGGGGGAAAAAAAGGTGGAAATTCCTGGTTAAAACCTCTGCTTGTACAAAAAGCATAACAGCTCATCTGAACTGCAGCACGATGAGTATTGCTGTTAATGCTTCCAATGACATCATTGTTTTCCAAATTACAGAGTGCAGGAGACTGGCTGGGAAAACCCAAGAGAAGGAGCTGAAGGCAGTGAGGGTTTAAAGGACATCAGAAGCAAAAGATGTTTCTCTAGATCAGCTTTCTTATTTCACTAATTCCTTTATGTACTCAGATTTGGGGCTTTTTTTTTGGAGAATGTCACTGCAGCAACATCCAGATAATTAAAGCCTCGAACACCACCAGACCCACCTCAGATCCCTGTGTACCTTTGCTGTTCCCATTCCTGTTCACACCCCCTGTGCTGTTACTTTTGTGTGCCCAGTCAATCTCCCAGCTTTCAACCAGAGTGATTTTTGAAGTAAATATTGAGCGATGAGGCACAAACAGCATTACTAAAATGCCAATGCATCACACTGTTGCATTTTCACTCAGCACCTCACATAAATACAAGGAGGTTTAGTCAAGGTTTCTGTTTCAGAAATCCAGGCTATTTACTGCCCAGGCACTCCAAGGGTTTTTTCCTTCCCTTTAGGCTCGAGGAAGACTGACAAGCTGCTTTTCCAGGTGCTGGAATAGTGCAAAGCATTTGAACCATACTCGTGGATGGTGGCCATCTAACTCTTGAGGCCAATAGTGTGTTTCCCTTTTTGGCAGGGCTTTCGTTCCAGGTGGAATAGTCTTTCATCCTCATAAAGGAAATTCTTATTTGTCTCCCTCTCAGGTAATGGTCTATAACCATCTGGCTGAAGTAAAATATAGAACTTATATGCATATATATATATATATATATATATACACATATATATGTACATGCTGACATCTTTTTAATGCCTGACACACACCCATGCTATGTTCTAAGTTAACTCAAGAAATAATAAGGGCATTTTTTCCTGTCCTGTTAATGCCAGAAAGCCCCAGCGTAGCTGCAGGAGTGAGACCTTTTACAACACAGATGCTCCAGACCAGGTTCCAGCTGTCGGAATTTTATGTCCTTGAGATACTTCTGGAATAACAAAGTGTCATGCACGTCCCTGCCAGTACACGAGATCAGCACATGAGATCAGACGTACAGATGTTGCCTCCACATCCACCCACTGGCATCTTACTATCAGTTTAGTTAGGATCCTCCACCCATTTCCAGCCAACCAGGAAGTCAGGAGCTGTAATTTGTGAGAATGAGCTGTATAGCAACCATTTATCTGCAAAACAAACCTCTGCTGGCAAAAACTTAGGAGGCAAATAAGAATCTCATGAAGGTTTTCTGTCTTGGCACACGTAGGTAACGAGCAGGGAATGCTGTGACTACACAGTCCCGTGAGCAATGGGACTTAGAGGTGAAGGAAGGGACAGGGATTAGGACTGGACACAAAAATTTATTTTAATTGACTGACAAAGACATTGCTGGGGATCAGTCAAAGGTTAGACTCGATGATCTTGGGTGACTTTCCCAACCCTAATGATTCTATGATCCTATCCTCTGATTTTTTTGGGGAAGGAACATCACAGACCAATGCACCTCATTTCCTTTACCCTATTTCTTGTTAAAAAAGGAAGTGTTGAGTGCAAATTCAAGCTTGTGGATTCTCTTGGGGGAAATAACCATGCCATGGTGGGAGGGAGGCAGAGAATGGTCAAACTCTGCCTCCACCCTCAGGGACCAGCACTGCCAGACAGCCAGGGCTTTCATTTAGGAGCTGATGAGCATTAATCACCAGGGCAAGGAAGGAGATTCCTTGATATCTCAGGTCACCAGTGGATTTCCAGCAGCAGCTTTATTTCTACTCATTTAACGTGTCAATCTCATCAGCCCCGTGCATGGCACGTAAAGTTATACAGAGGGAAATGAGCCTGGGAGGAAGGACTGAATCAGGATATGTGCTGTATTGTTAATTACTCAGATAATAAATCCAGGAAGAAGGTGAGTGTGGATTCCTTGTCATGCAGACTGGCATTCTGGCAACAGGGGAAAGACATCTGCTGAGCCCAGCCCCGTGCTGTCTGTGTGGATGATCACACCTTTCTAATGAGCATCTTAAAGCCCTTCCTGAGCAGAACGAGCTTAGCCTGGCTCTAGGCCCCTCTGACAGCTTTGGGTAGCAAGAGGTTAAACAGCTCAAAGGAGCCCCTGAGCCGGGTCTAGCTGGGCTGAGCCCCAGGGTCCAGGTCCCTGCGAGGTGCTGGAGCCAAAGGTAGGTCCAGCTTTATCATCCCCGCACCCCTGAGCTCCCCAAAGGAGGAAGGAGAGGACTCTGCCTGTTACGTTTTTCCTCCTTTGCTGCAATTATGATTCCTTGCTTAAGTTTCCAATCTTTAATTGGATTGGAAAATTACAGTCACAGCACAGGGGGGAGAAAAAAAATAAATCCCAGCTACTCTGCCTGACTCAAGCGTCTGTTTTCATTTACTACTCCATGCTCCTGAGTTACTTTGTTAACTAGACAAAAATAAGGAAATCTTGAATGAAAAAGATTTTCTGCCCTTGCTGGCTGCTCTGCCTCTCCATGTGCATAGTGAGGTGCCCAGGACTCCTCGGCAGGGGAGTTTGGCCCGGGTAGCTTCATGTAGGAGGTGATATAAATAGATAAAAGCCTCACTCATGGAATATAAACTTATTTCTGCATATACCTTCCTCACTGGCACACAATGTAATGCAATCTCCGTGGCTCTCTCTTGCCAGAGAGGCCCACTCACAAGTTTACTGTCGAGCACAGCTATTAATGTCGCACTTTTGTTCCCAGGAGAAAAAAAAATGCCACTACCGCCCGAGTTTCTATTGCAGAACCCACAAATTCCAGTGAACACCGTCCTTGATTAATCAGGTTCTCTAGTGCAATTAAGCAAACCAGGGAGGGTTAAAAGAGGGGTTTCCTCACACCTGCCTCCTCACTGGCAGGAGCAGAGTTGGAATATTTCTAATGACGGAGGTCACTCTTGCCTGGAGTTCAAAAACCGTTCACCTGATGGTAATGAAGGAGGCCAACTTGGCTTAAATCCCCCTTAAAAAAGGGGGAAAGGGGTCAGGGACCTGCTCACAGAGCAGAGCAATCCTGTGCTGTTCTACTTTCAAAGGTTTGAAGTGCACCAGTGATGCAAAGCTGAAATCAGACAAATGCAGCCTGGGACAGCTCTGCTGCTTGCAGCCCTTTCCAAAAGCAGCTTCACAAATTCCTGCTCGGATATAGACAATTTAAGTTTGAATTAATAACAAAAATAGCAAGCTTCCATTTTAACCTCAGAATCTTTCTCTCTCTCTCTTTTTTTTTTTTTTTTTTCTTCTCAGGAAGTTCTGAGAATGTCACACCTTGGAGGGTGAATCCTGGAGTTTGCTGAGTGCAAAGGTTTGGACTATTTACAGGCTATCATATGTAACAGCCAGGTTTTAGCACCTAAGCTGGTGCTTCTTTGCAGAGCAGTGACAGCACTCAAAAGCAGAGCTATTGTCTGATCCAGCCCAAATGCTCATACTGAGTGACAACTCAGGCTCTCACTCGTGGCCGTGGACTCTTTCTGACTTCAGATGGCAGCATATGATCCATAAATACTGATGGGTTCCTGTAGTTTGATGTATATTCATGTTAATATTCATGGGCTGCGTTCTGCTGAAGCCAAAAGGATTCCATGGTTATGACCCAAGTCAAACCATTGCATCATAAATATCCTGCTGTACCCTTAAAATACATAGGCCACATATAAACTGGCTTTCTGTTAAAAAGGCATCATTTTCCTCCCCTTTTCTCATTTTAGAAAATCACTAGACACGTTTGGGGACTGATAGACTTGGCTCAGCTACACACATCTCTCATGGAGCATCGAGGCTCGAGTGCAACTTCTAATTCAGAAAGAAAAAAAAAGCCACATCCTTAAAGAAATTCAATGTAATTACTGTTTTACAGTGAAGTCTACAGTGGCAGAGCGACAGGGATAGTACCTTTCATTCACCACACTCGAGTACAACAGTTGTGCCTCTCTTTTTAGAGCTTTTTTGGACATCATTCTAATGGGAAAATTGTGCCAAAGCCAGAACCAGAATATTTCTTACCTTGGTCCCTTGGCAGACCAGGCAGTCCCAGGAGCAACCCCCATGCACAGCTTTCACCTCAAAAGTCAATCCAGTGCTATTCTTCTTCCCTTTTATCATCATTAAATTCATCCTCAGTTAGGAGAAAATGCAGTTCAATCCTGTGCCATCCCATGAAATTAGGAAGCTCTGCCTCTGAGCTCCAAAAAAAGGGGAGGCACTCATTTATTTTCAATCTGAGGCCATTGATAATCACCTGTGTGTCAGTATCTCTTTAGTGTACTGAAAATAACAAAGTTCATCCTCAAGTGCCAGCACAGTCTTCCATTAATCTCCAGCTCAGTCCCTTAAAGGAGGAAGTAACAACTCTGTAATGATAAGGCTCGTGGCAGCAGCCACAGTGCTTGAAGGTCTGTTCTTGTAAAGAAAATTTTTCAATTAGTTAAAGAAGCCAGGAGCATCAGCTTTCAAAAAAAGAGCTTCCTTATGAATCTTTGATCTCCCTCACTGTACCATGTTTCTCATGAAAGACAGTCGTAGTGGCACTGTTTAAATAGCATCTACAAAACAGTTCAATTTGCAAATCAGGAGGATTACAGTTTCCTTTAGAATCTTTATTTAAATGAAGTAGTGAGAATGAGCTGTTAAATTAAGGGCTTGTCTATGAGAGTTGTGTCCCGCTAGAAGTGGCCAATACTTGAGAATAACAGGAGGATAAAAAACATGATTCATGCAAGCTAAAACCGAAAAAATTAAAAGGCCAATTTAAAATGCCTGGTCTCAGTTTTAGTCCTAGAATCTCAAAACCAAATTGACTTGTTCAGGCAGGTTATCCACCTCCTTAAGCACCTGTAATTAGTGCTTTTATCTCAGGACAGTTCTGATTATTAAACTTCAATAAAAATAAGCAATTTCTGAGCACACCAGAAGTTTGACATGGCCAGCTGTCCCTGCTGGAGAAAGGACAAGACTGGAGAAGACCTGCCTATTATGTGACAGTGAGTTACCAAACCAGGCCTTGCTGCATGTCCATGGTGTTCCAGGTCCCCAGTTTGGGCTGTGAGCCCCATGTTCCTTATTCCTCACTCCATCCTAATAAAGAGGCAGCAAAATCATCCAAGGAGGGAGGTGTGGTGGGGGATGTCTCTTTGAGAGGCAAAAGAAAGTCATAAAATCAAAGTGATTTGGAAGGATCATCTTAGTCCAATCCCCTGCCATGGGCAGGGACACCTTCCACTAACCCAGGTTGTTCCAAGCCCTGTCCAACCTGGCCTTGAGCACTTCCAGAAATGGGGCAGCCACAGCTTCTCTTGTCTTGCCCTCAGTCCCTTCCTTGGCTGGATGATGTTTCCTCTTGCCTCAAACCCCTTTCCAGGAGATGTCCCCAAAACCCTTCAGCTTCTTCTCCAGGGCTTGTAAGGAGGCCAAAACCTGTTCCCTGACTCTGAGTTTTAAAAGCCCAGCCAACCACGGATTGCCACTGCAATGGGAGCACATTCATCTGATCACACGTTTGAGTTATTACTGCTACTGCAAAGTGTGATGGCAGAGGTTATATTCCAAAAATGTAAATGTCACTGAATTACACAATCATCACTTAAACTTTATTTTATATATATATATATATATATATGATTCAAATTCCCAGCATTCTCCTTCAGATTATCTATGTTTTCCAGTGCTCTTGTGGTTGGTCAAGTGAGCACAAATAGGTCCTGAGCACCCAGTGAGAGGCAGAAATGTCTCGTTCAGGATCTAAGATCTCAAGATTATTTTGTTTAATGGCAAATGCCAACTAGATGTAGGATTTTTAAGTGTTTATGGCAAAAATATACCAGAATATAACCACATACTTCATAATAAAAAAAAAAAAAAGGCATCTTGAAAGCATTTTTGACAGGGTTCCACTTTACAAGTTAGTGGCAACATCAGAGGTACAGGAGTCCTGGAATAAATGGAAAATTGGCTCCAAATATTAAAGACAGAGAGCAAGAAACCAAGAAAAGCATAGTCATAGATGGATGATACTGCTTTGGCAGGCAAGGTAAACAGTGAGGAAACACACTGCCAGATGCAAAAAGACTTAGATCATTAAAAAGGAAAGAGATGAAAAAACCATTCAACACAAATAAATTAGAGCAGTATCACCAATACTGTCTGTCAGCATTTCTGCTATAAATCCTGGGTTGCAGGAGCGTATTCCACATCTGAAAAAAGGATCTCCCAAATGGAACTTGGCATGCCAGAATCCTGGCCTGTATTAGTGTGGCTTTTGTCTTCGCTGAGTTTTGTGAGACATAAATGGAAATTTAATTTGGATTCACGACGATTCAGCTCACACCCTCAATGCAGCCGCACTTCTTGGTGCCACCTGAAGTTTGAATAATTATTTTTACCTTCTAGAAGTAACAACAAGCTGTTAGAGTTCAATTTGAGTACTTTAAATTCTGTAACGACACTCATTTCAAAATTATTCAACATACCTTCAATAAAAAATGTGAAGATGGGGCAAGAGAGAATTGATGGTGCCTGGTATGCAAATGATTTAACTTTGAAAGGGATGTCTGACCATATCCTGCTTACACTACCAACAGTACACTTCCTTAATAAAACTGGACTAAATACAGCCTGGTCTAAAGTCCAGCCTCCAATGGACAAGTCTAAGAAGTAGCAATTTTCAATGACTCTGTTAAGTGTTTTATAAGAAAAATTGATACCTAATAAAATACAATAAATAAAGTAAAAATACATAAAATAAAAATTAAAAGAAAGTAAAATAAAATGAGATAAAATGAAATAAAATAAATAAAATAATAAAACAAATGCTTAAAAAAAACACCCAACAATACCCTCCCCCTCCAAAAAAAGGTGATCTAATAATCCATACCATTTTAGTTTTTAATCTGACCATATATAGAATAATATTTGATTTTTTTATTTATTTTTTTTTTACTGCAGGAATTCTGGAGGATAAAGCATTGACTTCTACTGGAAGCTATAACATCTTAGGCTGATATTATAGATTTTTCTTCAGTAGCCTGTCCTGATATGTAGACACAAAGGATTTCAAGAGATTTGTCAGTGTAAAATCGAATTAAGTGTAAATTGTTTAAATAATTGTATGTGTACTGTAAAGTGCCTTTGAAAAATAAGGCTCCAGCTCTGGATGTGCTGGTAAAAATGAGCAATTCCGAGCTGGGAACAGGTCGTGCCCTACGATCCATGGTGCGCATCGCTGCTGCCTTTGGAAATTCAGCTCCTTCACCTGTCCCCCTGATGTGATGAAGACAGAGGGAGGAAGATAAATTGCTCTTCATAAAAGAGATTAAGCCAGAGCAACAGAAGGAAAAACAAAGACCAAACAAACTCTCTGGGAAGAGAGAGGATGTATTTACTGCTGACCTGGCTACTTTGCCTCTCCTCTGTCGGTTTGTTTTGTCTTCTGGGTGACTTTTGTGTCTCTAAACTATCACCTCTTGTTTAAATAAGATCTTCTAGAAAGGAGTTCTTGTGTTCCTGTCAGTGACTCAACCAATAAGTGGTTTGGCTGTGGGGTTTTCCTCATCCTGCCTTTGTAACCCACGTTTCTTAGTTAGGCTTTGTCAGAGGTTTGACTCATGGGCTAAACCTGGATGTGTCTGTAAATGGTTTAAATATATTACTTATATTTCGATTTTTTACTTACCTGCAAGAAAATACACATCAGGCTTTTATACTCTGGAAGAAAATTAAAAAAAAAAACAAATAGCCTGCACCCTGGACCTTCCAAATTAACTGGGTGACACAAAACCTGAGGATCCCCAATGACATCGGGCACCAGGCAGAGAGTCCTTAGTCCTGGCATATGGATTGTAACAGCAGGTCCCAGTGGTGCCCAGAGCACACCCACAAAGCAGTGGAAGTACTGGACTTCTGTAGTTTTCCAAGGAATATTTTTTTTCCCTGCTCACGTTGTGTCCTGAAGGATGAGTTATATAGTGCTGCAGATGCCAAGGAGGCTTCTTCCCTTCCCGGCGTGCGTGTAGCACACCTTGGAATAATATCAGTGTGCACTTAATGCAGGCACTGGGAGATCCCACAGGCATGCAGAAAGCATATGGAAAAATAAGCACTGAATGCAATAAAATGCTGGGGAGATAAAACATTATTTTGAAAGTGGAGATTGAATGCATCAAAGAAAGAGGAAAGACAAAAGCAGCAGCTCACAGCTCTGAAAACAAGGAAAACAAACAGAAATGGGTTCTTTTCTTGTTTCCAAGCTGTTTGCTTCCAAATAACCCTTGTTTTCCAGCTTCCACTGTCTTGTTCAAATGCTTCAGCTCTCCAGATCTTTCAAGAACCTTCACACACATCCACCCAGCTCCATATAAACCAGGAAAAGCCTGCTGCACATTCAGATCCTTGCTTTGTGCTGGGAAATGTGACATTCAGTGGGAGCAAACCTGAGGGTGAAACAGGGTTAGTAAAACCCCTTTAAAAACCCCACTTCACCAGGCCACAATTTCCCACTGTGGTCCAGCTGCTCAGGGATCTATCCCTGTTGTCACAGTCCAGGGAGTCTCAAGAATGGGTGGTTGAGCCATGTGGGATGGCCCCAAACCCACAAAGTAAAGAGTTTTCCAAAGCATCCAGGCCTTGGCACCTTGTTTGTTCTTTCCCTTGGTGCTTTCTACTTTCATTATTCTGCTTTGTGATTTTTTTAAGGCAAAAGCCACATATACCTGTGACATCTCATGACATCTTCTTAATCCAGCTTCGATGGGCATGAAAAGGGAATGAAATGAGTTCATGCCTTGGAAGAATTAGTGAGGAAATTCCTACATGGTGAAGGTGCTGACAGCAGTACCTTTAAATGACACTGGGATTCACGGAATCACAGAACCCTTAGTTTCATAGAATCATTAGAATCATAGATTTGTGCTGAACTGGCACGGTAATGCTCACTGCTGGACACTAATTTTTCTGTCTTTACTCTTCATATATCTCAGAGGCTAAATAAGTTTTCTGTCTGCATTTTATTCTTTTTTGGTAGACATTTATCCTGGAGCAAATATTTTTTTTACCCTCCTAAACTCTCTCATCCATAAACTGTTTTCTGTTTCTGTTACATTACTTCGAGTCCCCGTTACATAAAATACAACTTTAAAAAAAAAATAAAAAAATCCCTCTTTGAATTTCTCTTTAACTCATATTTGCTATACCTCGAAAATGAGAATTTTTTTTTTTTAAATAAATATTTTCCTCTAATCCATGATAACTGAACAGACGTTTGGTAAATGAAGCCAAGAGACATGAGAAGATTCGTTAAGTATTTGAGTTTTCTGACACTGCAGATTGGAAGGGAGCAGCTGGGGGCTTTGCCAAAGACAGGACTTTGAATTTTATTTCTTCTCATACCAGCAATCTATGGAATTGAGGAGTTATAGCAACTATACATCTCATTCCAGACTATTTCACTACTAAACTGTGCCCTTTCCCACCCTACACAGCACCCTCCAAAGTAGATAATCTAGGTCATGGCTTAAAAATGCAAGAAGCATCTTAAATATTAAAAAATTATATACAGCGATAACATTGAATTGATAACCAAGAGTTCCTGAACAATAACAACTGGAAAACGATGGCAGAGCTTCATTCCAGCTTCTTAAAACCTTAAGCTTCTGAAATCAGAGTCTTCATATTAGCATTGAATACAGCAACATTCTGATTTAAATTATTGACAGCCTGAACTAAATTAGTTAGTGTCTCATCTAGTTTCAACAGTCTGCTATTCATTGAGTCGTTCAGATGTTGGATGGATTCCATCAACATCTCCTGAACACACTTTTTTTTTTTAAGCCAATCTGCTGCTCTCTGGTTCCTTTCTGACACTTCCATCCCTTTCTAATATGATGTTCTCTGAGCTATCACCCCTCATTTCCACACGCTTGTTCTTCGTCATCTTCACTTTCCACTCTTACTTCGCGTTTTTCCTCCCATCTCCTTATTATTTATTGTGTTCCTTATCAACTCCTGTGACTTGTAACTCACTGGAATACTGATGCTTATTTTGCTTTGACAGTTTTTAATTGTTTCTTGGAGATCACAACTGGAAAAGATGCACTGCCACCGTCCCCAAATTGGGTTTCAATATGCCAGTGGCTTTGCACTGAATACATGAGAGTAACTCAGAAGGAAAAAAGGTACAAGACTGAGGAAAAGGCACAGGAATTTCCCCTCATTCCAAAGAACTTGTAAAAATTGAGTAATTTCTTTGTGGTTACTCTTCTTCTCCCTGTGCTTTGCATCTCCTGGTGCCTCCTTGCAGTCTCACCCACGTGCTGTGGTTCCCCACAACTCCACTGCTGTACTGGCAGGATGTCACAGGGTAGAAGGAGTGGTTAAGTGGGGATAAAAGGCAACGTGGAAGCTGGGAGAGTGGGAAACATGGCAGGAACTCAGCTTTGTGAAGCACACGTTGAGAAATGTGGGAAATCTGAGCACCGGGAAAGAAATCCCCTTTGGAAAAAGCCTTTCCAACGAGTACAAAGATCTGTTTGTGTAGAGGTTGATGCGCAAGAACTGCAGAACATAATTTTTTTTTCACATCCCCAACCTCATTTTCATCTCTGTGAATCACTGTTAAAAGTTATAACCCCTTTCCTGCTCTTATTTCAAAATTACTGGTCTCCAGTCCCCCATGTATCCTCCTAGGTGACATTCTTTCAGCTCTCCCAGCTTTTCCCTTGCATAAACCCACAAGTTGCAGACCTCAGAGTAGGTACAGAGGCTCAGATAACAAACTCAAACCCGAGGTAGCCTCAAGTGCTATCACTGAGAGCTCTGGGTACGTTTGTCATTCCCAAATCGCTACTCTTTATTCTAATTTCACTTATAAATCAACTACCAGTTTCAGGCTAGGAGAGAAGCTAGGAAAGGCAGTCTGAAAACTAGATTGCACATGAGGAGGAAAAAGGAGTAACCAGCAGGATTGGTAAACTAATTCTTATATTCCCTTTATCACAGTGGGGGGAAAGAAGTCTATTTTAAGGGTGGTGTATATGGCCAAAAATCTACCATCAATAACACAGAAAATGTCAGGTTTACCGAGTTGCTCTAGGATCCCAGTCCTGTCCAACTGGAAGTTTTCTGACTTAAAAAACCGGACAGTTGGCTGGTGAAGGACTGAAAAAGTGATTCTGCCCCTCTTCTCCACTCTAGTGAGACCTCACCTGCAGAGCTGCCTCCAGCTGTGGGGTCCCAGCACAGGAAGGACATGGAACTGTTGGAGAGTCTAGAGGAGGCACCAAGATGGTCAAAGGGATGGAGCAGCTCTGCTAGGAGAGCTGGGATTGTTCAGTCTGAAAAAGAGCTTTGGGGACACCTAACTGTGACCTTCCAGTGCCTGAAGGGGCTGCAAGAGAGCTGGAGAGAGACTACTTACAAGGGCCTGGAGTGAGAGGACAAGGGGGAATGGCTTCAAATGGATAGGGAGGAGGTTTAGATTGGATATTGGGGAAAACGTCTTGGCTTTGAGGGTTGTGAGGCCCTGGCACAGGTTGCCCAGAGAAGCTTTGGCTGCCCCATCCCTGGAAGAGTTCAAGGCCAGATTGGAGCAACCTGGGCTAGTGGAAGGTGTCCCTGCCCATGGCAGGGAGCTGGGAGGAGATGATCTTTCAGGTCCCTTCCAATCCAAGCTATTCTACTATCCACTCTATGATTCTGTGAAAGTTTGATCTGTGAGCTCTGCACAGGGTCATCTTCTTAATTTGGGGTTCCTCAGAGCCCTAAAGCAAATCATGCCCCAAAACTGCCTGATTGATACACGTATTGTTCAGAGCTGGACCAATACCAAGAACCCCCAAAATAGATCCATCCCTAATTTTAGTGCATTTCTGGATGGCTGCATGGAGGTGTTAATCCCCTACGTGGAGCCATTAGAAAAGAATTCATTATTCTGCCCAGTGAGTTATCCCTCTATTAAACGTTAGGAAGAATTAGCCTAATATTTACAGTCAGCTATTTGTTATGTTAAAGAGGTATTTGCCAAATCTTCAGCACCTCCACCACATGCACAAAATCATACTTTAAATGAAGTAATTCTGAATTAAACAAGTGTGCTAGCACTACTAGTGGGATTTATAGTAACCAATAACAGTCTAAGAATGTATTTCACAGATTGCTTCTTTATATTGCAAAATTAATAGAGTTTTATATCTGAAGAAACAAATCTGCACATTAAAAATCAATGTTTCTCATGATACACACTTGGTATTATTTCTGGGAATGCTACAGCTGGCATGCACAGCCTAGTTAAAATATTATAATTTACTTGACTGCATGCATAGTCGATTTGCAGTCAAAACTGCCACTTACTACATGGGAGGAAAAACAATGACTTCCATGCTACTGGAAACATCAAAGGTACTTTTTGCACTACTCCCCCTCAAAACCTCCTGGGAAAAGCCCTGACTCATAAGCTTTCCAGTGGTTACTAGAGTGCTTCTTAGGTTTGGATAAAAAAAAAAAAAAGTAATAAAAAAAAAAAATCATATTTTGCTACAGTACCTCCACTGAAAAATCCTCAACAAGCAGAATGGATTGAAAAATTCAAGCATGACTAAAAAGTACATTCCCCACTAGTCAGTGAATTTTGCTCCCTATTTGTCACTGCCACCTTGGAGAGCGGTGAGCATTAATAATGCATGGGTGCTAGGAATGTATTAGCAACTAACCTTGCGAAGAAAATCAACTGGGGACCCAGAAGAGCTGTTAAAAAAAAAGAAAGAAAAAAGGGAAAAAAAAAGAAACAAACAAAAAAAAAAGAAACAAAGTCAGAGCTCTCTGGTATCCTCTTATTTATGGAAGAGCTTTTGGGAGAAGTGGCAGGGATGGCAGGCACTACGTATCACTGCAAACTAAGGTTGGAAGTGTCTGGAATGTGGCTGGAATTGAGTTCATTGATCACATTCAGGAGCAGACCCACCCCCACGCACGGTCTCCTCAGCACCATCCACTCTCCAGCAGAGGAAATACCCCAGAGCATCAAGGATATTTATGCAAAGTGGTGGTTGGAGCAGAAATGTCTTTATTAAACATATGTTTTTAAGGAAGACCTTCATTCTGCTCTTAGAGGCGTTGCAGCTATTTTGCATATGTTAATTGTGATCAAGTTTTCTTGGAAATAAATCAGCACTCAATGTTTCCCGATCAATATTTTTTAGGATAGGGCCAGTGAGGTGAGTGGAAATACCTTTACCTTCTCCTACTTCAACTGCACCATCAAAATCACAGCATTGCCACCACGGCTACTCAAATGTGGTTATTTATAGCTTTTATTTTATAGTGACATGATAACATATGGATTTTATTCTAGTTTTGAAACTCTTCAGTCCTTTCAAATCCAAGTACCCGAAGACATCCAGAACCCAAGGAAAATATCCTGCTTCCTAAAATAAAACAGGTTTACCATTACATTTCTATAGTTTGAAACAATTTGTACACTAAGCTGCTCTATCCCGCTGTTAGCCTTGGCAGTAATGGTTTCAGTTATATATTTATGTCCTGCCATCTCCTTTTAATATATGCTGTTTATATTCCAAGGCCTGTTTTCTGGTATAACAATCATTACAAGTTTTACGTGGAATAGAGTTGCCTTTTGGGTTATTAGCCAAAACAAATACTGTGTTTAAATTCACCTTATTGATTCACTTTCTCAGTGAACGTACTCAGCTTGTCAACGTAATGGGGAGATAGAGAGAAATATTCATAAAGTCTGCAAAAAAAGGGGAAAATAATGTGGTTTTCTTTTTCCATTCTACTGGAAAAAATAAAAAATAAAATATTAAAAAGATTGTCCTCTATTTGCCTCATGAAGGAAAAAATGCCCCAGAATTTTCTGTGCAGGTCCATCCTCTTTCTTCTGAAATAATCAGAATGACCTGATGCTCCCAGCAAAACTATTTGCTTTGTAACTCATGAGTTATATTTTTAGTTACCCATCGCAGACCTTCATGCAATTAATTCATTAAGCTCATTATGACTTAATGTTGCATCCCAAATTCAAGGTTCTATATATACAATTTAATCTTTGGTCATTTTTTTATCAAGACAAGCTTTGAACCAGCTATATTCCCCAACAGAAGGATTGGGCCAACTCCCTAATTAAACGCTGCAGCCTGTGGATAAGCTGGAAACCTCACTGTGACACAATCCTCCTGCTTTTCACCTGCTTCCCTAATACTTATCAACTAATTCATGCCATTCCTCTAATCTTTATTTCATGTTGACGACAAAATAAAGTTAAAAGACACCTGCTGGTAGATAGATTTTCCACTGAACATGCTTATACAGGCCTTTAGGAAAACTACATTCTGGCATCCTAAGAGGATCACATGATTAAGATCTGAAGATTGAGAAGAGAATTGGTTCAGTACCAGTTTCCCATTCTCATTACAATTGTTCTCCTGAGAAATGAGCAATTTTTCACCATTGTTTTCTTGATGCGACATCCTTTGTTGTATTTTAGTTTGGGGGTTTTTGTTTGTTTTTTTTTACCATCTTTCTTTATCCCTTCTCCTTTTCTTCTTCCTTCTAAACCTCCCTATGTATGCCACAGTTGTTTAATTTTTGTTATGGAAATGATTAAAGTTTTATTTTGTTTTGGTTTGTTTCATTTATCTCCCAGGAGTTTTTTCAGGGTGATAGTCACTCTGCAAATGAATGTAAAAATGCTTTTGTCAGATTAGCCTGCATATTAACTGGTAAACTGCTTGTTATTTTACTCTGATGTTACATTCACAACAGGATAACAGTTTTGATCCTGTTATGCAAAAATTTACATTATAAATTAGGAGGCATATTTCACACTTTTTTATCTTGGGCAGATTCCTAATGTAGCCATTAGGTGTTAGGAGGAAAAAATGGAGATAAGGCAACTTCCCTCAGCTCAACTCATGTTAGATTCAGAAGGCATTAATTCAGGCCATACATGGTGACACCTTGCTCATAAAGACTCAATCTGGGTGATGTCTGACCAACCTCAAGAAATTTTGAGTTTGACAAACACTGTGAATAAAATTTGCCCATGGAATGCAAAATATCTTGAGCTGAAGGCATTTTTATAATCCTTTTTTCTTTTTTATTTTAAGAAAAATAGGTGTTTATCTAAACAGCTTTATAATTACTAGTGACAGTAGGATCCCAGTAAAGTCCTGGAAATCTCCAAAATATCTTTCAACTGCATCCTAATATTTCTTAGTTAAAGGCAGTTTTGCCAGAGGTTAACGTCTTTTTCTTCTTTCATTTACTTAGTTTCTAAGCAAGCCTGAAATTAGTCACATAAACCATTTCTGGAACCCCATTTGTATTATTTCTAACAATGCTAGCACTGCAAGGCTTCTTTAATTTTTCAGGTTTGCAGAGCATTATTATAAACTGTGGTGCTGAGCTGACAAATCAGTGCCTGCTAAAGATGTTTAAGATCGCTGAATATCCCAGGTGATTTAACTGTGCAACTTTTCAAACCCCTCTCAACAAGTACCACCTTAAGAGGATACCCAATTTGCTTTCAGAAGAATATTTTATATCAAAAATATACCCAGTGCAATCTGAGAGGATGCAACAGCAATCATCAATCAACATGACAAGCTCAAAGGGATGCTCCTGGAAACTAGACACAGAGGAGGAGAGGTGCCTCAAGTGAGACAAGAGCAGGTTTTTGGAGGCTGTGTTCAAAATCCTGATCCTCCTTCCCCATTAAACTACCAGCTCACATCCAGACACCTGCCACTGGTACAGGGCAAAGTTTTTGACAGCACTATCCCTTGGAAACCTGCAGTTTGATGTGTGTGCTGCTGGGGTCAGACCTCTCTCTGGCCAGATGGTCAGTGGTCTTCAGGGATGAGCTGGTCCCCCCCAGGACTCGCTCTGTCACAGCTGCAGGGCTCAGCTCACTCTTTGCCTCAAACAGCACAATTTAAATCCCTTGGAGGGGGGAAAACAAGTCATTAATGTTCTGGTTGGTTATGGGAGTAGGGATGTGATTTGCACCTCGGAGATCATCAAGTCCAGCTATCAACACTGCCAAGTCCACCACTAAACCATGTCCCTAAGTGCCACATCTTGACTCTAACCCAAACATTACTGTAAAAAGGTAAGACTTCTCCTAAAAACATGCTTAGTTAAGAAAATAAAACACAAAAAACCAAACCAAAATAAAAAAAACTCAGAACAAAACAACTAAACAACATCAACAACAAGAAGAAAAACGAAATCAACCAAACCAAAGAAAAAAAAAAATCACAAAACAAAACCAACAACAAAGAAAGGGAAAAAAGGACAGGAATTGCACCTCTTGAACTTTGAGTTTTATTCCAATGGGGAGTAGATCCCATGTTCAGTTTCCATCCTTTTACTGCTCTCTCCCCAGTTTCAGCCCTGTGTTCTATGCACAACAATTTCAGATCTAGATGAGTCAGGTCCTGCTGTGGGACTCAAACTTTTAGTATCTGTGTTGATATAAAGGCATATTAAAATTGTATTTTGAATTCTTGTGGTCTAAAGCAATGCAAAGAGAACTCTTCTCCATATTCATGGGCATTGTAAGAGTCATACAGGCCTCAGAAAGGCTTTTGTTCAACAGGGAATTTTCTTCTGGGTTATAAGGAGTTTCTTTGAGAAGATTCTCTCAGTTAAGTCTTCTCTCCGTGTCCATGACATTTTCTACTCTGGAAAAAAACCTGTGAGTACATGAAAATGGTTTGGGAGGGACGGACTTGAAGAAGGGAAGAGACAATGTGTAAGACAGGTGGGATAGGTATGAAAATAAGGGTTTGTAACCTTAAAAGCATCTTTCAATCACTTTTACTAATGTGTTTGCATGCACACACCAATACAGAGTAAGTTGGTCCTACAGCAACAGATCCAGAAGCTCCATCATCCTGGTTCCTTGTGCTGGAGCAGCTCATTGCTGAATTTCCCAGACACAGCTCTTGAACATGGGCATGTTCATGTAAAACCAACCATAAAAAGTCTCCACAGAGCTCTTCCTCCATCCTGTGTGTGATATTCCCTACAGAGGTCCAGCGGGAAGACCCCAGATTGCTCTGCTGGGACTGAGATCAAAGCTTTCCTAGCCCTCCTGCAGCATCCCAGCTACAAGCACGCACACATATTTACACACTGAACGATAAAAAAGGGGGGGAAAAATCAAATTTCAAACATTTGAAACAGCGTAACACGAACCCATTCACAAATATGCACTGTCTGTCCTGAGACAGAGTCAAAACACACAAGGCTCTCTTTTCTCTTGACCTTGCAAAGTCTTGCCATAGCCATTTCGAACTCCAGCCAATTTATTTTCTTTTTTTTTTTTTTTGTAGGAATGGAATTTACAGATTACAAAAATGGTTTGCTCGAGTCATCACCATTCCTTTGAACTCTGAGGCCATTTGAATTTGATCCTGACCAGGCTGACCATAAACCATTCTGTTTGGATAATAGAGGAAATGGAACAGTTTGTCTTGAGTAACCTTATAATAAGCTGGAGCTCAGTAGTTCTGAATTACAACTAAAATTGCTAAAAAATATAAAATATGTGTCTATGTGTGTGTACTTCATATATATGTACATACACTCAGACAAATACACACTCAACTTCATGCCAACAGAAGCAAACGAGTGAAGAGAATTGGCAAGACCAATGTTTTTTAAATTAACAAACTTCATCTACTTGTTCATTATATTTTTATTGTATTAATAAAATATTGCTCATTTAGATGAAATTGATAAATAAAAACCTATAAACCGCCTGTTCATAATTCACTATAATCTATGTTCAAAGCTATGTGGATTAGTCACAACTAATAAAGTTCCAAAATATATTTTATTTGGATTTTAAAGTTCTGCAATGCATTTTTCATAAAATCGCTGAAGAGTGGAATGTTATACACAACTTTAGTCCAAAGTCTTAAAAACTCATCTGAGCAAAACCAAAATGGGTTTTGGTACCCTAATCAGCAAAAATAGCTGAGATTGGGGAACTCTTAAGAAACAGGAAGGGAAAAAGGGCATTTGTTAGTGTTACATAGAATTGCCCATGGCTATCCCACTTGTTCGATGCCTGGAGGGGCTCACAGGCTATGAAAAGAGAGAAGATCCATGGAATATTTTCCCTTTGGAAGCAAACACAGCATAGCCTAAAAACATGACAACAGCTAAATCCAAACAGCAAGAACAGGTTGAATTTGTACCTTAATGCATCTTTCATCCCAAATAACATACATGCAGTCAGGTCTATTGAAGCACACAAAAATCTGAGTCTTACCAACATGGGCTTAGATGGCTAAGCCTAAACTTTGGTCCTTAGATGCTTAACTGACTTCTCAACATGACTTCAGCAACATGAAGTTGTGAATTAAGAGGCCAAAGTTGTGAGTGCCCTGGTTTAAGGGGTGCACTCTGAGTGGCTGAAGGATGAGAAGAATTGGGATAGGAGTCCCTCACTCCGTATTTCCCATCAGTTACTCAGAGACACAATTTCTGAGCAGAGTGATGATTTCAGCCTTCTGGAGACTGTTTTTTTGGGGTTTTTGTGTGCACATACTGTACCAGGAGCTGGGCAAAGATCGTGGTCCCCTTGGTGGCCACACCCCTAAATTAAGAGGTAGTTCTGCCAGACACAGATGAGGAGACACATTTCAACCCCCTTACAGAGCTCCCCCACACTGTTTAAGAGCAGTCCCATGGAGGGGAGGTGGGACAGACCAGGTGGAGCCAAGCAAGGACAGTTAAACCCTTTTAGTCCTGAAAGACTATGAAAAATTTTGTGTGGCATCATTTGCCAAATAGAGATTGTAAACCCTCTGAATTCCCCAACTTGCTGCACATCAGAGGAAATTAAAAGCAAAGAGAAAACAACCACCAGCACTGTGTGTGTCCCAAAGCAGGGATCAAGAGTCCATCAAAAATAGTCATCTATCAAAGGAGATGACTGTTAACTACAGACACAGCCAGAGGCTCCCAAGGAGCTCCCATCCCAGTGCTGTTTCCCAGATCTCCCAGTAACCACAAAGTCCCTGGACCATGGGTACAGCACACAGAAATACCCAGTGACTGCACAACACGTTGTAAAACATCTTGTTTTAGTCCCTGGTTTGAGGTGATGATGAGAATAGAAGAACTGAGTCATCGAAGCCTAGAGAGAAGAGCTGGAGCAATGAAACAGTTGTGTTATTTGGGTTTGGTTTTCTTTCATTCTGTAAGAAAGAAGCTGATTTTTCTTTGCTGTCATTCACTGCCCGGCATCACTCAAGCCCTGCGTATGCATAAGGAGTTTATGAATGAAGAAATATCTGAACTCAAAACATTGCACCAGATTAACAGATGATCAATGTCTGAAAATTCGTGCAGGGTGTGCATTATTCATTAATTGCCTTTTGATTTGATTATTCACCCATCACTATTAATTATTCCCCTCTTTAAAAAGGCTTCAATGATCTAATCAAGAAAACATGGGGGGGGGGGGAAGTATCATATGTCTTAGGACACCAAGAACCAAGAATGGATAGAAATAGTCAAAATGAAAAATAAGTGAACACCTACAGCTACTGTTTGTGAAGTATCTAAATATAACTGGGCATTCACAGACATCAGGAATGGTTCCCAAATATAAGAAATGTTTACCAGAAAATTGTGTGTAATGAGCAATTTAACCAGCTATTCAGCAGTGATCCAAGAAATTCTTTGATTCAGAAAATGGCAATTTGAGCAAAAGCATATTTGAAGACTGAGAAAAGCTATTTTGACAAGGAATATCTGGAAAGAAGCAGAATTTAGTACAAACTTCTCTAATTTTAAGAATATTAGAAAGCTCAGCTGTCCTGAGTCCTGGATGTCTGAGAACAAGATGAGGGGGAGAGATCTTCTTCTGATAGAGAAAATAGGTGGTTTCTGAGGCATCCAGAAGCTGATTCTAATCCCCATTTTAATTAAAGAGGACCCAGTTCTTCACACTGCATCTGCTAGACTTCCCTGGCACGAGCAGCTGCTCATCACTCCGACTTCCATCATCATAAGGATTTTCCCAGTGCCAAGAGGAGACCAAGGGGGAGGGCAGGAGGCAGGGAAAGGGCTGTTTTCATTCCCTACTGAAGCTTTTTATAAACTTCAAATATTGCAACTTTTCCTTTAGTTGCTCCGAAACAGTTTTATTCCAAGTGTCTGCACATAACCATAATTCATATCATTCCATAAAACCTCATTTCCAGAACCATAAACAGGCTTGGCTTTTTTACTTTTTTAGGTTAACAGAACTAAGCCTAACGTGTCTAATGATACGTGAGCTAATGAAAAACAATATTGTCGCAACACAGCATTTGCATTTTCCTGCACACAATACTTATCAGGTAGATAATGACATTTTAGGCTGGGAAAAAACAACAAGACTTTCCCAAAGTAAAAAAAAAAAAATAAAAATAGCCTATAATCTTCTCTAATTCGGTACAGAAGAAAAGACATTTTACCAAGGAAATTCGTCTTGGCAAAGCAGGCTATGATTAAAGGTAGTCACTGGTACTTGTGATCATTTCCTAACCTTAAGCTTTAACTGTCCTCCAAGTTGAGCTTTTTGGTAACCTAGTAGTTTATGGTTAGAACATATCTTGGGAGCAATCCAAAGTCATCCTGAAACACATTCTCTAGCAGATAATTGAATTCAGATACAAGTTTTCTGTCAGACCTCTACAAAAATAAAATGTATCATGAAAATCTTGAGACGGGACTAAGATGAGCATCAAGAACACACATAAAAATAATAGCAAAGAGGCTGATCCATGGAAAATATTTTCTCCCCAAATTGTAGACTAGTTAATATTAAAAGACTGGCACAAGACTCACACTATTTTATCATTTCTAGAATCCATATTTTTCTAGCATTTATAATTTCATCTTAATTGGCCAGAACTGCTTTTCCTTTCATTGACACCAACTGCAACTCTCCCCTGCAAAATTATCATGACAATACACCAGCACAGGCACAGAAACCCTTCCTGCTCCTAACCATGAAAAAAAGAAACTATTTTACTTGCCTGTCCTTCCCCCTGCACAAAACCACCCCAAACCAGCACTTTCTCGTGGCTGCTGGATCAACAGGATTTTTTATCACTGATAAAATCATCCTTCTACAGGACACGGCTGGTATTAAGACATTAGAGCTCCCCGACAGATTTCACGGGGAGTTCTGATCCCTCCCTGGTTAACAACCAGTTCTTGCATATGCTCAGCGTGTCTCCCTGTGCCAGGGTGATGGTGTGTTAGGGACAGGGTGTTTCTGCTCAGATTTGCTGTCAGATGGATTCCTACAGGACAAAGGGCTGTAACTGAGAAAAATCTCCTGCCTGAGAAGTTCGTGGCAGACCCAGAGCAGCCGAGCTGTTCTGACAAGGTGAAACACCCCACACAATGCTTAGAGAAAAACATCATGTATTATAGCTTTAAAACTTCTATGGAATCGTGCTTTTTATCCAACTAATAGCACACAGATTTTGTTATAATTTTCTATTTGTATATAAATTTCTTTTTTAAAACAATATTTTTCTTTATGTAAATCTGATTTCCCTGCCAGGGGTAGCAGCAATCCAGTGAGCTGCAAAAAGTCAGGCCAGGTGAAATGAAGAGCCAGACTGCCCATTGCATCTCACTAATTCATATTCAGTTTCCCAGAGCACATTAAAGAAGAGCAGAGTCAGAGCAGGGCTCTTGGTGCCTCCCAGCAGAGGTTCTTCCCCGCAGAGGGGTAATTGCCATCATTCCCTGCTTACTCTCATATTAAAAGCAATAGATGTGTCAAAGCTCTTTCACTCACTGTGCCAAGGACAAGAGAAAAATCTAAGAAGATATAAAGGTCTTATTTAATATCATGGTCATCTTTGTGTTTTCCTGCCCACATGACGGAGGGAAACACCTTTTTTTCTTTTTTTTCTGAAGGGTAGGAGATGCGAGACATACATATATATTCTTTTATTATTTTTGGGTTTTTTTGTGGGAGTTCACAAAAGCAACCTAGAAGGAAAAAACCCAGTGTCATTGTGTTCAACAGAAAAGAAACCAAAAAAAAAAACAAAACAAAACAAAAAAAAAACAAAAAAAAAAACCAACCAAAAAAAAAAACTAAGCAACACCTCACCAGTGGGGAAAAAAAAGAAAAACTGACAAAAATCGCAGAGAAAGAAACATTTTCTATGAAAGAAGCTTTGCTCAGGAATGATGTTGAGCCTCAGTGGAAGGAGCTGTCTTTGAAAAGCATCTGGGGCAGTGGGAAGTTGATGTTTTCCCCCAGGTGAGTTCCTCCGTGTGCTGACCTGGGCCCTGTGGCTCAGGAAGGTTGACTTTAGGCTGGTGAGGAAAACTTTGTGTGGTTCAAGACCTAAGGCAGAGGCACCAAAAGAGACATGGATGTCACACCTCAGTGACTTGAATGATACAAAAAAGAGGGGAGAGTGACTTTTGACATAGGACAAAAGGGACCAGTTTTAAACTAAAAGAGGAGAGATTTAGATTAGCTTTTAGGAAGAAATTCTTTACTGAGGCTCTGGCACAGGTTGCCCAGAGAAATTGGTTTCCCCTGGATCCCTGGAAGTGTCCAAGGCCAGGTTGGATGGGGCTTGGAGCAACTTGGGCTAGTGGAAGGTGTCCCTGCCCACAGCAGGGGGTGGGATGGGATGGACTTTAAGGTCTCTTCCAACCCAAACCATTTTAAGATCTGTGAGATGCATTTTTTGGAGAACAACTCTCTTGACCATCTCTAGGAGTACCTGGCCTTTCCATTTTCCTAAAAACATGCTACATTTTATGCCTGGCTGTAAAAACCATGTGAATCTACAGCAGTGGCACGTGCTGAAAACGAAGGACAGTGTATGCAAGCCTGAGAGGACAAGCCAATGCAGCTGATGGGTCTGAGGTGCTACCCAAGGCTGAAAGCTGCACTTAACCCTCCCAGTGTCATCTTGCTTTGGCTGAATCCTGGGATGCTGCAGTTCTGCCTTTGCCAGTTTGGGAGCACATCAGCCCTTGCTGCATCCCGGCTTTTGGCTCGTCCCCAGCTGGTGGCTGCTGTAATTATTCCACACTCTACGACTGGCAAATGTAAACTGTTTTACATCCACTCTGCTTCCACTGCGTCGTGGGAAATGGAATTTCTGGTCCCTACAGAAGCAGTAGTGACTGTCTACACTGTGTGAACACTGCTGTGAATCAAGGCCTTTCCAGCCCTGGGTAACAAAAGAGCCTTCACTTCTCTTGGAGCTATTTTAGACCAGATAAAAGGTACCAGTATAAAGCAGGAACAGAAAAATGTGGATAACCAAACAAACTTTCCACACAGCACCTTTTTTGTGGGCAAAACTCCCCACTGACCCCCTGGCCCAGGACAGGATCATACTGCAAGCACTGGCTCCTCATTTCTTGCTGCCTGTAATTGCTTCTCAGATGCACAAACCTCTCCAGAACAGCCCTGTCAGTGTATGGCTCTGTGTCTGATGCATCTCCAGCTCTTTCATTTCTGTAGAATAATGAATCCACAGCAGATGCTGAATTTCCCCCTCTTTTTAAAACCCTCTCCCTGCCTGTTGCTGCCCCACTGGAAGGGCTAATGCGCTCCATCCCTCCAGTGTGTTCCTGTTAGCCAGAGAAATAATCATCATTTACACCCAACTCACACACTTTTTCGGTGTTCCTGCAAGCAATCCAGAGGCGACAGGAACAAATTGATGGAGACAGAAATGGGAGAATCCCACCCTGTCAGAAGATGAATGAGCTGAGCTTGCATGATGTGAACCATGGCTGACAGAAGCGAGGGGGAATCAAAGAGTGAGCAACTTTTGACAACACACGCTTCACAGCTCTGACCACTGAGGATCTACATGATTATCTCCAGACAAAATAACTGTGAGTAAAAGGCTTACATACACTTAAATTAAACACAGCAGGGTTTTAGTAATCTCTGTTTGCATTTTACTTTCTGTTAAGAAGGAAATTGCTTGGACTGGGAACATTTCATTTAATGGCATTTTTAGTTACCTTTTGTACTTCTAATGCCATAGTCTAAATTCACCCCAAATTACCCAGGAAGGCAAAAGAAACTTTTGTCCTTTATTTTTAATTGCTGTAGCTTCCTTACCAATTTTACTAAATTAAATGTGTTTTAAAACATCACCGTATTTGAAACCTAATTATCCCAATCTCTGGATGAAGAATAGCTAACAATACAAACCCCATTTATGTAATTTATTTTGCAAAGGGAAATAAATGGAATGCAGTTGCAGTAATGATATACATGTTTGCAATTCCACCCTGGTTTTTCTCTTCCCCACAACAACTTAGGGAAGCTGCATCCTTTTTTTTTGTTGTTTTTTTTTTTTTTTAAACAAATGCTTTAAAAGCATCTCTGCTGCAGCATTTGTTATATCTCTGTACTGCTCTCAGAATGAGGGAAACTGCATAATGTCGTGTTCTCTCTAAGTAGCATGAAGGGCTTTTGTTTTGTGTGGTGGATTGGTTTTTTGTTGTTTTTCTTTTTTTTTTTTTTTTGGTTATAGCTGGTCATGAATGAGGATTATGGCCTGTCGCCCACAATAAGTCATGAATGAAGATCATGGCTGGTAATTGTAATGTGCAAAATCAAAAGGGTGGGAGATGCAGGGCTGAGATGCTCTGGGTGTTCAATCATTATTCAACACACCCCAGCGGAGTGGAGTTTAATCTTTTTAGACCACCTAGTCCTGAGAACTTAAATTTTGGTTTTGTTGGGTAAGCCACCATTTACTCACTGCATTTATCAATTACTTGCTGACTTCCCGGTACTTCCAGCTGGATTAAGCTCTGTCCCAGGGAAGAAAATTGTTCCCAAATGATGATCCCACCAGTTAAAAGCAAGAAAATGAGCAATCCTCACCCAGACAAGCAAATAAAACGTGGAGCAAAAAGTTATTAAAAGAGTTTACTTAAGCAAGGAAAGAAAATTCCTGGCATTTCCATAGCGAAGTTTCTCATCAGCCAACAGAATTTTGCTGAAATTTTCAGTTATTTTTTTTGCTAAAAAATTCTCTGAAATGAATATAAAAATAATATCTTATTTTGGTTTTTAAAAGATGTATTAAAACTGTGCCATAGATGCCGTGGATGTAGCTCCTATTTAAAGATGCCTTGGAGCTCAGTAGCTGCTCACTGTGTGTAAACACCGGGACATAAGTGGCCAAACAATCCCGAATTCTCGGTGAAGATCAGTTCTCCAAACATGCCTCGGAAATTTGCTTTGCTGTTTTCTGTGGGGTCATGTTATTTGCTCTCGGCGAGTGTTCAGATGAGCCCTGACTGGTTTATTCATCCAAATATTTGCGAGACCTTTCAAGTTTGGCCTAAATGTTTATTTGTTCAAAAATTCATATGAGGAAGGGTTTTGTTATTCTTCAGTCACTCGCCAGCCTTGTTAGTCCTCATTTTTGAAGCAGTCAAATACCCAGAAAGAGAATGGATACAACACCCATGTGATTGTGATGACAAACTGTGTGCTATAAACAATAACTGGTAGGAACGACCAGGGCATGAACAAGTCCAACACTTGTTTGCATAAACTATCCAGTAAATATTTAGAAACAACAAATACTTTCCTAGAAATCAGAAGAGCTGTGTGAGCAAATCACCGGCGAGAAGGCACACAAAACTTGTGTAATATTTTGTTTGTCATAAATTATTGAACCCACTGTGCCTGAAAACTACAAGCAGAAAAATTAAACTCAAGCATTTCTTTATATCCCTTCCAACACAACTAGTTCTTAGGAACTCTTTTAGAGAAGGCCACTTCTCTGGGGTTCTTTAGAGGTATTTCTTAAATTAGGCAAATCATACAGCTATTTATACTTGCTCTTGGGAAGCATGAAATTCAATTTTTGCTGTGTTTTCTCTTTTTTTTTTTCTATTTTCTCTTTTCTTTTCCAAAAGTGATTCTTTCCTTGTACACACACGCCCCTCTGTTAACCTCAGTTCCTGCTACTTGCTTATATTCCTGCATCAATCTTATCCCAGAAGATCTTGCAAGAGCAATTTTTAAATTTAATTTTATTATTTTTAGGGGAAAGAAATACCATTAAAATATTGAACACATATAGCTAGTGGACAGAAGGAAAATAAACACTTCAGTTGAGTTCTTCCAGCTCCCTTGGTGTCCCTTTATAGTCTTAAAAAGAGAAGAAATATCAACATCTGCTTCATGAAACATAATAAAGGTGACCAAAGTGGAACTTTAAAGTTAGTTTGCCTATTAGCCAGGAAGCATTTATTTATGCAGTGCTGAGAAGAGCTGGAGCTGAAAACATCCTTTCAGGTTTACAGACATTTAAGCACATTATCAGGAGCTGTGGCACAGGTATCAGCCAATTTCATTACTACCTGCTTAATTAACCTGTTTAAAGTGTGAAAGTTGGCACCTTGTCATTAGAATCCATGGGAATAACTAATGAGAGCCTATGAAATAATTTGTTTCTCAATTAAAAAACTCAAAGAAGAAGTTTTATCTCATTATTCTCCTTTCCTGTTATCACCTATACAAAGCCAAGAAGATTTTTGTAAAACTTAAAGGCCTTAAAAAAAAATAAAAAAATACACTGTGTAACATCTTAGGAAACACTTCACAGATCTTTAATAAAATGTGGTGTTATCCAACACCAATAGGCAAGCCAAAAAGTTTCCAGGGAAAATGTATTCAGGAGAGAGCAGGAATGTGAATACCAGTCCTTTCATTTAACAGGAGTTATTTGCTATTCGTTTTTAGCATATCTAGAGGTCAAAGAGACAAAAAAGACATGCCTGATTTATTGATTGAGAATAAATTAATGATAAATAATGACCTTGTTTTCTATTAACAAACTACTACTTTTTTTTTTATAAGTGTAGCTATTTAGGATTAAGAATTTTTGGAAAAAGGAACCTCAGACACAGAAAAAGGTTGTTATGAGAATGAGTTACTTATTTTCCTCAGTTCTGCTGCATTTGCCTCTATGGGGAATGTTCTCCTTAGTTACAGATAAAGGAACAGGTTCAGGAAGATGTTCAGGGAAGTTTTAAGCACATAAGTATCACTTGAGTGTATAAGCCTGAAATTTGGGTTCTTGAACTAGCTTAAAAAAACCCCAAACAAGTATTAAACAGCAAAATAGCCACTGGGCTGCTCTGTATGCAGTGTGGCTTAACTGAAAAAATATATATATGGAAAATGAGATGCTTAGTGCATTATGGATTCTAAGCAGCAAGTCACACACTTGGGGGTTTGGGATGTGAAATTATCTATAGATATCCAAGCCTCTGACAACAGGATGGGCGAGGCTGTTCCCCTCAACAGCAGATGGGCATTGGTGGAGATAAATTGGGAGAGCAGTTCTGAACATTGAACTTGGGGCATTAGGAGGTAACGGGGGAAAAAAGTGAGAGATCTGAGTTTGGGTGGGCTTTTTTTTCCCCCTCCCTAAAAGTAGATGTGGAAGGAATGAGTAACCTGAAAAAGAGGGGAAAATGAAGGTTATGGTCATCAAAGGGGAAAATTTAAAGCTGTAATTGAAAGCATCAGTTGTAGGTTTAGGGAAAAATTGTCCCAACCTGAGATATGTCGAGAAATAACAGTAAATGATCTTGGGAGTAAAAGAAAGGAATAAAAGAGAAGGCTCCCATTATGGATTTACATGTCTTGTGGGTCTCAGTAGATGTAATTCCTGAGAAGAAACCTGGGAGTGGGTTGAGTGTAATGCACTCCTGAGACAAGATCACTTCTTGCATGCTCTGCTCCCTTTCTCCCTGGAGATTCAGACAGTGCCCCACTGAGAGCTCCAGGCTGGCATGAGGACCCTACAAACCCTCACATCCCACAGGAAAGATCCCTGCCAGGCTCCAGTTGTGCTTTTTCATTGTAGCCTCAGAGGAGAAACTGGAGGCAAAGAGCAAAGGCAAAGCAGTTTCCTGGTATTTGTTCCAAAAATAAGCAGATGCTCTCCCATGATTGGAAACCAAGCAAAAAAAAAAGAGAAGAGGAAATGAGGTAACTGAACATTTGCTGACACCTCCAGATTTTTGTTACTTATTTGGTGGTAGCCAGTGGTGACAGGTGACACATGACTTCCCTCTCATCCCCCCCAAAAAAATAAAAAAAAATTCCTGTTTGTGTTTGTTTCAATTGTTGTCATGATCTGTGGCACGGGTACCACAAATCCCTTCCATCCCACAGGCCTTTAGTCTAACTTTAGAGTCCAATTTGACTCTGGGCTGCTTAAACATCTTCATATAATCTGTGTTTAGGAAGGAAATAAAGGAGATGTAGACTTAAAAACTGGTTAAAAATGCCTTGTTCCTGATGGTTGTTTTTTTTTATTGTACATACCAGGTTTTCACTATGGCAATAGGCTTGTTCTCTCTTATTTCATTGAAAATCTGCACATACGAAAAATAAAATATTTTCCCTTTTCTTGGCTTCCCTGATGGGGAAAAGCCTTCCCCAAAGGGCAGAGATGTGCAGAGGAGCACAGGCATCTGGGCAGATGCACCCACCCTCCTGTGGGCTCCTTTCATTCACCTACGTGCAGACAGAGACTCTCAGCCACCAAAAATGAAATATTTTAACTGCTTTTATAACAGTTCAAAGAGGATCTGTTTTGTTTTGGGAAAGTAGAAACTGGCTGCAAGGTCTTGGCTTTGCAATGCAAGAAAAGAAACATAGATCCCAGAACAGTTTGGGTTGGAAGGGAACGTAAAGATCATCCATTCCAACTCCTTGATATGGGAAGAAGGGTTTCTTTACTTGTTCTTTCTGGATTAATGATCCAAAGAGAGACTGAGACCAAAAAGGTAGAAAAAAATATCATGTATGCCACCCTTTCCCCTCTGCTCTTACACACACTAATGCACACGCACTCGCACACACAAACATCCATAATTGATGAAGTTGGAAGTTTTTGTTCCTGCAAACCAGCTTTAGATGATCTTATTTATTTATTAGTACTACTGTTCAATTTATATTTTGGCTTGCTATTTATTATGCAAAATAACACGCTCATATTTTATTCAGCAGAGCATTTTATTAGTGTAAAGCTTTATTTGCTGGCCTGCATAGCAGCGTTTTGTCTAGTCTGCAGGCAATGCAAGATAGCCCAGATCGTTCGTAATTCTCACTGACTCCAAAAGAGAAAACTGTTCAAAGGCTGAAACCCTTTCTCAGCATGTAGATGGCAGCAGGGCCTTCAGTTATACCAAGTTACAAGTTAATTTTGGCTTTCATGGAATGGATTGCTACTTTTAATAGTAAATCAACTATTTTTGGGGTGGTTTTTTTTCCCCCCAATAGATTGTGAATTGCTGCAGGTATTTCAGGATCCTGTGAAAAAAAATAGTCTGCTCTTTAGTGTCCAGTCTCCTGGGCAGCACTTCCATGTTCAGAGTCTGTTTCTGGTTTTAAGAGTGATCTGCAGACTTTTTATAAGATCTTTTTAATCTAAATCTATTGCATTTTATTAGTTTTCAGGTATTTTATAGATGTTCTTTTTTTATTAGGATGAATATAAAACATTTTAGGATTTGTCTACATTAAAGGTGCTACAAAAAATACATGTTTTTGGTGTTCTCTCACAACCCAAGGCACCAAGGAAGGCCAGATGACTTCAAAAGCTGCCTTTAGCTATCTGTATAAAGATAATTGAAACCATTCTCATTTTAAATATATTAAAGGGAAAAAAAAAGCCAAACTAGCAAATACAAAATAGATGATAATCATTAAAAAGGGAAAACAATCTAGGAAGGCAAGTCCAGGAAGCCACAAGTGTATAAACTTCATGTATTTACTTTAAATAATAAATTCAGAGCCTGATTCATGAGGAAATCATTGACTCCAGTACATGTAGGGAAAAAACACAGTTTGGATAGTTTAAGGGGAATGATCCAGGTTGATTTTCCCTGACAAAAGATCCTGAGTGATGAAAATCCCAGTTTTTGTCTTTCATGGTGCAACCAGGATCCTTTTCAAGGCAAAATTTCAGGGCAATCCAGTTGGGATGCTTTCATAAGGAGGGAAGATTTGCTCTTTTCCCCAAAAAGTTTTTCCTAGGGAAAACAAATGCAGCATAAAGGGACCCCACAGACAACCTGAGAGATACACACCTCTACATAGAATATCCTTGGTAAAAAAAAAGAAATAAAATAAAAAAAAGAAATAAAATAAAAAAAAAATAAAAAAAAACCCAACCACCAAATATGAATAAAAAACTGTTCTTCTCAGGGCAAGGGAAAGCTGTCTCAGCAGCATCACTTTTAAAATGGATAAAAGCCCTTCTCAGAGCTGAAGATAAATCAGTGGCACCAGCTTTAACAAAGAGAGAAACCTTACTTAGGGCTAAGAGACAGCAGGAGTGGTAGGAGTACCAGCTGGAACTGAGATGCACATCAAAGAAATGAAAGCCCTATGGCTGAAGAAATTACATGGATACTAAAAACTAATAATTTTAAATATTAAAACACCCTTTTCAGGCTACAGCAAAGATCCAGGTTGTAAGCAGCCAGCCCAAGGTTAGCAAGCAGTGAGTGAGCACAGCCCCTCAGAACCAGAGACCTTCACCTTGATGCCTCCCAGGTAACAAAGTGAATTGTTTAATCCCTACTGGTTAAAGACACAGCTTGCTATGTCGGTTTGTGGTGGTTTCTTTTCCCTTCTCTCTCCCCATGCTTTTTAGTCTCTGTAAAAATCCATTTGTTAATCATACAGCAAAGTTGCACATAATGTTCTGTCTCAGAACAAGGAGTTATACACAGCCTGTGCTTCGCTCTACGCTGAAGCAACAGCTTGGTTTTCAGCATGACTCTGGCTTTTCCCTTGCCCTCCACGTTAGGCTTTAGAGAGTTAAATTTAAGGTCTAATTTTCTTTACTAGCAGAATGTATCTCATTTGCTATCAGTGCATGCAGTAGACTTTTTTGTCAACATGGTAATTCAAGGAGAAAGTCAGGCTCTCTTTGTTACCAGATTTACAATGGTTTCTTAAAAAGACAGCTTGTGTATACCTCCTGCCTCACTAGAATGCTTGCTTGCTTGGTTCCTAACAATGGCTCATTAAATTCAGTCAAACTAGTATGAAACTTACCTTCAAGCAGTTTCACTTGCTGAACCCCATTCTCAAAGGATTTTCTAATCTGCAATTTCTATTTTAGACTTTGAGCAGGAAATTGGAGAGAAAAGAGCACGGAGCACTTTCTGCAGAAACACCCAAACCAAACAATACTTGATGATACCGTTTCAGAGGCAGAATAGATTTGTGTCCCTCCTGTTTTGAAGGCAATCACGCTCACAGCATTTATTCTTAAAGCAGGAGCATTCACCGATCGTTTGGGCTGTAATTAATCTCATCTTGGAAGAGAAACTATAGATTCCAACAAACTTTTTTTCTTTTTTCCCCCCCCTGAAAACTGTTCCTTTGCCAGCCTGCACAAGAAGGTTCAAACCATATACAGCTCATTACTGGCTAAACTTTCCATGTACAATTCCCACCTCACCTCCCCAAAAAGCTGAGATTTAGCTGGGCAATCAGCAGCACAAGGACAGAATTGTCCCCTTTCTCCTACAAGTGAGAATAATTCAGACTGGTAAACCTTTATAGGAATCTCTTGCTATACATTTCCCTCACTCCCTTTATTATAGGGTACCTTCCTCAGCGTCGGAGTTGTGGCCAAAAAACACTCATATATTTCATATGATCAGCTAAAGACGGAAAAGGTCTCAATGAAACCCCTCCAGAAAGATCACAGAATATCCTGAGCTGGAAGGGACCCACAGGGACCATCGAGTCCAACCCAAGAGTCCCACCATGTGCCTGAGAGCATTGTCCAAATGCTTCTTGAACTCTGACAGGCATGGTGAAGATGTTGGGGTTTGGTGACTCTTAATCATTATACGTGGGAAATTACATGAGCATAGGGGTGTGTGTGTGTGTATTTTGGTTTTTTGGAGGAGATGTGCATGTTTTAATAACCTTTTATTGCCTGACACAGTAGATGATGAAGAACCTCTAGATGGTCACATAGTCACAGAACCACAGAATCATGGAACATGCCAAGTTGGAAGGGACCCACGAGGATCATCCAGTCCAATTCCTGGCCTGCACAGGACCATTCCCCAGAGTCACCCCCTGTGCCCCAGAGGATCATCCAGACCCTGCTGGAGCTCTGGCAGCCTTGGGGCCGTGCCCACTGCCCTGGGGAGCCTGGTCAGTGCTCACCACCCTCTAGGGGAAGAGCCTTTCCCTGAGATCCCACCTGACCTTGCCCTGACACAACTCCAGGGCATTCCCTCGTGTCAAAGCCATTGGAAAAGAATCCAAACGCATATTTAAGAGACTTATCTGCTGTTCATTGAAGCTGTTTGTAGCAAGAAAATCTGCCTTCTATTTTACTCATTCAATTCTTATTGTGGATGGGGGTTTTTTTCAGTCCACCTAAGGTGTCTTAATCCACACCAGCACGGCTGCATCAAGGACAGCCTTTCCCATTCCCCGTTGTTTCCACCCACCCCTGGACTTTGCGTGCAAAGCTGAGCCTTTAAATGTCACTGCACAGCCAAATAGGCCCACGTAACCCCCGTGCCTGTCCTTGTCCTGCCACCAGGAAGGGTCTGCCAGCACCTCCCAGCCCTGGGAGCAGCCCATCCCTGCACTAATACCGGGTTTATATCCCATGGGCAGCTCAGACCACACGTGTAGTAAAGCAAAAGTGCCATCTGGAAGTAATTCCCCGTTATTACTCCTTATCAGGACTGCTGAGGGGTTTTTATTTATCAAGTATAAATGAATCATAGGGCAAACTGATGTGTGCTCATTAAACTATGAAAACTTATTAGGCTATCCTTTTACTGCTCAAAATAGAAGCCTAATAGAGGTAGGCTCGATCACGCTAACCTACAGCATGAATGTGACATGCAAAAGAAGAAATAGAGTGAAATCTGTCTGAGTTATGCCAGGAAATTACATATTCTTCTTAAAGTAAAATAAACACTTGACAAAGCTGTTAATCATCCCTAGTGGAAAGGATTTACAGATTCAATATTAAGATGATGAGCTTCCCACTGGTCTTAGGAGCACTATAGTCAAATGAATCAATTTTCCTCTGAAATCATTTAGATAAAAATTACATTCACACTGAAGAATATGAATGGTTTGAATGCTAAGATGTCACTTTAAAAATGTGTCGTCCCTCCAGTGAGCTCCTATTAGTCCTCAGTTAATATTTAGTATATTTTGAATGAAAAATTCAAAGCCTGGATCTTATATGTAAATATGTATATCTGTAATGTACCATAGAGGCTCACATACCTTTTCCTGTACAGGAACAGTGTTGCATAAACATACATAGTCAGCAGAGCCTGAATTAAAAAAATATACATTTAAGATTGATTTTTAAATATCACTCCTACCCAGACATTTCACATCAAACCACATTAAGATCCGCTTCAGAAAAATAAATTTGCACATTAAATAGTAGAAGAATAAAGAATACATATTTATCTTGATTAAGATGATTTTATAAAAGCTCTCGACAATTAAGGTTTGGGTTGGGGTTTCTTTTCAGTAATTTGAAACAATCCTTTGTTGAGAACATATTTGAAAATTTACCTGCAGTTAAAGAGTATCTGGGGACTCCAATGAGAAAAAAAACCACAAACAATTTTTAGAAGTTACCCATTCAAAGAGAGAGGGAGAGAGAGAGAGAGGAAAAGAAAGAACAAGGCAGGGAGATTATAGAATTTAATGATTAAGAATGTGTGCAGTGCAGTATAAGTACATTTGTTTCCTTGGAAACAAACTAGTACTGTTGCACTGAAGAAATTTGTAAGCATTAAAAAATTCTGTAATCAGGCCCCAGGAGAACATATTAAATTTTTAAAAAGGGATAAATATTTGACATTCCTGCCTGTTTTGTGACTGTACTCCTTGATGGGCCCCGCTGTCAATGGCTGGTGTTCCTGACGTTGGAGAAATGGATACGACACGGGAACCTGCACAGCCATGCCCACACTTTTAAATGGCTAATCCAGCCAGGAGGATCAACAACTCTGGCATGGGACAGGCAGATTTAGATCTTTTAAGTAGCAAATAGAAGGCAAAGGCAGCTAAATGCAAATAAAGGTAGACTATTAAGCCTATAATAAAGAGTCAAAGGGAGAATTATAAAGAAGAGGGTTTAAAACTCCTGCCTAAGTCACCTTTGCTTGCAGAACACAGTAGGATGGCTCCCAGGGAGAAGACAGGACAACAGCAATCCCATTTATGCCAGGTACAAATTACACCTGTTGGAATTTGACTGATTCAAATAAAACAACAGGCCCTAATCTCTTGAACTTTCCCCTGTTTCACATCCAAACTCAACACAGGTTTTTTTTCCCAACAGCACAGGAACATCTAGAGGGTTATTTTAAATCGGTTTGGCTAACAAGAAATAGAACCAGGAGAGGAATGAAATCAAAAGAAATTCCATTTACAAGCTGAAGAAAAGATATCCAGAACATCACATGATAGAGTACCAAAAGAGGCTTCAAAAGATCTGTAGAGGGACTTTGGACAAGGGCATGGAGTGACAAGACAAGGGGGAATGGCTTCAAACTGACAGAGGGCAGGGTTAGATGGGATATTAGGGAGGAATTCTCGGTTGTGAGGGTGGGCAGGCCCTGGCACAGGTTGGGCAGAGAAGCTGTGGCTGCCCCTGAATCCCTGGAAGTGTCCAAGGCCAGGTTGGATTGGGCTTGGAGTAACGTGGGCTGGTGGAAGGTGTCCCTGCCCATGGCAGGGGGTGCAACAAGATGATCTTTAAGGTCCCTTCTAACTCATTCCATGCTACAATTCCATTATTCTATAAAACATCACTTTAATCAACTGTCCCTTTGCAAATGTAAATGACACCAATAAGTTACAAGAACATGTCAATTCTGTTTGGGTGACTATAAAAAACATCTTATTTTCTGCTCACTTATTTTGTAGCAACCTTAAGCCAGGTTGTAGAGCTATGGCAGAGATGTCGTTTGCCCTGGAAATCCACACAGCTTTATCTGTCACATTTCCAAACAAATATTCTGTCACAGGGAACGGTGAGACTGTGTGATCATTATAAAGTTTCTCCCTATCACCAACAAAGCAGGAAAATATGCAAGTTAGGACTAAAATTATTAATGCAGTGAGCTCATTTGAGCTTATCCTTATTACACATGAGACTCTAAGATGTGGTGGATGAGGCTTTATTGTTCTGTGGAAATAAAAATTGCCAAAATGATCCCTCAGTTTCTCCAGGATGGAAAAACAAGACATGGGAAGTTACATGGAAAGAAAGTGGTAAAAGTAGTTCTAGGTATAGGTTTTTCACGCAAGTGGAAACCTGGAAATTAGTTTCCAGGAGCAATCTTAGATATGGAATAGAAGCTCATGCTTTCAGGAGAATTACAGGAACATAGAAAGAAAGGTCCTGCTATCCTTCACTCCATCAAAATAAAATCCGAGTTACTTCTTTAACCTCATCACTTAAAGCCAAAGGATTAAGACTCCAAGTTTTACAAAATTAGAAAAGAGACTTTTTTGCCTTCTTGGATACTCAACCCCATGGCAGGGAATTTGGTGGAGTTTGAAGAAACAGAGAGCAGAGCTCCTAAGGTTTGGATGGTGCAAGGAGGTGTTGCCAATGTCACCTTTGAAAAGCTCTATTAAGCTTCCCAGCCAGCCTGGCATTTGCAAACTGCCCCCCTGCAGGCTATGGGAGAAACTGGGATCCTCCTTGATTCCAGTGATATTTTCATTATTTCAACATGTTGCATTAATTTCTTTTGACTCTGTGGCTCTCTGCTGCACTTCAACATTTCCAAAGAGCCAGAGCAAAAGCAAAGTGGTTTAATACTTGCATATTTTACTACATTAATACTGAAATGCTTCTGTCAAATCAATTCAAAGTTGTTAAACATGCCTCTTATTATCACATACCAAAAACAAAAGGTACGAGTAATATTTGTGCCTCATAGATAGAACAGATCAAATTTCAGGGGGAAATTAAACTGTAGCCTACTTTCCTTCCCAAATACATACTTGAATTCAGGAAATGCTGTGGAAGATCAAGACAAACTTCAGCTACATATGTTGTCTGGGCTTGGCATGGATCATTTTGTCATGGAATCACAGAATAACCGAGCTTGGAAGGCCCATCTGGAGCCTTTTGGTCCAATACCCACTTGAAAAAGGACCAACCTTGGAGCTAGAAAATATTGCCCAGGGCCTCCTCAACTGGGTTTGGAACATCTCCAAGGATAACCTTCTCTAAGATTCCCACTGGGCCCCTCTTCCAGTACTTGAGCAGCCACAAAGAGAGAAATTTCAAGCTTGATAAAAAATAGTGGTGCTTTTTTAAAATTATTTGATTGCTTTCTGATCCTTAGGCTGATACTTTGATGGGATAAAGAAAGTTCAGATGGACACACTGGCTTTTCTTGTAGCTCATAACAGAAAACAAAGCCCTTTTCTTGGCTGTCTCAGCTCTTAACACAACCCTGCTCTCCATGTAGGTACAAATGAGCTCAGAGAATCACTGTTCTTTTATTTACAGGGAATTTGAGAGGGAAAAAATCCCATCCAAAACCAAACAGCTTCCCAAATTACACACCTGGCCATCAGATTTGGCTCAGGATTAACTCCTCTACTCTTGGACAATCTTAATCAGCTCTCCCTCTACTTCTTCCTGCTTAAACAGGACCTGTAGGAAAGGTAAATTCCAATTTCTAATGACAAAGGAGATTATAAACCCCTGCTGCCTTCTCAAAGGCAGGTTCCTAATTTCCCATCAGCTAACAAAACATCCCACAAAATACAGCAGAGTGTGTTTTCCATGCAGAAATTAGGGACTTACACAGCTTTTCCATACCAAAAACTCCTCTTGATATCAATAGGTGTTGCTTTTAGATAAAAGCACATTGATATTCTTGAAATTTGATGACATTTTGGTTTTACCACTTTAATGCAGATTGGCACTCAGATCTTTCCTACCCATCCTGTGTGTTGCTTTTCCCCAAAATTCCTCACTCTCTGGGTGAATTTGAGACTGGAACCTCAGACTCCTGTGTACTCTGATTATCTCTGGGAAAAGTAAAACTGAGCCAGCTCTAGGGAGAGCTTTTCCTTTGGATCTCTGCAGGGACCCTAGAGTATTGCTCCTTTGATACTATTTTTTTAAGAATCCTCCAGTCTGTATGTGTGCCCTGGAAAGTTTATTGTGATATGACCATGTGGTAATAATATATCAAAGTCCAGCATTAAAATATTTCTGAAACATGAAAAATGGCCTGTTCATAATGCTAAAGAAGGACAAGCAAATTTGCTGACAATGTGGGTAATTTCCTGAAATCAGAGTTCATCTTGTAGCAAACTCATGTTCTGGAGGCAACAGAAACAAGCAAAGCATAAATCACTCCCTCTCACACACTATCTCCTCTGTCCTGATAATCACAGGGGTTTGGGATCACAACAAAGCAGGCTGTGCCTTGGAAGGATAATAAGGGCCTCTTTCAAAATCCATGGAAAACAATGGAAGGGCTCCCATTGACATGGACTTCAAGGCATGAGTGTTGCATCCACAAGACCTGCAGGGAGTTTTTACCACAAAAGGCATATTGAAACTAGTTATGGAAGTGTACTTTTAACTCTATGCAATGAATACACACGTGCAAGAAAGCCACAAAGCACAAAAAATGGATTATTAACTTTTCACACCTTGCAAATGTGTTGTGGAAAGTTTCTCCTGATTTAATCAATAGTCTTCTATGTGCATTTGAATATTCTGGGGGTTTTAATCCGAATGTGAGCATAAATTTGCAGCATAAGTGGTCACAATAACTTTGAGAACACACATATTAAAACTGTGGCCAAATTTGCATTCTAAATATATTAATATTTTAGAAATCACTGTGAGTGTATTATATTTTGAAGGGCATTAAAACTCAATGTACTCTCTGGGCTTTTGCAATTGCATATTTCTAAAGTGACAACTCTTTCTTACTCTTTATAAGAATTTAAAGCTGCATTGTTTAAATGTAGTGTCATTTAAATTTGTTCTGAAATATTTTACAACTTAAACATCTTTTTTTTTTTTTTTTTTTCAGCAAGAAAAGAAAATTTTTTGGGGGGTGGGGGCACATCCACCTACTAAATCACAACGTGGGATTGCATTACCAAGAGAGAAAGAACTCTTTAACACAGGAAAAGTAAGGCTGGGTAGCAAATAAATTAGATACAGACATGAGATAATAGAAAGCACAGTAATCAGAAGGGATGTTTTATTATTACAGGTGGAGATAACGTGGGGAAAAAAAGTGTGGGAGAATGCCTTGGGCTTGTTTTAAAACCAACATAAAAATGCAATACCTATATATTTGGTTTAGCATCTTTTTTAAAAGTAAAGTTTATTTTTCCCCCAATATTTATTTACTCTTCACATGCAAAAATAGGTCTGTTGAAGTATTTAAATATGCCAAATATTTAGGATTTAACGGGCTCATGTCTGAATGTGAGGTCATTCTTTTCCTTACAGCAATATCTCCTAAAGCCACATAAAAACTTCCCTTTCCATAATCTTCAGGAGGGTCAATAAGAAATTCTCCTACTGACCTGCAGCAGGTTTCTAGATTTTTAGTCTCTTATATGCAATAGATTAAAAATTCAGGTAAGAATTGTAGCCCCCTCTAAGGTCCTTGTTGTCATGATTATTTTCCTGTAAGACTGAAAATGGCCCATCAAAAAGTCTCGCAGGAATTTTTTAAGGTTCCACTTAAATTGCAAGAGAAATTTATATTCAATAATCCTCTACTATTAACCTTTACTTTAGAAAGAAATCACTCTGAAAACATGTGTAAACATCCCACAAAAGTTTGATATATGAATTGAACAACCATTAACCTGCTGCTAATTGAGATAAATAATGATTTAAAGCAAGTGGAACACAACTAGGAATAATTATACAAGTTATGCAGCTTTTCTTTTGTATTTCTAAATTCAAACTAGAAATTAGAGTAATACCCCATAAAGTTCACCATTTTATTCCACAGAAGTCCATGTTAGGAAAAGGAGGTTTAAAAACTGGCTGCATTTTGACCTGTCTTCCACAAGAGAATGCCCATTTTGAGAGTGCAAAGACAGAGAGCCCCTTATAACATGAGAAAAATGGTTTTAAAGAGTTGAAAGAGAAGGTAAAATAAAATGTGAATATTAACTACACCCCCCCAATTTCTCCACCCACCCTCCAGCCATTTATAGTCAGTTCATAGCAAGTCCACTGGATTTTTTTTTATCACACAGTGATAAAATATTTCAGTAGCTTGTAATCTTGTAAGTGAACATTGTAAAACCCCTAAAAAGTTGGTACCCAACACAAATTCTACAAAACTATAATTTAATCAGTACGTGCTCTTAAAATAGGTTCTGAAGACACCTTCCAGCAAATCCCTTTTTTAAACCATATTCATATTTTTAATAAGCATAGAATCATATGACTTTTATTTTCTAATAATACTTTTAAAAGTGGATCTAAGGAGCACAAATGCTGTTAGAACACTCTTTATTTGATTATTCAAATGAATACTTGTGTTGCCTTTTCTTTTGTTTGGACAAAATTGCCTAAAAGTACAGAGCCAGATCTAGTTCAGGTAAATGTAAGTGATTTTGCTCATTTAAAGTAAGAATTCTACCATATGCTGTGGTTGAAAATAGAATATTGGGGAGGTACCATTTGGTCTCTTGGCCATAGCCAAGACAGAGCTGCCCAAATATTGGGGAAAAAATGTCTTATGAACCTCACAAAATGATGTCCCTGTCTTTAATTGCTCCACAGTTCTGCTCACAATTCCACTTAATTTTTAAAAGCATCAATATACACAAGAAATGGGTTTGGAATTAATTAACTACCTCTCTCTAGATAGCTTATTTTACACAGGTTTATGCAACCAGCCCAGGAAGAGAAACCAAACCTGTATTTTCCCACTCAAAATCATCATCTAACTTTTGGGCACTAAAAAAAGAGTAACTTCAGCTGCAAGTCAGATCTCAGATAAGCTGAGCTCAGGAAGCAGGATGGTTTCCCCAGCCTCACAGGTAGCACAACATGGAGTGACAAAATAAATGCACCAGCCAGAATAAAAGGACTGTAACACCAGGAGGAGAGCTGGGTCATAAGTTACATCCAGACTTCAGAGGAAGTAAAACAACCGAGAAGGGGTTGATAATATTGTCTGATCTCTTTCAAAGGGAAAATTGGAATGGGATGTAGATAGCAATCAGTGCCAAGAGGTTTTTGTCAGCAAGGAAATGCAGACCACCGTGTCCTTTCCCCCTTGCCATCTGACTTCACATCCCCCACCAACAGCCCCTCTTTTGGACCTTTTCCATGTGAAAATGTTTAATACCTGTGTGGGAGCTCTACATCAGCAGGAGAAATCCAGCAGGAGAGTTATCTGGTCATCCTCTTGGGCAGCAACACCTCTTTGTCACTAAACTCCAATGCTGAAGCAATGTTTACATTGTAAAACGTACTCGTGGGATTAGAGGGAAAACCCAGCATAGGAGAACTCCCTCAAAATATATTCCCCAAGCAGACAAAGAGGCTTTAGCTCGTTAAGATGCACAGAAGGAGACAGGTAATGTGATTTTCTAGGTATCAGTGAATCACCCTTTACAGAAACATCTTTCAGGACGAAAGACAGGCAGGTAGTGGCAAAAGAAGGGGTTAAATTTCTCCTGCCAAACCAGGAAATGCAGTGCATAAAGCTAAATTTGAAGGAATATACTTGTTTTAAACCTTTAGGCATAATACTCTGGTTGAGTAGGGAAAAAACAGCACCATTGATATGCTGATCACTGTAACAATACAGAGCACAGAGACAATTGAAAACTTTACTCCTACATCTGATTTAGGATATTGTTGAATAGCAGTTGTTGGAATTTATACAAATAACTATTCTTCTAGACTGTGTTTGTGATATTTTATTAATCTTTCTACTATTACTGTTATTATTAATAATACAGGAGTGCTGTTTTTGCAAAGCTGCATTGTGTTCTCGCAGACATTTGTGCTTTGAAGAATTTCCTTTCAAAATTATAAAATATTTATACAATAAATCATCAGATGATTTAAAATTAAATCATTCTGGTTGTATTTATGTTCATGAATCAAATGTGACTTTTCTCGCTTTACATAGGTCTGTGCTGTTTTCAACCTCAACCTTTGCAAGTGACATTTTCATTTAGAATCTTATCATTTCATAATTATTACCTTTCAGAACTCCTAGGGAGAGAACAAAAGCTTCCTCTTTGTATTTCCATTGTTATGTTTCTTTGAAGAACAAATTAAATTTCAATCCCAGCCAAAACAAACTTTTAAAGTACAAAATAAATTAGAAATTACGTGACAAAAATAGCAAGCTGTGAAAGCTTAATGCAGCCTCTTGGGCCCAGGTATATTCTAGATAATTTATTACTGTGTTTTCTTTGTTTAACCAGTAGACCAAGCTCAGCCTAAGGAAACATGGCAAACACTCACTGAAGTTGATCTGAGCTTCTCTAAGCTGACACCAGGACTCTTGTGATGTTAATAAATGAGAAGGGCTCATTTACACTCCCAGGGTGATTATTTACTATATTTCAGATTATTGTTACATTTTAATTGTCCTCTGAGCTGTCCAAAGTGGAGATATCTGATTATTTCTCAGCTCCCTTGCAAAATGTGGAGCCACACTCTATAAAACACCATATTTACACGGTTGCTACTAATGGTGATTCTTATTACCATCAGACTCTTTTAATTTCACTCCAGTGGGCAGATTATTCTTTTTTTTAGGTAAATGTCGTGACTCAGATTCACAGAAAAGGCACAACTGCAATTAGCAGCAAGAGTAAAACGAAGCAAACAGAATATCTGCAGGCCTGGAAGGCACTTTTGCTTTTTCAGGGAAATTTCACTTTTAATTAAGGAAACAAACAAACTTTGCATTATCAAACTGGGAGAGAAAGGAAATAATAATAATAAAAAAAAAAAAAAAAGAACCACATCAGCCTGGAAGTAGGAGGAGGGGGGAGAAATCAAGGGACCTGGAGAGTGTTCAACTCCCAGCAAGGGACAGGGATGTAAGTGGCTCCTGGCAGCCCCGTCCGGATGAAGAGCCGGGGCGGCAGCACTCGAAGCCTGGCAGAGAGCGCGGCGTTGATGGCAAGGAGCGAGAGAGCCACTCACCTAATAAAACAGTGACACCTGGGTGATGCAGAGCCCGCCTGCCCTCTTCCCCCAGCCCTGGCATCGTGGGTTCTCCAGCACACGGGAATATTTTACGAGGGATTCACTAACACGCTGCAGAAGAAGTGAGGAGGTCATGGCAGTGGTGACGGGGCCACACGCGCCGATCCCTGAGCTCCAAATGGACCCGGCGCCTGCTCTGATTAAAACTTGCAAGCCCATCGTGTTTTAACGTGAGCTGAGCTGCCAAGGCTCTCCGAAATTCACCCGTTTCCAAGTTAAAAGTAGCAGAGCGGTCCAAAATTCTGAGCAAAACAGAATAAAAAAAAATAAAAATATTTCGTTTGGACTCCAGAAAAATAATTTATTGAAAATAAACATTGCAAATCTATTTTATTTCCCCTCGGAGCCTTGCAAAGAGAACTAATATTCCGCTGATATATTTTTTGTAGGACCACAGCTATACATTAATGTGGGTGATTTAAGGTGCCTAAATGCCCTCAGCCAGCACAAAGTCCCTCGAGGGGCAAAGTGGTCAGTGTTGTCACCCTGGCAGAGCTGGGACAGTGAGGTTACACCAAGACACTGAACACTCCACAGCTTGGAGAGGATTGGGGTTTGGACTCCTTCATTTTTGATGTCTCCAACCAACCTTGAGCATCTCCAGCTGCTTGTTTTGAAAGAGACCACTTTTTCCAACCCATGCCCATCCTAAATCACCACTTCAGTGTCCCGTAGCACCTCTGCCTTTCAAATCAACCTTTCATTTTTTCCGTGTTTCTTCAATTCAAATTAGTTTTTTCAACCCTAAGATTTTTGCCTACTGGAGGCATCAGCCACAAGCCCAGTGTTACTGTGCTGTAAATGACACGGGAAACTGTCCCAAATCATGTCAGCCGGGGACATAAACAACTTAATTTTTAATCCTTTCCAGTGATATCACTGTTTCAGGAGGGAACAAGAATAAGATATTATTTCAGTCATTTGATCTTCTTATTTTGGATATACACTGGATTACTTGGGGGGAAGGGGGGGGTGTTTAATCCAGTTAGGATTGCCTCTTTCAGCCTAGGTAAAATCCAATGGAGAGATCCTACTCAGTGAAGGACGTAGCTCACCCTAAGTAAAGGGAGAAACTGGCTCATCAGCATTCCTCACATACAATTTAAATGGTGCTACTCTTATATTTTCCTGTTCACAATCCAGCTTTTCAGAAAAACTGTTTTGTTTTTTTTTCTTTTTTTTCCCAGAGAATAAAATGCAAATCTACTGCCATCAACTTTCTGTTATTCTGAAGAGCTAAGAAGTAAACCACCTGGTATTTTTCTTCAGCCTCTATATATGCATATGCAAATCCAACAGCTTCACTATCTGCCAAACTATTTACCAAGTTTGTCAGGGAAACTGCCTCCGAAACAATCCTCTTTTAAAATAATATCCTATGATTCTAAATTCTTCCTTTGAACGCTATTTTTGTCTCTCCAAGCACATTCACCCTCGCAGTCTGACTGCTTGTTAAGAAAAAAACAACAACAAAAACACTGAAATCTCACTGTTGGCCTATGTTCTAGTGCCAGTGTTCAAACATCAGGATCCCAACAGTATCCCAGCGCCTGAAAAACATCTCCTTTTCTTTGAAATCTGCCCGGGTTGCGGATGAGAAATTGCCAGTAGAAATTACAACATTTGCCATGACTGAGATGGGGTGGGTTTTCGCATTTGGATTGAATGAAACCATGGAAAATGTTGTTAGTAACAACTCCAACGTTATAAAAAATCACCAAGTGACAGATTTCGAGATTAAAAGGAAATATTAAAAATCCCCTTCAATATTTAAAGCTTACTTAACTAGTAGCACTTCACTTGACACTGACTCGTGTCATTTTCTTTCATTCCTCTTTTGATCCATGCAAAGCAGTTACACGATTGCAAATATCTTATCATGTCACCTTCTCACATGGATATGAGATGAAAGAATATTATCTCAAGCTCAGTGATAAGCCCTGTACCAAAACTACGGGTGGAATCTGCACAATCTGATGCAAAACGGGAGCAGGGAGGCGGCACTGGGCATTTTTTCCCCCTGATATTCTCTGTAGAAGATAGTTGAGAAAAAGGGACTAATTTTAATAGGTTATTCAAGGCTCCTAATTAACCACTGAGATTTTACACCAGTTTAGCTGAGCTTTTTGTCAAGGCACAGGGATCATTCAAATTGCTTTTATTTGTATGGTTACGAAGTGGCAAACCATCGATATGCCTTCACCTCTCATTTTAAACACGCAAAGGGCATCTAAAGGCCTATTAACATGAAATAAAATTGGCCCTCATCTGTTTTATTTTAAAGGGACTCTTCCCTCCCCCTCTTCTCCCCCCCCCTCCTCCTTTCTTTCTTATTTAGGGAACTGGGTTCCTTTCCCATACTTGGTATGTAGTACATCTTTTTTTCTCAGAGTTAATTCTCCAAGTCTGGTCTGTCAGCCAGTATAAACAACACTTGATGAATGAGACTCAAGGTGTTTAGTCACCTGAAGCAGCTGTTTGAAGTAACTCTACACACAGCCTGAGGCCCGTGTTTTCACAGCTGTGGGAACTCTTCAAAAGCTTTTCCTCTTGGCCTGCTTCTTTGCTGTGGCTTTAGACTCTTAGTGCAAAATCTGGACAATTTCAAAAGGGCACAATGAAACTAGAGACAGCAATTTTTGATGATTTCGAGCCAAAAAAAGGGCCTAGAATAAATAAATGAAGTACATTTGAAAGTGCTTTACCTAGGTGGGCTATATATCTAAGAATTGCTCACTCTCCATGTGCCCATGCTCTCACTTAAAAGGGGACACGGGGGGTTCAAGCCCTGCTCTCTGTTTACAAGTATTTTCACTTTCTTCTCTCATACAGTTAAAACTAAATATTTATTGGCCTGGAAATACAGGTACCTGAAATAAACTCCACAAGTTTTTCTAAGTTGGAAAGCTCTCCAAACTCATAAATAGACCTGCAATGATTAGTGATCTGTGCTCCCCGCTGGGAAGCTTTGGAGAATTGGCCTCGTGGAGGTTGTATGATTGCTTCTCCTGGCTCCAAGTCTGTGCTTTAGTGATATGCCTCACTGTATCCATGTAGGTAGCCAAAGTAGTGATGAGTCTGAATAAAAAAAAATAATAATAATAATAAAAAAAAATCAAGCAAGGCACTGAGCTGGCAGGGAAATTACAGTTTTGCAAATGCAGGACCCAATCATGCAGCTGGGCTGAAATATTATATGCAGAATGAGGTCATGGATCAGAAAATGGATTTTATTTGGAGGTGGGAGTGGATTGCAAGCCTAAAGCATGATGATGATGAATTTGCTGGAAAATCCTGAGCGATAAATGGCCAGGTTTTACCTCCCCTATGATGAGCAGCACCGTCGTCCTCGGAGGAACTGCTGCCAGCACATGAGGCTCCTCGTGGACTCAGACAGACATTGCTCAACACTCTGAGTAACAATGGTACCATCAGAGCAGCCCAAGAAGGTGAGCATCCCACGGGAAAGGGAGATGGAAAATGAATTCAGCAAAGCGTTGACGTGAGCACCAGAAAGGGATGTGAGTCGTCAGATTTAATCGGTGAGGCTGTGTCAGGTGGATGCTTAATTCTCTGAATAATGCTTTCCATTTCTAAGTTCATCCAAACAAGGAAACACAGATACATCAAACCTCAACTTTCCAGCGTGTCCAACAAAAGGCATCAGGAAGTTTGCCAGGGAAAGAGTAAGGACAGGACAAGCTACTCCTGAGACAGTAGAGCAAACATGCCCCAGCCGTAGCTGTTTTAACACCGCATGCCTCCCACACATTACTCCATAAATCCTTCTTTTCTTCCCTCTCATTTTCTCCAGTTTACAAAAATTCTCATGTTAACAGAAAATGTTTAGTTTAAATTGATCCTCAGCCATCCTTGGCATGTATTACACACGCTCACTCTTTTATGTTTTATAGCTTATGTCATCCTGTATTTATCATTTAGTTCAGGCCTTATATTTTTGGCTTGCTGTTACCCCTTATCAGATGATAAAATGTTCCCCAGGGAGGGAGAGAATTTTTATGAATTATGATGATAGCATAGAAAATAAATGATTTATTGGCACTACAGTCAGGCTATACATGGAACTGTGTTCTTCGAAAGTTTATAGAATTATAGAATCCTAGAATAGCTTGAGTTGGAAGGGACCTTAAGGATTATCCAGTTCCAACTCCCCTGCCATGGGCTGGGAGGGTCCACAGGAGAAAGGTGTGTGTGCTGGCACTGGTACTGCCAGGGAAGGAAATTCCCTGAGGACAGAGTGACCCTGTGGTGACAAGGATAGTGGTGCTGCCTGGTCAGAGGCTTAAGAGGAGATTGGGCTGTCCTGGAGTCTCTGCAAAAATCTGCTTGTGCCTTCATAGCTTGCACTTTCCTGTGTCAGAAGGTGGAGAAGTTTCCAGATGCTTTGAAAACAGTGGGCCACAAATATTTCCAGAGTAGGTAATCAGGATTTGAACACAAATAAGTCTTCTTAAATGTCTTCTATGCCACCGCCCATACCTGCATGCCCACAGGTCTCTGTGTTTCGTAATGATACTCAAGGTTAACTGGTCCAAACTACACCCTGGTCATTGCCTTCACCCTTCTAACCTTCCCCCATCCAATTCTCCATCTTGACCTACTCCTGAGAGCCTTACAGCAGCCAGCACCAAAGCACATCTTGTACTACCAGAGACACAGCTGGGCTGGTCACTTCTCTGCAAAAACATGACATAAATACTGACTCTGGTCACCATACACGTCAAACTTTGCTAATGAACCACTACAACATGCAAAATAAATAGCCAAACCTGCTGGTGAACAGCATTTTAGGGTTAACCCTTTCCATTGCACACTCATGACAATTATACATATAGGGCCTTGTTGTCTTCCACCTCAGCAGCCAATTAAATAAGAAGAAAAGTTTTAGGTAACTAAAGATGTTTGCTTAACTTAAACTAGAAAAGTAGTTTATGTTGCCAAAGACTGGAGCTACAAAACCAAAGCCTGGAGCTACAAAAGCAGCCCACAAGTAGCCAGGGGATTGTTCTTAGACAGGTATTCCAATACAAAAAATAGGTTAATTGTAACTTTTTAGGTAAAACCTGTTAAAGCAAGCGAGGGCTCCCAGGCAGCATCAGTCTGCTAGAACCAGATCTACCTTTAGGTCTGCTCCTCACAGGATAATTTCTTAACCTTTGCGTAATAAACAACCAACTCTGAAAAAAGACACAGGCTTTTGTCACTGTCATGGTGCCCTCGAGGGGTAATTCCTGGGCAAGCACCACAGCCAAGGAGGATGCCAACTGCATGACATGACATGGACTTCACTTGTCCATCATCTCTGAGCCACTTTGGGACAGCCAGCCCAAAGGGTGACTCACCTTTTGGGTTGAAATAAGCTTAAAAGGATGTAGGATTTTAAGGCTTATTTTTTAAGGGAGAAGCTAAAGATTTCATAAAAAAATCATAAGCCCCATATGAACAGTAAGGTAAACATTGCCTGGCATACAGGGTAGCGTTTTGAGTTCCTTCTCACCAAAAGTGGCAGCATTTATGACACAATTTAAGTAAAACACATTCAACAGGTCACCTGTGCAATGTGAGGACTATTGGATCCATTTACTGTGACAGAGCAATGCCCTTCCAACCTCATCAGATTGATTATTTTTGGAGTGATTTTATGGGGTTTTTAGATGGAAAGAATGAAATCTGTGAGGATTGACTTTAAAACAATAAAATACTTTTGTTATGCAATATTATACCCCCATTAATCAATGTTCAAAATTGTTGGATGTCAAGGTAATGGGAACTATATATAGAAATGCCATTTTATCCTTTAAGAAGTTAAATATATTAAGCTTTATGCGATGAGACATTAAAAGTAAAAATTGTTAAGAGAACATTACTCCACATATGCATGTAAATAGTTTTATGGGGATATCCTGTTGGAGATGATGGGTTCCTTATGAGCAACAGCTCCTGAGCAAAAGGTTCCCTATCCTGTAAATACATAAATGTGAGACACAGCTGGGAAATCTGCCCCCAGGCAAGGCTTCAGGTGAGTAAAATGAGAAGTCAGAGTTTGAGGAGGAGAATCCAGGAAGACCTATCAGTGCCTTTGCTGTAATGGCCCAGTAAGGGAAATGGAGGGGGGGAAAAAGAGTGAGAGAGAAATATAGGAAAGGAAAAAAAAAGAAAAAGAAAGAAAAGGGGGGAAAAAAAAAAAAGCAAAGGGACACAATTTACTGCCCAACTTCTAAAAATGTGCGTAATGCTTCAGGCTGAACACGTATGTGTACATATATATCTCTCTATATAACATGGTGGCTATTAGAGACACTACAGAGCAAGTTTTTTCTTCTCTCTGTGTCTAAAACATTTTCCCAGGTTAAGTACAATTCCCATGACCATCATAACCATTCATCTGGCTCTCAGGCTGGATAGTGGTACTGTGCGTTGTATTTGGCTGTGAACACCAGAGCACCCAGCGATTTCCTTTTCCATGACATTGCTGAGAAACAAATACTGGATCTGATTCACATCCAGCCACAAATATGAATCAAAACCCAATACAAAATTGGACACACACTGGAAATTTGATAACTTGTGAATATGAATTTACTCCTGTAGTTGCTGAGCTGCTGGTGGAAATCTGGAGCATGCTTGGAATTACAATTTCTGCTGTCCAAAAACGTGCATAGTTTGTTCCCTGTAATCGTGTTTCTGATGAAGTCAAAGACAGAACTCCCACTGAAAGAGCTGGGAAGGAAGGACTTTGTTTTAAAGACGCACGCTTTATGGAACCTTTCCTACTGGCTGTCCTTCCAGTGTAAAATATGAGTCAGTCTAATCCCTTTCTTCTTCTGTACATTAATAGAGACTTGAAAAAAGAGGTTATGATTTTTATAAATTGGAATGAAGTGGCCTCTGTTTTCTAACACTTGCCAAAGCATATGGGGTCAAACCAAAACAGTCACCCACACCGGCCAGTTACATGTCTTATTTAAACAATAAATTAGTGTCAAAGTTTCCAGTAATTAATTTCTCTACCAATTTACATATTTCATTCCTTTCATTTTATTTTTTTTTTTTTAATTTCTTTCATGTTTTGAAACTGTAACACAGCTAACATCTATTTAAAGCAACCTCCCCTGCCCGGTGATTGATGTTAGATACAACAATTACAATGCCAGTACTAGGGATAATTCCTTGCAGATGTTGTCAAATTACAGGTTAAATGAGGAAAAAAGTTCCTTTCTTCCGGCCACCCACTCTAGTTCTCTTGAAATAGGTGCATATACTGTATATCCTGTGCTGTAGGTGCAGTAATTCCCCTCTCAGTCACTCATCTGGTTTAAATGACTTCCATTTGCCATTTCAAAGGATGACAGAACACTGTGTTCGGATTGTTTTGCAGGTACCAAAAACGCAGTAACTCTGCTTTGTGTTTTAGCTGGCAAAGAGAAGCGAGCTTGACCTGGCAATGCTATGCTGGTTTTCCCTTTAATATAAATAACATTTGCCATTGTGAAGAAAAAAGAAGAGAAAAGGGGGGCGGGAAAGTGAGGTTAGATTATTTTAACCCTTCGTAAACCTTTCCACTCTTTGAGATAAAACAGGATCCTTGTCTTCATGTTATAATCATAACAGTGTGTATTTCGTGTTGACAGCAGGAAGATTGAGAATGGGTCCTGTCTGGCTCTGTAGTTTGGGGAGAGGTGATGAAACTTCTCCATTACCCAGCCCTTGTAGCAGGAGCTGCACAGTGACATTCCCAGAGCGCAGGGGAGGGAAGGTAATGCACCAGAAACAGAATATGGAAAAAATCAAGGACAAATTGAAAAACTGGCTCTGCCTGCCCTTTTGTGCAGCCGGTATCGTGCTGTGCTCGGGAGGGGAGCAGACTGTGCCTCTCCTCAGCTCAGCCACAAAACCTGCAGGGCTGCTACAGCCCCAGGCCACGTTCCATGGTGGCACGTGGTGGGACATCAAGGTGGACAAGGCCACCTGGCACCAGTCCCAGGCATGCACTGGATTTGTGTGGCCAGGTTTTGGCAGCAAGGGGCTACACGGACTCCTTGTGTGAGAACTTCCTAGAAGTGGAAGCTGGAGCAGGTTTGCTGGCAGGATTTGTGACCTTGTAGGGGGCTCACACTGGAGCAGTTCCTGAAGGATTGACCCCATGGAAGGGACTCACACTGGAGCAGGCTGCTCCTGAAGGATTGACCCCATAGAAGGGAC
>JAWWTY010000160.1:2603277-2627448 GCA_035222235.1 Margarornis squamiger | reverse complement strand
ACAACGTGTGATGAAGTGACCACAGCCCCCATTCCCTGTCCCACTGCACTACTGAGGCGAGGAGGGAGAGAAAATTGGGAATTAATTAAGCCCAGGAAGTGGGAGGTGTGGGGGAAAGGCATTTTTAGACTTATTTTTTATTTCTCATTATCCTACTCTGATTTGATTGGTGATAAATTAAACCAGTTTCTCCAAGATGAGTCTGTTCTGCCCATACAACAACTGGTGAGCAAACTCTCCCTGTCCTTATCTTGCCCCATGCGCCTTTTGTCATATTTTCTGTCCCCTGCCCAGCTGAGGAGGGTAGTGACAGAGCAGGTTTGGTGGGTACCCTTCATCCAGGCAGGGTCAGCCCACCATACCTGGGAAGTGCCCCAGTTCTCTCACCTGAAATTAATGGGATGAAAGGAGGGTGGGTGAAAAGACCATATGTGCCCCAGGCAGCACCGGGCACCAGAGCCCCCGTGCAGGACAATGGCACAGATACACCCCAGTGTCTCCAAGCAGCCTCTGGAGCTGCTTCTCCATTCCCAGTGCCAGGTTCTTGCAGGCAGTGCCATGCTCAGGCCCTAAGGCTTGGAATGGGGTTTCCATTTTAATTCTTTTCCCACATATGTTAGACTGCGATCCCTTCTCGCAGCAAACAGGGAAGAATTCTGGCCAAAAGAAGGAAAACAAGAACAATTTACAAATAGAAGTTGAAGCAGAGGACAGAAAAGCCAGGCTCTCATACATCACTCTTGGCCAAGGCAGTGCTTGCTGTGTGGCCTCACCCTCACTGCATCCTCCTTCCACGTCTGATTTACAACAGCATGTACAGTAAACCCATTGAGAACAATTGCCAGGTAGAGCAGGAAGACAAACTCAAAAATACCTGTAATAAATAGATATTGCTGTGGCCAAAATGATCGGGAAAGGAGGGAAATGCATTGCCAGTTATTTGGGTGATGGTGAACATCCACACTGCCAATTTGTAATATCATCTGTTTTGTAACAAAGCCCTCAGAGGCATCTGCACAACTGTGTGCAAGGTAACTGTTGCATGCTATTCCCTAAATGATTATATGCTCCAAATATTCACTAATTATTCCCTCTCTTTGCTTTAAATCTCCACCCCAGGACTCTTCCTCCTCCTGGCCACTCCATCATGCATCCTGAGGCATCGCCCCACAATGAAGAGGCCCATTTATTTTCAACCTCCTCAGTTTAATAATTTTCTGGAGTGAGCTGCAGGGTGGTTTGTGAGGAGTGAAGGCACGAGCATGTGACTTGTGTGCTGAGCCTCAGCATCTTGGCTTTCGAGAGAAAAGCACAGCTTGCTGATGAAGTTTGTGGTTTTCCTGTTTGTTGTCTGGAAAAAGAAGAAAAGCCTGTGGAGGTGCCAATGGGCAGAGTGTGTGGGGGGAGGAAAGGTAAAAAAATAAGAGAGAAGATTTATTTCTAAAGAATTAAGATGCTCAAGGAGTTGAAGAAGTTGCAGGGTCCTAAATGGGATAGAATCAGAGATCCTGCTCTTTGAAGCACAATCTTAAGGTTTAAACAGTATTTGACCTACGTGCAATGCTCATGGAAGCTGCAAATTGTGGCTCCTAGAAACTAAAGGGTTTTGGTCTGCCTGAAACTGAAGCCAAAGAGCCTTTGCATGTAAGAATGTTTAAAGCTCTCCAGCAGCTTCTGCCCAGCCAAACAGGCAGTTTCTGTAAAAGGATCAAGAGCTTCCTGCCAGCCTCCCTCCCTCTGTTTTCTTTTATTATACACTTTTGCCACATTAAGTGAGTTTAAAAGCAAAGGGTTTGCTTTCCTGGTAAAAGAGGGTGGACAGGATTGTGAAACATGAGGGATGTCTAATCTATGACTTTCAGGGGTGTAGGATGTGCAAGGCTTGGTTAAGAATTTGGTCATAGAACGTATATTCTTTCCTGTGAACAGACCCTCCCAAAGTGGTCATTCTTTGGTGCATTTTTTTTTTAAAAAAAAAAAAAGTAATTATTAACACATTACTGATTTTATTCATGGTATAAATTAAACACAACAGTTCAAAAATGCTACTGTGAGCACATTGCTAACTTAAGAGAACCTGCAAGCAAGCAGCAGTGGGGTAAATATTTCAAGGATATCTTGAAATTTTGCTCATACACCTTGACAGTTCCCAAAGCAGTTTGTTGCCGCTGCTTTTGCCAAAGAAACTCACCAGTCCACAAAAAAGGAAGCATGAAAAGACCACAAATGTATCACGCACAGCAAGAAAACAAAGATTTCTCAGCTGATAGAGGAAATAAATTAATATATGCTGATATTACATCCCAGGCCTGCAAACAGGTGGATTCCTGCACTGAAGCCCAGCTCAGGAGATAAGCTCAAGCTCTGTCTGTACATTCAATAATATATTTGCAGCTGTTTGTAAAAAGGATGCATTCCATGATATTTTTGTTGGCAGCTGCTCAATATTGATTTTCAATGGCAATAATTTTGAAGCCTTGACTGTGTCAAAATAAACCCCATCCTTCCTCCATGGTGTTAGGACTAAGAAGCCAACACTGTCATGTTAACAGTGTAGCTGTGTTTAGATAAAGTCATTTCCTTATATGAATTTATGGCAGAATTTCTATTGCTATCTACAAATAGATATCAATAGTTAAAGAGGTTTTATAGCATTCGGACCTTCACTGGATTAGGCAGGTTTAAAAGGCTCTGGAAAATGGATGAACTATCTGAGCTGAACAACTTTCCACTTGTAAAAATGCTTCTCGAGGTAGAGAGGACTCAGATTTAATACTTAGTCTTGCTTGTTTAAGCACATGCTCAAATGTGGCCGGGTTTTTCATCTTTTAATCCTGACAGAACAATGCAGTCTCCTCAGAGCCAATGTTAAATGAAAAAATGACAGACATATCTTATTAAGGAAGATAATTTAAGTAATACTTATTTTTAATGCTTCACTTAAGCAATACTATTTTATGCCTTCAAATACACACAAAACTCTTCCCTTTCTGTTGTTGATTTATATTGCAGCTTGCACTGCAAAGATTCTTATAAAAATAAGATTTTGAGATGATTTAAGTCCCTAACATGTTGTAAGAGCTCTATTATATATCCCCCAAACACGGTGTGATGGATCTTATTTTTATTCTATGCTTCCCTCTTCACAAGCATAATTTCCATTTGCCAGAGAGCACCTCAGATAAAAGCTCTAAAATAAAAATAAACTTCTACACAAAACGTTTTGAAAAGGATAATTTATCTTATAGAATAGTCAGGAACCTGGAGAATAATCTGTGAGTGATACAAATAATAGAAAATTTCCTAAATAATTTTTTCTCCTGGTAAGCTTCCAAGCAAGTAATTCACAAAATATGACTTTCTTCATTGGAGAGGTTATAAAAATTTGTTTGTTGGAGGTAGGGAAGGAAATGTAATTAAAGGCTAAATTCAAGCTCACATTTCATTTTAACTAAAAGAATATGTGTGATTTGGATATAAGTCACCTAGGCACTTCCTTTTTTTCTTTCTTTTTTTTTTTTAATTTTTTTTTGAGGCAGTGCACATTGTCAGCAAATGGGATTATCCAATAGCAGAAGTACATCTGGCTGAGCTGACTATGCCAGGTAGCCTTAAATAGAAACTCTGCAGCACTAAACTGTGTTGCAACGCCGGGTTTTGCTGGTAATACTTATCAAAAGTTCCCCTTTGTAGCATTTCTATAAAAAATAAAAAGGGAAGAGGTGAAATGAAAATATAAAGCTTGTTGGGGTTTTCTGTATTTTATAAAAATAAAAAAAAATCCTTGTGCAGTTGGAAATGCTTACAAAGGCACATATAAAATACAGCAACTGCAGTTATTTTTAACTGCATATGGTCTACATAAAATGAATCTATAGATCATGGAAGGTATAATGAAGGCGAGTTAAAGAGCCTGGAAATTCAAGTACTTTAGCTAATCTTGAATTTATAATGTCTTCAGGTAATACTTCAACATTCAAAGGACAAACAAAACAAATTTTCTCCATTATTGGTCGTAAAAGAAAATACTAATTTGTTCCCTTGATAATTATTTTAATTATAAGAGTGAGATGCTCCTCTCAGATACATTGCACACATGACCTTACATCAGTTCTGACTTTCGTTTGCACAGAAGTTGATTTGATGAGACATATTGTGGATATTTGCACTGTCTGCTACGTTTTAGATCAAAATCAAGTTCTGGATCCTCAGTTCCTTACAAGTCACTTTTACTGAGACAAAGCATTTGGTTCTGGGGCTGAGCACTTAACTTAAAAAACCCTCCTCTCCCCAAAGGCAAATACTGCATGAAAATCAATTAAACCCCAAATTTTGCTGGTCAGCTATTCTGAATATATAAATAGGCAGTTCCATGTGAAGAGAAGGGACCTGAAACTTTGCTTCTAGTCTTTGACAAGTCTTGGGAATGCCCTTTTTTTTTTTTGTCCTTTCTTAAGTGAATTTTAGCTTCATTCTGTCTTCATTATTTCAGCAAGGTTATGCATGGAACAAGGTACTATACAATATGAATAAAAATGGCAGAATCTCACCCAAGTGAATTACCAGAGGGGAAAAAAAAAGGACTTGGAAAAGACAGTGTACCAAGGAAGCGTGTTTGAACAGATGTGCCATCACATGCCCATAATTCATTTGCAAGTTAGACCATTTCTCCACACTTTTAAAGTCAATCGTGTATTTTGAACTGTTACATCAACTATATGTTTGAATTTTCAACTTGGAACAAATGCATCAATGTCAGAGAGAGCCACCTATTCAGGAACCTCCTTTTGCAAGAACTCACACTCTTTGAACACAGAAGAATTGTATTTTTGGCACATGAATTCAATGTCGTGAGGTTAAACCCTCCTAACAGTTGCCTGCATTGATGCACCTTGGGGTTTTTAACCTTAGATACTTTAACCTAAAGCTTGCTGGGAGTTGTGCAAACTAAAACTCCAATCTTTACCCATTTTCCCAGTTATTTCCCCTTCGAATATTCCCTTTTCTCTGATCCCTAAGCCAAGGACTAAAAATATGCTTGTATAGAAATAGTAGCAGTGGTGACCTTGGCTTGTGCTTTGGCCTGTCATATCCCAGGTGGCACCAAAGAACTTCAGTGAAGGTGAGCTGAAGGGCATCTCTGCTTTCTCTAAGAGTTCAATAAGTTTTGCCAGAGCCACACAGAGACCACGCAGTGCAGCACACCCACTCTCAAAGTAGAGAATATTGATCAAAATCTTGCTGGCTGAAAGTTTAAGTAAATGCCTGGTACAGCTTCTTCTTGGTGCTACGACAGGTGCCTTTCTAGCACAGGGTAGTGGAGAGGTGAGTGCACAATTGCCACAGAATCCAGGTGTGACCTGGGAATGGAGCTCTGCTGGGGACTGCCCTGCACAGCTCGTTCCATGTGTGGTGGCTCAGAGCACTCACAGGGTCACAGAATCATCAGGGTTGGAAAAGGACTCTTGAGACTGAGTCCAACTGTTCCCCCAGCACTGCCAAACCACATCCTCAAGTGCCACATCCACACAGCTTTCAAATCCCTCCAGGGTTGGGGACTTCACCACTGCCCTGGGCACCCTTTTGGTGAAGAAATTTTTCCCAATATCCAAAGTAAACTTGCCCTGTCCCAGCCTGAGGCCATTCATTCTCCTCCTGTCCCTGTTCCCTGGGAGCAGATCCCGACCCCCCTGGCTCCCTTTTCCTGTCAGGGAGTTGCAGAGAGTGAGAAGGTCCGCCCTGAGCCTCCTTTTCTCCAGGCTGAGGCCCCCCACCTCCCTCAGCTGCTCCTCACAGGAGCTCCAGCCCCTTCCCCAGCTCCCTTTGCCCTTCTCTGGACGTGCTCCAGCCCCTCAATGTCTTTCACTGAGGGGCCCAAACCTGAATCCAGTATTCAGCCTTACAGAGCAGTTAACTAACCCAAATTTAGTGACCACATTTAGAAGAGGTGGCATCTCATGACTGTAAATTTGGGGATGGCCCACACTGACATTAGAAAACCTGGGCTATTAACCCTTTGTAGACTGGAAACATGCACATAGCTAGAAGATGTCTCTTCACTCAGGAGGGTGGTGTGTTTCCTGCTATACAATCATCCTCATTGCAGGGTCATGACATGTTAAGGCCATCTGAACTGGACATTTCTCCAGGTTTGTGAGCCTGAAATATCAGGATTCTGACAGCTAAATGAGAAGAAGAGGTGTTAACAGAACATGTCCTGCAACACAGGTTGATGCTTTCCTCAAGCTTCTTCATTCACCTCTTATATGCTTTAAATCATAAAACATGGTTTTTAAACTGTGGGCCCAGTGTTTTTGTAAGTGCTGTAATGATCCCACAGCCTGAAGCTGGACTGAGAAGCTGAACTTGGTTTTCATATGGAAATAGGTAATATGGCTAAACTTCCATAAAATACTTCTGCCTCAATTCAGACTTTTCCATGGTTGACAGTGACAGAAACCTGAACAACAGCAGTGTAACACATGAGTCAGAGAAGGAGGAAAATTTGACCACAGAAACTGGTGCAAAGTTATTTTTGTGTGAAGGAAAGGGACTGAATACCTCCTGGCTCTGCAGAGGAGGAGTAGGAAGGATCTTGGCCTCCAAAGTCTGGCTCACAGGACTCCCCCACAGTTAACCAGGTGCATTTCAGATTTGTCTACCTTAGATGGGGCTCTGAGTCACCCTGGCTTGGTGCTGCATCTGTGCCTGCACAGGCTCTGGGTGCTTTGAGGTTGTATCTGTTCCTCTCTTCCAGGCAGGGGATCACAAAATCAGAACTATCAGGTAGGATACAAAGCAGGGGAGGATGGAGCTGAGTCACAGCAGAACTGATAAAACCCACTGGTTACTGAATCCACGGGAAACAGGGTCAGATAAGGGGAAGGAAAGCTTAACTCATTACTTCCGCACCTCCCATAACTCATCATCCAGACCTTTAAGTCTACCACAGCAGCCAAAAAAAGGGCAAGAACCACACTGAGACCTGGATGGTCCTTGGGTTACCCTGTGGGTCTCTTGGGGTGAGTCTTCAGCTCATCAAACTCTTCATTACACAGGAGCTGCCAAGAGCAGCAATCTGCATAGGGAGTGGGGGTGACAACCTCAGAGACCCTGGAAGTGTTTTCAGATCCCCTGGGTATCACTAACCACCCTTCAAACAACCCAGCTCCATGGGTAAAGCTTCAGGCACTCAAGTTTAGCTTCTGCCCAGGGGTGTTTGCTCCTTCCAGAGGTGAGCAGAGTTATATGTGTGACCTCACCAATTAATTTGTCAATTGTCAGCCTCTAAACAGGTTGTTCTTCCATCCTGAATTATCTGCTGACCTTCCTTACTCCCTTTCCTCCCTCAGGGCATTGCTCTCTGGGATTGCTGGGGTTTTTAGCCCCTCTCACTACTAGGTGTGCTCAAGGCTTTTTTTCAGTGAATAAGACCCAACATGTTTAAAGATTTTAAACTAAATCTTACTTTAAAAGTCAAAAAACGGGTCCCACAGAAATCTGGATGACTGCACAGGTTTGTGACCCAGCTTTGTTAAACAACAGCTAGCCAAAGATTTGAACCAGAAGTCGAAAATATATTTTTCCTCTCTGAGCTCTGAAAAACCCTGGTTTGGATGTTTTGCCATGTTTTTTGACTTTTCAGTGCCTCTGCATTCACATGTGTGAGTGAAGTGCTGAGTCACAAGAAAGTTTTCCAGCCCAGTTCTGTGCCTCTGTGAAGTTCTTAACTCTAAAATCATCTTCATATAAAACATCTGCATATTCGGGTGTTTCCCTGAGCTCACTTTGGCATTCAGGTTTCCGGGGGTCATCCCAGGACAATAAAGTTCTTCAGAAGGGCAGAGCAAAGCTGAGGTGCATCTCCCGCTCCATCCCTGATGCCACTCACTAGAGGATCAGAGAAGGGGAGGTCCCTGAGTGGTGGCTCATCCCATTCCACAACTTTAGGCAGGGAGGCAGCCAAGTTGTAAGCAAACCAAATCCTTCAGCTCTAAATATCCTTGCTTCTCTTGTTTCTTTTTCCCAAAACCTTATCATGTGAGTGCAGTGTAGTTTCTTGGTTTAATAAGAATAATAATGGCTCAGGATGCAGGAAAATGACTCACATGGAGCTAGTCCAGCTTGCCTAGTTGGTTCTAGTCAGGTCATGATGAATCAGATGACCCTTATCTTAGTTTAAGACTGAATAAAAACCTCTCCCCTCTACACACCGGCCAATTTTTCTTACATTACACACTGTAACTCCTTCCCCTCTCGTATTTCCAAGCTCTCCAAGTCTGCCTATCACCTTCTCTGAAAAACATATCCCTCCTGAGTTCACCTCTGAGTAAATCCTCCTCTATTCTCTGTAATTTCCCCTTTCTTACACCTTTTTTCCCTCTCTTTGTCCTGTCTGAACCTCAGTTTTATGGCTCTTCCAGCTCAAGATGAACACTGCCATTTGCTTTTTCATGTGTTGTTACTCATGACCTACATCCCACCCAAGCCAAAATTGCTCGATGGATTTGTACCTCGGGCCCTTGAGAAATTTCAGCTGTATCTGAAACCAAAGCAGAAAATAGACCCTTCCTTAATTATTTTTATCACATTTATAATATAAACCACAGCAACACTTTCCAAACCATGGATGCAAAACTGCTTTTCCTTCCCTGACTAGACAGTTCATAAAGGTTTGGGTTCAAAACTGCAGTTTTTCTCCACTCCTCTCTGTAATAAAAAGAACAAATCAAATAATAACCCCCACATTTGTGACCTTTCTATTCCCTCGGTAGTGTTTTTGTGGGGACCCTGGCCTATATTATGATGAAAGTAGTAACTGAAAAAAACAGATGAAAGGAAAAATAAAATTATTTTTGTTATGTGAAAGAGAAGTCATCAGAGGTCTGGCTCCAGAGCAAGAGCCAACCCAGCTTAGCTCGAAAAAAGATGCTCCCGTAACAGGGGAATAGTTTTTGTTTCACATTTCTGCCTTTTTCTGCTCAAAGACTGAGAAAAACGAGGAGACTGCAAAAGAACAATTAACCTGTGTTACACTTGAGTAAACGAAGATTAAGAAACAAAGTGACAAAAAAGCACTGGTGAACTCCAGAAAGGATTACACAAGTTTATGGAAGATCAGCTGAAAAAATTCAGTCGTCCCCCAAGAGCCGCAAGCTCAGAAAGTCCCTAAAACACAAGTTACCAAAAACCAGGAAGGCAGACCAAAGTCCTATTCTTATACAGCTTCCCGAACTGGCCACTGCTGGAGACAGGGGACTGGGCTAGAGGGAATTTTGGTTTGGCCCAGAACAGCCTTTCTTGCATTAGCAGCTGAAGATCCCTCGCTAATCTTTAATAGGAGCAGTGTGGCAGCACCAGGGCAAAGCCACACAGAGCCACCCACTCCTCTGCCTTAACCTCTCGCCTGCACCCTCTCACCCTCTGCCACAATTCTGCAAATCTGCCTGAAACACAGGCAGAAAATTACTATTGCAATGTTCCCTGGGGGAGAAAAGGGGTGAAAGGAGTCCCACACCTTAGAATCATTAAGGTTGGGAAAGACATCCAAGATTATGTAACCTAGTTGTGCCTTCCAGTACCCGAAGGAGCTACAGGAAAGATGGAGAGAGATTATTTGCAAGGGCCTGGACTGACAGGGCAGGGGGGAATGGTTTAAAACTGACAGAGAGGAGGTTTAGATGAAATATTAGGAAGAAATTCTTCCCTTTGAGCGTAGGGAGGCCCCGGCACAGGTTGGGCAGAGAAGCTGTGGCTGCCCCTGGATCCCTGGGAGTGTCCAAGGCCAGGTTGGACGGGGCTTGGAGCACCCTGGGCTGGTTGGAAGGTGACCCTGCCCATGGCAGGGACAAAATGAGCATTAAGGTCACTTCCACTCTATGCTCCCAAACCATTCTATGATTTTATGATCATCAAGTCCAACTCTTGACCTTGTTCTTCACTCTCCTTCCCCTTGCATTCATAGCTTTTCGGGTTTGATGGGGCTGGGCTGGGTAAAGCTTGGTCAGTGCATGATCAAGCTCAGCTGAAATGGGTGAGCCCTTGCTGTTCTTACTGTCACGGGTGTTCTCTGCAACCAGCACCCCCAGTGCTCCCATCTCTCTGCTCTCAAAGCACATATTCCAGAGCCTTTCCCAAGCTGCTCATGCACACACTGCACACTCAGACGAAGAGCGAGCACGTAGGTTTTCCCCTATAATTACAATCCATCCCTCTACCTGTGGATAGGGACAGGAATACAACAGCTTCCCCCTCGTCTCTGCAGAGCCTCCAATTTTCTGCTGTTCAAAATTGCGGGTAGCAGACGATGGAGTTGCAACTACACCAGTGTGAAACTGCCATTGCATCACCAGCTTGCAGACACTGTTACAAAACTGAGGCAAGACGAGGCTCTGGGAGGTTCATAAATGTTTCAACATAACCTGAAGAGAGTTACAAGGAAGCCGGGTCTAAATCTGGAGATTTCTGGATTTGACTACGTACAGCTTGAAAGTCAGTCTTGTCAACCCTGAGCACACAAAACCTTGTCAGCCTTTAGTTGATATGCACTGGAGGTTTTGTATTGAAGATCTTTGCTGTATTTTTAGGTTCATTCAGTTAGAATCAAAAGACAGCTTAGGGGAGACAAGACTGCATATACAGAGTACAAAAACAGTGCAAAGAAAAAGAAAAAAGAATAAAATGCTCTTGCACGAAGCCCCTGTGAGCACAAACTGCAAGCCATGGTTTGCTGAGTTTAAATCCAACGGTAGTTACTAGTTATTTGCTGTTCTGATAAATATTCATGTATCATATGTTCATATCTGACTGCAGGAAAAGAAAAAGGATTCAGAGAGCTTTGTCTGCCCTATGAGCTTTTTATCTGCGCTTTAGTAACCTTCTTATACCTTAGTAAATAAGAGCATTTCTCTGTTCAGACTTTAACACTTTTATTATCCTTGCAGATTCAGCAAACCTTTGTTCTAAAATGCTTTGTGCCCATTAGGGCTTTTGATTATAGATTACACCACCATTTGATTTTTATTTTTTTTATTTTTTTTCCTCATGGGCAACATATTCTCCTTTCATTGAGCAATATTCAGAAACTTGGAAATCTAACCTGTGTTTTAGTCTCAGGACAGGCACATTCTTATGGTAAAAACCTCCCCAATTGCACTTGGGATGCATTCAACTCTTGTATGGTTGATACTTGGCCAGGTTAATTATGCAATCACCCCAAGTAGGAGAGGACAGCAGGATACATGAGCATTTTTCAAAGACTTGTTTTCAGCACAGAGACAGTTTTCTGGAATCAAATAAAGAAAATGGAGAATGTCTGTGATTTACAGTGAACTGGCACTCTGAAAATGCAAGGATTTAAAAGATCAACAAGGCTAAATTTTGCAGTCACTGAGGGAATGATTACAGCATGTGGCTACATATCCAAGTTTAATCAAGCCACCTTGGGTACCAGCAACAGAAGAGCTGGGCTTCAGTGTTTGGGACTGAAACACTGGGTGTCTTCTCAGGCAATTGGCCCCAAAGTCTGTGCTGATGTGTCTCCATGGACCTTGGCACATCTGGAAGCTGAATTAAAAGCACCTTGGTTGGGGTTACGGGAGCTGTGATGGCTCACGGAGAAGAGGATTGAGTTTCTTACACCCTCCAGCCACACCATAATGCAGGTGGGGACACGTGGGGTCAACAGGGGGCTTGTCCTTGGCATCCTGTGTGTGCAACAGCGAGAACGACATCCCAGAGCCACAGAATATCCAGAGGTGGAAGGGACACACCAGGATCATCGAATCCTGCTGTCTTGTGGCTCTGCAATGCAATATATGGCCCCATCCTTTAGTTTGGATGACTGTCATGGGGCTGGATGTGACATGAAAACAGCCTAATGCAAACAGGGTGCCAGCTCTCAGGATTTAAAAATCGGGAGCCAGGATCCAGAAAGTTGAAAGATTGGCTTGAAAATCACAGCGCTTCAAGAGGCAAGAACTGTGTTTGGTTTAATTGTTCTGCTCTAAAAGGGTTCATGATTTTAAGCTTTTCCTTAGTAAACACACAGGCTGGAAAAATACTTCATAAAAGACTACATGTTCAGCTTAACAACCTTACTTCAGCCATTGGGGCTTTAGGGAAAATAGTAAATATCACAAGACTTGTGCTAAAATTGCAGAAATTGCCAATACTTAAAAAAACCTCCTCAAATTTGGCTTAAAATATGAACTACTTAATAGCTAAATCCTACACTGTCAAACTAGCTGGTGATTCTGTATTCCTCTAAACCAACTACAGACCCCTCAAAAAGATCTGATTTCTCAGAGGGCGTGTGCTCAGTTATAACAATTTAGGCCAAAACTATTATGAAAAGAATGCAACAAATCTGATTTAACATTAGCCAAAAGGTTTGGCAATTATTCTTTTCCCCGAACTCCAAGATGTCTTCAGAGATTCTCACAAGTGAGAAAAAAAAATACAAAAGCCAAACCAAAAAACCCAACCAACAAACCCCCAGTAGGAATGAGCAGCTTTAAACGTGTGTTTGAACATTTCCCACGGCCCATGTACATGCAGGCTCTCTCTTTCCCCATTCCTTCACCGTCTCTGCTGGTCAGAAGATAAAGCCATCCTTGTCATCTTCTACTAATACTAAGAAAGGCAGCAAGAAATGAAAAATCAAGTCCCTGTCATATCCCATCGAGCACGCTGGCTAGATACGGATGTCTCGCCCCCATTTACAATCTGAACCAAAAGATTTGAAGCCAAGAAAGCAGCTGGCACAATAAAAACAGTAAAAGCTCTAGCTGGCACCTCATGCTGACAATGACTAGCCAAATCTCCATGGGGAAAAATGCCAATATAGATTTCTGTGACAAAAACAACAAAATAGATTTTTGTCAATGTACATAGATTTGACAGGAAGTCAGACAAATCTATCAATAATGAGTGACATATATCTGCAATATTCCCAAACAAAATGGTGCATTTGAAGACAAACTGAGAAAATCACTAATTGTGTTACGCGTGACACACGTTCATCTGGACTTTTTGATCACAACACTGTAATTCATTAATGCAGGTTATGCTGCAGTTATCCTGGGGAGAACTGACCAGACACACCAGCATATTTCTAAGTGCTTTCCAAAGCATCCTCCAAAACACTATTATTTCAAAAAGGAATAAATTGCTTCTGAAGATCCTGCAGTTCAAATCAAGCCTTTATGAGATGGAAACCTGGATTTCCAACTCTGACACAAACTTTTTAACCAGCATCTTTAAAACTTAGAAATTAGACACAATATTAAAAAGTGGATACTGAAGAGTGGGTGTATAATATCTTTCTTGACAAGTAGTGCGTTGCCCTATACAACAAATATACTGCTATAGCTCTGCTGTCACCAAAGAAAACTTGCAAGAAATTACCATTTATTTCCCTGCCAGATGCCTACTGTGCTGCATCCTCATAAAGCCCATGAGAACCAAGTGTTCCTGCCTCTGGAAAGACCTCAACTCTGCAAAACCTTCAACTAAGGAAACAAACAAAAAACCCCAGTATTTAAGAAATTCTCTAATTGATAAACTGAATTTTATAATGTTTCTGTGTTACAAGCCAAGTCTCTTGTCACACATAGCACGGTGCACACAGTGGTGAATTAGGTAACCAAGATCTACCACTGTAAATCCTTTTGCCCAGCCTTTGCCCAACCTTGGGACAGGTTCTAAGCAGAGTTAAAATGACACAATTGGGTTCAGAAACCTCAGGGAATTGTTTAAAGCGAGCGTCTAGCAAGACAGCTCTGCTAACAGATGGCAAGACCCAGATAGAAAATGCTTTTTAAGTGAAAAGTCAGAAACTCATGAGAAAAAAAAAAAATGTCTTACTCATACAAATCCTATAGAGCCTTCAAAAACATCTGAAGTAGTTGTTATACACAAATGAAGTCGATGAGCCAAAGGCATCTTTCCTTGGGAGGAAGTGTATCAAACACACTGCTCTGCTTTACCATGAGGTGTGCACTGCCCTGAATTCCAGCAGGAATTATAACAGCATGAAAGCAGTAAGAGCCACTGAGCCTCAGACATTCAGTATAACAATTAAAAAGCTCCCAAGGTTTGGGAAGTCCTTTTTCATAGTCAATTCACAGACTGATGGAGAAGAACATCCTCCATTCCTGTATCCCAGAAGCTCCCAAGTCAACACCTAAACCATGGGCAGGGAAGTTTGAAGAGGGTCCCTGAAATCTACAGCTCTTCTGTAATATCTTATTAATACAGGACATTCCTCTGATAGTCATGATATTTGCAGTCCTAGAATATTTGGTAAATTTAATGGGTAACCATAAGTAATACAACCAGGAAAAGGAGGATGCCACATAACCACCAGGCAGCAAATATTTTTGGGGAAATCAAGACCCACTGGCTGAGCCATTTCAAGCCGTGTCTACATTTTGATGTGGACCAAGCAAAGGGCCAAGCAAAAGGTTTCCTGAGGTCCCAAGGGTCTGGATAGTGAGTGGGGATCCTCAAAATCTATACAGAGTTCCTGCAAAAATAAACATGTTTTAGACCATCCTTTTCTCTAGGCATTTCACCTCTCCATATTTTATTTTTTTTTACATTTTTAGTGGCTTTATCAAAAATATATAATTCCGTAGTTTTGAATCCAGTCAGTTCTGTAAGGTAATTTCCTCTTCAAAATGAAAAACGGAAAAGTAGGTAATGCTTTAATTTGTTATTAGGAGTAATTACTGTCTGGCCTCAAGGGGTTACTTGTACATTGGTTTTAACAAGAAACCCATTAAACATATATTTATCTTTGTAAATTGTCCTGAATGATCAGCAAATACCTAATCATCTGCAAAAAGCTGTTTGAAACATCCTTACCCCGATAAAGGAAATTATAACCTATGAGACCAAAGAAGCTGAAGTGGTGGCTTAAACCATGACAGACATTTGCAAAAAGGTAAGAAATAGGTATTTTCACATGTTTTCTTTGAGTCTTTTTTTGGTCAGGTCACATCAGGACAGATCTATTATGTTCTTCCCATGGCAAGACCCTGAATCTGAAGACACCAAAAGTCCTTGAGGAAAGGCAAGTCCATGTGTGGAACCACCCAGAGAAAGCACAAATCATTGGTCTGGATGTTAAGGGGAATTCAAGGTAGTTTTAGACTGTATATGAAGTTCAAGAATGTTGCAGATGACCGAAACACCATAAATGTAGAGAAAATCCCAATACCTGAAGAATGAGCGGATCCACTCAGACTTTTTTGTTTTACAAACAACTACAAATTGTGTTTATTATTTATTGAAGGCCCTGTGACATGTTTAGAGATAAAGACAAACTAAAACTGGACCTCACAGCTTTGCTTTGATACATGAAAGCAGACATGTGTGTCACATCATTCCTCTGCCCTGCTTTGTCTGCTCATGTGAGCAGACAGGGGATGGAAAAACACAGTAATTTTCCTCTCTAGGGATTGTATAGCTCAAGGGATTGGTAATAGGACACAAGACTTTCAGCCCTAAATCAATTACTCAGAATTGACTCAGGTTGTTAGTAACTGAGTTGGTTTGGCTGCATAAAATACAGAAAATATATTCACTCTCAACAATGAATGTTTGGTTTTGCTCAGCACAGACCAGAAGCCAGAGGGGGAAAGAGACCTTCCCACCTTTTCCTACGTTGGGAGTCTAATGAAAGCAAAATCAAGAAATAAAAGCAATCATTATACTTTGTATATATAGCTAAGAACTCTCACACTCTGGACAAAACACTCTCAAAAGTTGCCTTACAACATCTCTGAAGTTCAACTTCACTCAAGGTCTGCAACTACAAAACCCCTCAGATGAGCAGGTTTAGGGGGTGGTGTTAAGAAAATCTCAGCAAATCTGCTTCCAAGGGGTTCTGTTAATTAGGATCTGGTTTCTTTCGCCATAACAAAAAAAGTAACTACAATTTTACACAAACATCATTTTACCTTACATGAGGTTTAAGAGATTCCTTAGCTCCATAGTCATTCATATAAGCATTATAATGAGCCAATAAATATCCAAGGGCAGGTAGTATTCAAACTTCATCTAACAATAATCACCAACTCCACAGTGCTGAGCTGACCATGGAGGAGGAGAAGGAGTATAAAAGGGCTGAATACTTGAAGGGAAGTGCCCCCATGAGAGTTAGCAACAAATACCAGGCATTTCTTTATACACGATTTTGTTTTTTCTCTTTCCAGACCCAGAAAGTGACCAGGAAGCATTAAGGCATGTGAAAATGTGTAAAACAAACTGAAAAAGTTTCCAAAACTTTCATAAGCCTCAGAAAAGTTTATGTTTGGCTTGAGGAATGCAGAGAAAAAAAAATAAGAAAAGAAGAAAAGAGAAAAAAAACATTTCTGGTTCTTATTTTATCTAAAGTAGTTCAACCATTCCTAGTTAATGCTCAGGATTTTGCTCTGTGTGGACACTTGGTAGCCAAGGGGTTTCATCTCAAGACTGGATGTTCACAAAACAGAAATAACCAAACTAAAAATAACAAACCAAAGCACGGGGGGGGTGGGGATCAGGGGAGAGGGGAGCAAACACAACCCCCCCCTTTAAAACAAAAATCCTCCAAATGACAATAACTATTTTAATGTATTTAGGTCACACAGAACTTCAAAGTGAGACTTCTTTTTACCTATATGGATTTATTCCATGCTCAGAACCCCAAATTTTCCTCCAAGATGGGATTATTTAAGAGTTTGGTCTGCACAGAGCACTGTGGACAGCAGCAGAAGTGTCTGGAGCAAGATGGGGATGGCAATGGGTGGAAAAGGATGATGACAGAACAATGCTGGTGTTCTACCTCAGCATGGGAGAGCAGACACGTGAAATCCAGAGCAGCACCTGGGCTGAGTCTGCTTTATCACAGAATTATTAAATTCTGATTACCAGATTGCAGACAAAGCCTATTAAATATCTGTATCATTCACAAAAATGCACGAGGGACCATAAACAATATATATATATATTTTTTTTTAAGTTGGACAGATAAAAAGATAGAAAGTCCAGACACTGTTTCCAAAGTTTTTAAACAAAGCCATAAGTACACATGCACACAATGACAGCAGACTTTTGAGATAAAATATATTTAATACTTTTAAAATCTGTGTCTTGCTTCCCTGTGTTCAAGAGTGGATCTGTAGAGCTAGGAAAAAGTCAGTCCTAAATTTGTTCAGCGGCAAAAGCAGAGAAAATTGGTGCGACAGGTTTCAGGAGCAAGTGGGTGGCTGGGACCTAAAATCAGGTGATGAAACTTGAATATGGGGTGGCATCACAACTAAAGGGGTGCAGGTGAGACCTCCAGGTAGGGATGGAGGGGATCTGCTTGGGTAAAAGAAGTTGGGCAGCAGTGACAGTAAGGGAATTTATTAACAAATATTGCAAGTACTGCCCAAGGTTTTAAAAGCCTTTTCCACCCAACTCAAACTTTTCCAGAGCCTTTCACCGTTCTGCTTTTATAAAAATAAAACATAAAGACACTACACTGGGACAGGGGCTCACAAAATCCATTTAGAGACTAAAAGAGCTGGCGAGATTTCAGCACACCCAGGTTAACTCTTGGATATCTCAAAATGTCAAAGAGGAGCTTCCAGAAAGGTGGAGGTATTAGAAAGAGCAGGAATAATAGTTTGGGAGAGGTGATAGATGGTCAGTATCTTGCAGTTTCCACAGTCAATGATCCTCTCCAGTTCTGAGACAGAGGCTGAGCAAGTTCTGAGAAGTCTAGAGTTCAAGAAACATTTGGACAACTCTTTCAGGCACACAGTGGGTTTCTTGGGGTTGCAAGGCCAGGAGTTGGACTTTGCTGGTCCTTGTGGGTCCCTTCCAGCTCAGGATATTCCCTGAGTGTGATTGTAAGTGTGGCATCCCTCCAGAGGAACAACCACTGACTCACTGCCTGCTGCCCACGTTTCGAGGTCCATTTCAGAGCTCTGCCCTGTCCTCTGGCACTGTGGCCATGCAGTGCCAGTGCCATCCACCTTCCACGTGCATTCACATGTGGCAATTATTTTAAAGGATTTATGGTGAGGCTTGCTTTCACACCACGGGACTTGCCTGAGCTGCAGGAATGACACTCCAAGCTTTTATTTATTTCTTTATTTGCCAGACCTTTAACGTTCTCCCTCTGTAGCTTTTTGGCACATGAATTTATGGCACTGTCTAAAAGTCTAATGCTTTTCTTTGAATATACTTGTGGACGTTTCTGATCTCCCTCTAATTGGCCATGCTTTAGGCTCACATAAAATATTAACATCTTAGCCAATGAAAGTCAGCGCCCACAGATCAGATGGTTCTAAAATTAATATAACCTTGTTTTTTGCTCACAGAAGCCACAAAAGATCAATTCCAGAATAATTTTTTTCCAGTGTCTGATAGCTCATTTTATCTGGGCAAAACATGGCTGTTTCATGACTTTTTGGACATGCTGTGATACACATCTATGGCTTGGAGAGTTGAAATAAGGGCAGTGAAGCTTTTGATACAAAGATTGTTCAGGGAGAGTTTGATTATTCCTGCAGCTGACTTATTCTTAGGTACACACACCTAATGATTTTTCCATCTCAGAAATCAAGAAGTCTATTATTATTTTAAAAGTTAAATAATGTTGTTATAAGTCTTGTTTATTAGCTTGGTTTCCCTCAGCAAGGGTATTTATACTCCAGTCCTGTCTAGGTCTGTTCAGCCTCAAGAAGAAATGACTGAGAGGGGGCATCACCCATGCCTGGCAGTGTCTGTAGGGAGGGGGCAGAGGATGGACCAGGCTCTGCTCAGGGTGCCCAGCAATGGCACAAGAGGCAACAGACAGAAAATTGTGCACAGAAAATTCCACTTGGACATGAGGAAGAACTTCTTTCTGTGCAATGACCACACAGTGAGACAGACTGCCCAGAGAGGCTGTGGAGTCTCCCTCACTGGGGATATTCCAGAACTGTCTGGACACAGTCCTGTGCCATGTGCTCTGGGATGACCCTGCTAGAGCAGGAGGTGGGACCAGGTGACTCACTGTGGTCCCTTCCAACCTGAACCAATTCTATGATTCCCATCACCCCACAGCAGAACCACATACAAGGGAAGGTGAAGGAACTCCCATTTATAAAGCACCTACAGCTTCCTAAACACTGTCTGGCAAGTAGAGGAATAACACTGAGCAGGATGACCATGTGATGGCAGAGTCTCAGCAGGAGCTCAACCAGATCTCTTGGCTCTGTTTGGGATGGGCTCAACACAAGAACTGGGATGCCTGGGCTGGACAGTCCATTGCACTGAGGGACATCAGAGGTCAGGGCTGTACAAAGCTGTGCAACTCCATTCTGCCTCAGTTATACTAAATGCCATCTTTACTGCTTTCATACTTTTGCAAAGAGGTAAAATCAACACACCTTTTCTAAGGAGAAGTACCAAGATATTATAAACTAGGCTTGATATCAAGGTTGGATGGGGACTTGGAGCATCCTCTTCTAGTGGAAGGTGCTGTAATGAGACAGTCCTGAAAGCTCCTTCCAGCCCAAACGATTCTGGCACTCTGCGATTTGCTTTCACTGAAATCAGCCCTGGTTTTTATTTTCTGCAGTAGTGGGAGCAAACAGCAACTTGTAGATTACAGTGGGTTTCTCCATAAAATGCTCTGATTCAGAGCAGAATCCAACCAATTTCAACATTCAAAAAGTTAAAGGGAGTTTTGCCACAGGAAACCCACAATCAATTCCTAGAAGAGGTTGGGGAGTGTCCTTCCCTGGATTTCAGCAAAGTCCTCAAGCAGGGATGCACAACGTACCTAAAACTATCTCCAGAACCGCAATGTTGGCCTTCTTTACCAACCCAATAAGAGAAATTAATTAACATTTATATTTGCTTGGAATGCATTTCCCTGGGTCTCCTCTGCTTTGATAGTTCTGTCTTTCTAAACAGAGAAAGTTCCTTTTTTGTTTTGAGATTTTTTTGGGGGTGGGGTATTGGTAGTTGCTTTGTAAGCAACAGGACTTTTCCAAAAAGAAAGAGAGAGCAGTAGCTGGGTAAAAAAAAATAATTTTTTTTTTATCTGGAAGAGGAATGAGCTTAGTAATATCTTTATTGTTATTTTTAATTTCCTCCATCTGAAACTTGAAAAAAAACCATCACCCTGGGAATAACATTCAAAACATGAAAACATTCATCATGTAAACTTCTGTTAACTCCTGACACCTCTCTTGTCCTCCCATACCACAAAAAACCCCCTGAAAATAAACAAGAAATTAAGTTGTGACCCCTCCAGAGACCTCCCAAACTCCTCTGGAGGTTTTGCCATTGCTATTCATTGTGCACAGAAAGTTCTCAGATGCCTTTCTGATGGCTCCAGCCTGTAACCCCGAGACAGATAAGCTCAGAGATGGGGAACTGAGTCCAAGTCAGGAATTTATGGGAAAGCATGTGGAGCAGATGGTGGAGGAATGAGAGAGGAAGGGAGACACAGCTGAGAGAGAGTGAGTGTTGAGACTGTGTCAGATGGGAGAAGGAGGAAAATTATGCTGATCTAGAAATGCACAGTGGAACTTTTCCTTATTGAATTAGTAAATAACTAGGCAAAGACATCCTTCCCTTTCAGGTATTCCAAGGCTTCCCTCTTCACCATGAAGGTGCGATTAGCAAAGAAATCCTCAACCCCTCAGAGGAGAAAAGCACCATTACTGATCTTTTACTTACTCATCTTCCCATCCAGTGCCTCTAAACTCACATTTTGATCCAGTTCTCCCTAACTGGGACCTTTAATTCAGTTCTCCACCCACTGCTTACCATGGATAGTGAACTCCCACCAGGATCGTTTAAGGTCAATTTTCAAAGAAATTTTCATTCTTTGTTTTTACAGGGAAAAAAAAAACCAAACAGTTTATCCTACAAAATAGCATAAAAATATATTTGTAATTATAATAATTTTTAATGATGATTAGTTAAACATCAGTTTCCATCACTTCACAGTATATCTGTTGCAAAAAGATGTATTATTTTTGCCCTTGTAAGGGATGCAAAAACATTTATCCTTGTTTGCAAGTTTGGTTATTAGGCACAGATACAATTTTCAGCACAGGCAGCACAATCTGAACTGAGAATGAACATATATAACCTTTAAAAAGAGAAGAAAAAATAAATAAAATGTTCTTATTGCATGGGACTTTTTTTTTTTAAAAAAAAAGCCCGCTTGTCCATTTTCTATTTTCAGCTAATCTGTAAGCCTGATTTCACTGAAAGAAATTCTCCTTTTAAAACTGAGGCTGCACAGGAGGCCACACTGCAGGGCTGAAGAGGAGAAGCAAAGAGAAGCCCTTATACCTCACCACCAAATACATGACTTCTGTCCCAGGCAAGAGCAGCCTCAGGGCTGCTCAATTTTCCCCTATGGACAGAAATCCTTGTGAAATTCCCTTTTAAAAACTGTTTACACTGTTTAAAACTGAGTCTACACATAAGACCGACCACACAACACAGATGAAGAGGAGAAGCAAAGAGAAACCCTCTCACCATCAAATACACAACCCCTGGCTCAGGCAAGAACAACCTCAGGAATGCTCAATTTTCTGTCACATGGACAGAAATCTTTGTGAAATTCCCCTTTTAAAACTGAGTCTGCACATGAGGCCACAGCCCACAGAAGCAAAGAGGACCCTTTACACCTCCCCCTTAAATATAGGACCCCTGACCCACACAAAACAAGGGGGCTGCTCAGTTTTTCCCCATGGGCAGAAATCCTTGTGTTCCCCACCAACCGGGATGCCCAAAAAGCACAATCAGGTAGCTCTGATGCCAAGTCCCATCCCACTCCCCTTTCTCACACTTTCCACCCCCCAGGCTGGTTCCAAGCGGTGGCCAAGGAAGAGCCAAAATCTTGCTGCTGGTAAAAAAACGCTGTGGAGGTTTGGGCACAGATTTCCCTGAGCTATTTCAGAGTGTAAAACCCCCCTGAGCACACCCTGGCCAGGGCTGGAGGTATCACAGCTGTCAATAACGCCGCAGTCTCCGCTATTAAGCGTAAGATCAAAGTGACAGAACTGTCCTCGTTTCCACCCACCGGAGTCTGGTGGCGAGATCTGGCCAGGCTCCGGCAGGGAGGGCTTGTCAGGCAGCACTGAAAAGCAGAATAACACAAACAGGACGACTGTGAGGGCTGAGATCTTGTGGAAAAAAAAGAAAAAGATATGCTGGAAACATGTTTGGGAACCTGGGAACAGGAGCTTGAGAGCATCAGAATCCACAAGGCTGCAAAATGTTCACAACCTGAAAGGATGTTTTCTCTTTCACACCGCCCATGAATTCAGGCAGTGTGTCATCACAAGGGCTTTGTGGCCAGATTTTTGAGGGTAAGGGTGGTGTTACCTTTCCAGAAGGGATTTTAGACACCTAAACGTTTGCTTTGATTGTGCTGATTACCACAAGTTTCCTTAAAACTGCTTTGGTTGGATGATACTCTCAGGCACATGGTGTGGCTCTTGGGGATGGTCCTGTGCAGGGCTAAGGGCTGGACTTGATAATCCTTGTGGGTCCCTTCCAAATCAGTGTGTTCTGAGATTCCGTGATTCCAGCCACATGCACAAGTGAAAACAAACAGGCTTTCTGCTATTACTCCCCTACACCTCTGGACAGATGAAAAACATGAAATGACCCTAAAATTAATAAAAGCCCCATTCCACCCGTGACACTCTACTTGCTAAATGCCTTCAGTTTTCAAAACCATCCAAATCAGAAGAACTCCAAACAAAAGTGATGAGTTCAAGTAGCACAGGCTGATCCCAGTATGAGGGTTAGAGCTGACCACATATTTATACCCCACGCAGGAGGAGATTACTGGATGGAAGTTGTCACACACAAAAGGCCAGACACCATGTCATCCAGTTATTTCCCATGATACAACATGATCTTCTGGGAATATTAGGGAGTACACCAGTGACTACTGGAATTGCAATTGCCATTTACCCTCCAGTCTCAATAAAATAATACAGAGTGTTTTAAAGGGACAAAACAGTGAGTGGTGCACTTCAAAAATCTGATATGACCAGCAGTCTGGTTTTAAATGGTACTTTCAAGCTTGTGAGGTCTGAGCTCAACAACATCGAGCAGAAATTTCTATTTTCTGAAAGCATCATTCCTCTTGCTCTCTGCCTTGCCACGACAGTGCTTCAAGTTCAGAGCCCAGGCAAAAGGCAGAAATTGAAAATTTTGAAAAATAGAAGGTTCAGGATGGAAAAACCCCCAATCAAACAATCACACACACAGTCAAAATGCTTTACAAATGTGAATGAAAATTTCCAAATGCATAAAAAATTAATTTGTCTTTTGGACACAGTTTTCTCATACCTGTTTTTGGGGAGTTTGCCCATTCTCTATACAATTTAGCAGTTTTTAGCCTAAACAGACCTGCCACATTTGGGACAGTGCCAGCCCATTCATGCCTGGTCTGAGAGGGGGAATGAGAAATGGTGGTTAATGGTGAAGGTTAAACGGAATGTTCCTTTTGACTATGAGACAAAGTCGAGATTTAAAGTGTTTTTCTCCAGGAAAAGCCTCTCTGACAGGTATAAGAGAATTAACACCATTGGAAGAGTGAGTGTTACTCTTCAGAGAAAGACTTCTAGAAGCCAAGGATGGAAAAGAGAGCCTATTTTAAAAATGAAGCAAAGGTATTTACCTTTTCACCCCCAAAAAGAGTCTGTTGGGGGCAAGGATGCAGCTATGCTGAGGATACAGTGCCAAAAGAAGGGAACCATCCCCTAAAGGATAATGTCAACACAAGGACAAGTGGGATAAGCAGACATTGACATGGAGAAATTCAGATCCAAAATAAATACAAGGCTGGGTATGAGAGTATTAAAGGCTGGAAGGACTACAAGGAGTGGTTTTAGATCTCTTAGTCTTAAAACAGATTTTGAGAAACCTAGAAAATGGATAAGAACAGGTGGTTGAACCGATGGCTTGAGAAGCTTTTTGCATATCTGTTTGTAAATTTGTGAATTTTTATATATAGTGATAGGACAAAGGGCAATGGTTTTAACCTGACTTAGGGCAAGGTGAGATTAGGGAAACATTCTTGACTGTGGTGAGGCCCTGGCACAGGTTGGGCAGAGAAGCTGTGGCTGCCTCTGGATCCCTGGAAGTGTCCAAGGCCAGGTTGGACGG
>JAWWTY010000160.1:2556018-2599888 GCA_035222235.1 Margarornis squamiger | reverse complement strand
AAGCTGTGGCTGCCCCTGGATCCCTGGAAGTGTCCAAGGCCAGGTTGGACAGGGCTTGGAGCCACCTGGGCTGGTGGGAGGTGTCTCTGCCCATGGTAGGAAGTTGAAATGAAATGGTCTTATAGGTCCTTTCCAACCCAAACCATTCTGCAATTCTATGATAAAACTCATGGAAATCTACCAGAACTTTTTCCAAGGAAGACAAAAATCTTCTAAGGTTGCTTTGATGGAGGTCCCAGGTGAGCTCAAAAGCAATGATTTGCAACTCTTCTAAAGGAAATTTAATGAGCACAATTGACCATTTTGAGGTTGGAAATGTCCTGCTTCCATATGGGACATGGCCAGGAACTTGATGATGATTACTCCACTCCTTTGAACTAATACTCCAAGCATGCAATATCTTCACTTTGCACATATTTCACTTTCTATGAAAAATATGATTTGATTTACTCATATGAAAAATATTACTACCTCCTGATCTGCAGGACCAAGTGTACGGTTTGCATCCAAGAATACTGGAATACTTATAAAGCCTCCCTATGATTCTGCAGGACCAAGTGTACGGTTTGCATCCAAGAATACTGGAATACTTATAAAGCCTCCCTATGATTTCAGCAAGCTCTGGATCTGGCTTTATTTGGGCTGTATCTTTATTACCCGAGCATATACAAGAGTAGGTAGACTTTTTAAGGCCTTGTGTAGACAGCTGTGATGACAAAAAATGAGTCACATACACTGTCCTTTAAGTAATTACTCAGATTTTCCTTTTCTCATTCTTAAGAAAAAAAATAAATTAAAAAGCACTAGAAGTGGTAACATTAATTTAGGTTTTTTCCTCTATGGAGAAGAATTTTCTGGTTTGTGTAAGTTTTCTTTGAAGAGACTCTTGGTAAAGACATGAATATGAGGGGCTGGAATGCTCACTTCAGCACAGCCCAAATCTAGAGCTAGACAAAGACATTCCTCGTATTTAACTTTCTTTTTTTACTATTTTTTTTTAAAGTTGTTGTTTTGAAACTTCCATTTTTATGTGAAGCTTCATGACATCCCGAGTCAAGGCAATAAATGCAGCACATTTTCTGGGTCATAACACTCCCATCCCCTTCAAGAAATCATGCCAAATAGCTGTGTCTGTATTCACTCAAAATAATACTTCCTCTAAAAATGCATGACATCTTATATGATTTACATCATGTTATGTTGCGGATTAGGTTAATGACTTCTTGTGCTTCTGTGAACCATTCAAAGTACCATGGCCCAGATTATTATTTTATATAAAATATAAATAGAGTATATTGCTGCAGCAGTGGGTTATTTAACACATGTATTTCCACATGGGTCTAGAATGAGGGGTGGGGACCAATGTGTAATGAGCTCTTTTTTCCTGTGTAAAAACAAATGTATTATTCTGCTTTGCAGAGCTAACTGGTCTATTTATAGACGAGAATTAAGTGTTTTTCTAGCTTTGTTCTGGGGGTTTTATTTGGAATGTGTATGTGTCTTAAACACTGAAGTGCTTCATTTCAAACACAATGGCAATTGTAAGAGTAACAGTTAAGAGAATATTTTGGTCATCTATTGCAGCTCTCCTTGGATGAAACCCAGGACAGGGATAATGCTTTCTTAGCTAAAAGACAGTGAGCAATCAGATCACAAGAGTGCCAAAGGCATCCTCGAGATAACTTCATTTGAACAAGTAGCTGCTATTTGATTTCCTGTATGAAACCATTTAAAACATGCAAATACTTTCTCCACGTGAGCAGATACATTTAGTTAATAGCAGACTTAAAACTAGGAATGAGTTTTGGAGTCACTAAATCACTAATGGGTGACATCTCAATGATCTGGAGGTAAAACTGGGACAGGAACTACCAGAAAAAAAATACAGATCAAGCACTGACATTATAGAGAGTAGGTTTAGATGAGACCCTAGAAAGAAATTCCTGGCTGTGAGGGTGGGCAGAGAAGCTGTGTCTGCCCCTGGATCCCTGGGAGTGTCCAAGGCCAGGTTGGAGCAACATGGGCTAGTGGAAGTTGTTCCTGCCTGTGGCAGAGGGTGGAAAAAAATGAGCTCTAAGGTCCCTCCCAGCCCAAACCATTCCAGAATTCTATGATAATTCATGACTTTTTTTTTCTTTCTTAAACTACCATGTGCCCACATCTTGTGTTATCAAAACCCCAATCCAATAGTGTCCAATAAACCAAAAGGCTGGTAACACTCAGGCAGGCACTGAGCAGCAACCCAACTAAATCAAGTTATTTAGACACACAGTGTATAGCAGGGCTGTGGAACTCAGTGGGAAGATGTGGAAGCCAAAGCACAAGTTTTAAATGGGATTAATTACCACAGGATCTATCCAATAAACAGAAACAGTTGAGTAAACAATGTCACCTCTGCTCCAAGAGGTCCCTAATGCACTGCCAGGATCAGGGAGGGTGGGCCACAGGGAACCTCTCTCTTTCTGGCCTGTTCTTATACTTTTCCATAACAATCTAATGTTGTCCACAGCTTATTGATCAGCTTTGGGTTGATCTTCATAGAGTCACGTCTTACAGAGAAGTGAAACAATATACTCATTTGTACCTGTAATGCAATCATAAAAAATGACATATTTGCTTGGATTTGGTATATTATTGCACTTGAAAAATACTTTTGTAGGAATACTGGGGGGAAAAACCCATTTCTGAGCCAAAATCCCACAACTGAACATCTAATGCATCATGCTTCTATGAAGCTTCTGTGAAAGAGGACATGCACCACAAGTGCTTATTACCCACATATTAGGTGAAGGGTGCTACTTAATCTTTGGAAACTACTAAAAACTATTTTAATGCTTTTCTGAACTCTTTTGTTGCCATCCATTGTAATCCACCACAGGAATAAGCCACTGAGAGCAAATAGGGATGACCCAGCCCCTGATCACTCCAAACAATGATTGGGTGATTTCTCCAAGATATTCTTCAGAAAAACAAAACTTACTGGGATCAATCCAGAGGTAACTCGGTGAAATTTAATGGCCTGTGATATACAGGAGGTCAGACTGGATGATCTAATCATTCCCTTTGGCTTTAAACTTTATGAATCATGCTTGAGGTGGAACTGGTAATGGGAGTCATCTAATGGGAGTGGACATTGAAGCAACATCCCTGGTGCTTAGGGGAGCAGGGAAAGCTCACAACACTTGGCCCGAGGAAGGAGAAACCAATTAAGAAAGCCTCTCATAAGAGGGAGAAACTGCCAAAAAGGATTAAAGGGAGAGGTGTAGGCCTTGGTGACTTGGCATGGAAAAGCCGAGGGCTGAGTTAGCCTAAGTGAGGAGAGACATGGACATGGCCAAAGTCGTGCCTGACCTCAAGTCTCTGGGACAAGAGCAATTTTCCTTGTTCTGAGCATTCCTTTACCCTCGTCACCCCTAAATGAACCCACTGGCTGTAGCAGCTACAACCCCTTTGCTGTGTGATTTGGGGATTTGTCACGTGGAAATTTGGGTTGCCGGTTCTCACAGGTTGCTGTGCCTTTGCAAAGGGTTATGACACGTGGGGCTCTCTCTCTTCCAGTCCTCTGGTCCCCTCCATACCACTCACACAGCCCATATTCCCATAAAAGATAAGTTCAAAGCACCGTTTGGGTTTGTTGTTTTCTGAGCCCAACACAGAGAGACTCTTGATTGATCTGGAGGTCTTCCAGCCACGCGATGAAAAGGAACATTCACATTAAAACCAAAAAGAAATACGTGTTACAGCATTGGCTTCTTGGTACAACCACCCATGACACAGCAGAAACTGCTGGTTGGACTTGAAGGGGGACGAAAATGTGTAGCTCTTTGATACAAAAACTTGTAGCTCGTGGGCAGCTTTGTGTTTGCCCAGAGTTAACACACGAACAACAACAGTGCAATTTGCTGCTCTGCTTTTTTTTTTCAAGGTTTTGCTTCTAAGAGCTGCATGTTATTTACAGAAATAGCCTGATTTCCATGGGGCTGCTCCACAGCGGCCGGACAGCACATGCAGGCACTGCCACACTCCAACTTATCTCCTGCAACTATCTGTTTTGAATAGCAAAATGAATATCACCGTGATCAAATATACAAGCCCCTCTGCATGAAAATCAATCCTCTGCAGAAGATATATTTTGATGATTTAAGTGGGGTCTAAGTACTGCTTAGTCCTTGTGCATGCACACGAGTGAATACCACCCACAGGGAAAAATATGCCATGGAAAAATTCATAAATAACTTGGAATAACAAAGACTTTCGAAAATGTCATGATCTTCTTCACATATTTCATACACAGAAAATACAGTATAAATTCAAGGAAAACATTAATAATTGCAAGTTATTTGCTCAGGCCTAACGATCAGCAGCAGCCTAAAATATACTGGCAGATGTCTGAGCAAAATAAAGATAAACACGGTTGTGTTCAAACCACTTTTCAGAATTCTACAGTGAGATTTACAGGCTTTTTAGATCTTGTGACTTTGCACTGTTTGTTTACGAGTTTAAAAATTTTAAAGGAGGAAAAAAAAAAAATTTGTTTGCTCTGTGAACATGAGCCTTATATTTTCTTTTCAGTTTGTGTGCTTATCCAGATCAAAATATAATGTTCGAGACATTTTCCTTCTGTTGAACATACCACTGTCAGAGCAACTTTGCACACAGTTTATAGTTATTGTATGGAAAGTGTGCTTTGTACCAGAGATAAAAAGTTATGCTGCTTTTATTGATAGAGTGGCTGTGAAACAATTTGCTTTTGTCTAAAAATATATATATAGATATTAAATATCCTCAAGGCTCCGACCTACACAACCAACTGTTGGTTGCCTGTGATGTAGATTGAACTATGGAGCTACGGTTCATGAATTAGTGGGGTGTGACTAAATATAATGTTTTTATTTAACAGATCATTATGCTATTCCTTTTTCTTTTATGTACTAACCAGAATAGTCCGTAACCAGCTCAGTTTCTGACATTCAAACATTTCTATCATTGCAGAAGGAAGATATCATACGTTAAAATAAAAAACATACTGCAATCACCAGAGCCACATTTACTAATTCCACATTATTGTCTAAGGAACACTGCAAAGGGATACTTTTCCCTCTCTCCATTTCAACATAAGATTTATAAAGCTGGGGGTTTTTATTATTTATTTTGAATTTTCTGATTTCACACCTTTTTTTTTTTTTCTTTTCCTTTGAACTTGGATTATTTTCCCGATAATTCTTGGAAAGTCTGCTTGTTGGGTGCACCTCACATCCCATCTCTTATTTGTAAAGTAATCCTCTGAAGGGAAATAAGAATTTTCATTTGTCTTAGATTAGGTTAAAATCTTATGATATTTTTTTCTTGAAAGTGCAGTTTTTAAGGAAATGTTTGTCATAATCAAATGGGAAACACTGTCCAGAAAGTAGCAGGGTGTGACACCACATACCAATGACACATCAGGGTAATGATGAATATTATAACCTATAAAGTATCACATTTTGTTTGTTGCAAACAGAAACTTGCCAAAGACAGCGTGTTCTAGCAAGAGCTGTGAAAAAAAAAATAAAAAATCACCAATCTTTGTTTCCAAAGATCGGCATGAAGCCGTGGCAATTCTGATGAATATTTGCAAATCAAAACCAGATTAAAATTTCAAAAATCTAATTTTTTTCTTGCTATAATGAGAGATTAAATGTTGTCCAAACAGATCAGAAACTCAGCGAGGTCTGAGAAATACTTGCCCCCCCAGCAAGTGATTTTTAGATTGAAAATAATTTTCTTAAATGTTTGACTTTCTTTTTTCTTTTAATCCCTCCTGAAGAAAGAAATGCCTCCCGTTTCCATTCAGAATAAAAATAATAGCGAGGCAAATTGTATTCCAAATGTTTAACTTTTCATGAAACAGGTGAAAAGTTATTACATGTTGGTGAGATTTTTTTAAATGGGATCTTTATTCCTCGCTTAAGGGGGGCAAAGAGAGAGAGAGAGAGAGAGAAGAGATGAATGGCAGTGACATCTGAAAATATACAACTCCTTTATATTAAGAGAGTTTGGTCGTATAAACCTTCTGTCTTGTTGCTCTGAGACCCTTTAATAATGTTTGATACCACTAAAGTTTATTGGTTTTATTCATGAAAGAAAAGAAAAATAAGAATTTTAAATAATAGGCTGATCATAAACCTGAGCTCGATGAGTGATGAAGGAGTATTTTCCTCTGGGGAATTACAGTAGTTGGAAAGGGTTTGTTTGGATGTAACTTCAAGTTAAAAAAAAAAAGGGAAAAAAAATAACAAGGGAAAAAAAAGGATTAATGTTTCAGCAGGTTGAAGGGGAAAATTATTTTCTACATTAGTCTTGCTATGAGCCATCCTGAGCATTAGGTACTCCTGTAATAAGTCAAAGCACTACAAGTGAAATAATGTTTTTACACGTAGTTTCAGGCTATTTTATAGCAAAATATAGTGGTCTTTTTAATTAGAAGATGTATAAGAAAACACAAAGTTCATGATTCTGGAGCTGAGAGCTGATTTACGTTTTGCTTCCACGGAACAGATTGGATTTTTTTCCTTTTCGGCTGCAATCGGAGAAATGATTTTCAATGATTTTTATTAACCAGGTTCTAAGATTTGAAAGGCAAACAAATTAGACGTGCAAAAGGAGAAGAAACTATTTTATCTAATTTTTTCGTCTATAACTTTGAAAAGGCTTCCAAATTAGGATACTGCATCATTAAGCTTTTGACATTTGTCCAGTTAAAACTATTGACTCATACTTTCATTTCTTCCCCCTCAAATTACTCCGGTGCCACAGCTGATCTAACTATATTTTCCATTTCTTATAAATAGCCACAAGAAAAGTATTAATTATCCTTGTACGATTTAATGCACCAACTGCCTTAACCTTTCAGGTTTCCTTAAACGCCAGCATAACAAGGCATATCCATGGCAGCAAATGTGATTTATGACAGGAATCTTTAATTTCTGTTTTTAAATATGTTACCCACCGATCTGCATACATTTAAATTCGCCTGCAACACTTTTCTCTGTCTTCAGGCTGTTGTTTAATATTCAAGGATGATTTTTGTCCACATACATTTTGGTCTATGTCACCTCAGATTAAATTATTACTGTTTGCAGCCTTTTTGGAGCAGGCCTCGGGCCCTTATTTACAAGAATCAATGAAACAGTAATGAAAATCCATTTTTCATACTATCAGCTCTGGCCTGCTTTTATTTAGTTAGCTGTGTCTAAGCAAGCAATTCATTTTGTGCAAATGTCACGTTGATAAAACAGGACGAGCCACCAAAGGGTTAATCATGAAATAAAGCCTCGACTTTTGCCACCACCACCAGCCCCCCCACCTCCAGCAAAGCACATCTGTAATGGCAAAATTAAAAAAATATTTTCTTAATGTATGCAAAGTAATGTATATTGACACATAAGCAAGCCTTTTCATGATGAATATTGAAATATATATGCAAAGCACAGGAAATGTGTAACATGTTATAGATCTTTCAGTGTACATTTAGAGGAAATGAGCCATTTATATTCCACAATTTAGTGAATACCTACTGTTTATTGGTACAGAGCACATAGGAGTATATTTGTCTTAGTAATTTATTTAGGTAAATATATTTATTCTTCTAGGGGTTCTTGTGCTTTTTCTGGTTCTATAGTACTAGACATAAATATTTAACAATGCATTGTCTCAAATGTTATTCATGTAATTTATCAGGGGAAACAGTGGAGCTGTAATAACTTTTAAAGCCTGCACCTTCACTTAAACCTGGGATTGATTTAAAATGTGGGAAACTGGGATGTTTCCCCCCATCCAGTAAGAGCAGGGCTCGTTTCCTTGAAGGAGCACGGAGGGAGTCACAGGGCTCCGACTCCAGCTCGGAGAGAGGGCAGCGGCAGATGGGTCACTCCTCTCTCCTGGGTTGTCCTCTCTAATCTCCCCATAAGGAAAACATGAGGGAATGAGATTTTTTTTTTCAAAATGATTACTCTTGTTCCATATCACCTCATTTCCCTCTGCAGTCTCCCTTGTTTTCCTGCTGCTGAGGTCCCTCTCACGCTCCCTCTGGCTGGGAAGTCAGACTTTGGTTTCTTCCCTCCATCATCAAAGATCTCCTCAACCTCTGTCTGTGGCTTTAGGAATCTCAGGTGGGAGGGATGGTTACAGCAAAGGGTATTTTTTTCCTCCATCAAATAACTCCTGAAGGCTTTATCCAGTCACATTCCAGACATTTCAGGACAAATTCTCCCTTGCTTATTCACTGATGCCTGAACATAGATGTTCTGAGTGGGCCTGCTCGCGTCTATTAGCATCCTCTGCCTCAGCGTGTGATCCTGAGCTCCTCACTGAACATATTCACACCACCGAGAGAGCATTTTGTTACTGAACAGCAGTAAGGATAAGGATATGAACTGATTGTCTCTTCTCCTGGCTCTGCTTTCTCCATGTCTGCAAGTCCCACTCTGGCAGCTCGAGGGGGTTTGGAGTTATTTCTCCCTCCCCTCCTATTCAGGCTGGCACTGACATTTGCTACAGACATTTTTGGTCTGTAAATTCAGGAATGTTTCCTTTTGGACAAGTACCTGAAGCTCTTGAACCTCTTTTTTATGATCATTGCCAGTGCAATGAACACAGAGCTTGGGTTTAGTTTATTCATAGAATTATAGAATGCTTTGGGCTGGAAGGGACTTTAAAGTTCATCTAGTCCAAATCCCCACTATGGACAGGAACACCTTCCACTACACCAGGTTGCTCCAAACCCCATCCAAACCTGGCTTTTCTCCTGCCTGTCTCTCTTTCTCCAACCAGTTGTAAACCAGTTGCTCATCCCACCCACGGGACCTCACAGCCCCACCAAGGAAATGATTTCCAGCTGAAGGATGGGAGAAGGTACACACTGTCCTGCTTGGAACTGAACAAATATTGGACACACAATGTTAGGAGGAGCAAGTGGGAGAGAAAATAATGCGTGAGAGATTTGCAAAGAAAAAAAAAAGGCTCTCAAGAAATAATTATTCACAGCATAATCTTGGAAATGCAACACTTACACTAGGCAGGCAACTGGCCTATCATTCCAAAACTAGAGATTAAAATAAGAAATGCCCAGCAACTCAAGATTCACGTAGAGGAAAAAGGAGCAGAAAAACAGACAGCAGCTTTCTGAAGATCTTCATGAACCGAGTCACTTAAATTTTGGGCAGAGACCTGAACTCCCCAGAGATTCAAAATGGTAAGGATGTGGTAGGGAAGTTCTATATGGAAAAGCTTGTGGAAAACTGAGCCTTTTCCCCAAATCACTGTGCAACTCCAGGGAGATAAACTGAATAAAACTTAAGTGTGGAGGTTGGATCTTAGCACTGGAACAGAAAACAGAGACACTCTTGGTTACTGTAAAAATGGGCTTGGGCCAAGGAAAAAGGCACAAGATCACTGGAGTGGGGGGCTACAGAAATAAAAACTGCATCTCATTTGGACTAGAACTGCTCTGCAGGACCACATATATCAGACGAAAAAGGAATTATTTCATATCACAATTAATGAAGAGATACCCACAGTGGTTTCTGTCTTTCAGGAAGAGGAAAGATGTGAGGAAAAGCAGAAAAGCCCTTCTTTACAGGACATATGTTCATCTATGCACAGTGAACGGTCAGAATTTCTCACTAAGGTAAGGTGGGCATTCAGAACAGGACCCAAAGCTATAAATTAGAGAGCAAACTCTGCAGCCTGCAAGCTGAGAAAAGCTTTCTACATCTACATGACTGTGAGTATCCCAGCATCAGGATGCCAAACCTCCACCCTGACAAACTCAGTTTCTCCAAAACATCTCTCTGACCTACCAGACAAACGCTCTAAAGAATATGTACTGATCCTGAATACTGTAACCATGATGAGCACTGGTTGCTTGGTTTTCTAATGATATATAGTCTTTATTTTCACATGTTAAAACTCACTTATACATCCCTATCTCTCCCTCTCTCATTTGTGGGGGTGTACGATGAAAGAGGAAAATGACTGCAGTCTTTTCACAATAAAGTATAAGAAAACTAGGTGAAAGTCCTGAAATTTCCATTACAGCACAAGCTATAAACTTGAACTTCATAAAAAAGATATATGAGGGCACTAATAGCATAAAAAAATGCTGTTACAAGATCAATATCATATTACAGAGGTAGTTTTGCTTGTTTCTACCAGGTCAACATTACTTTTGGATATATATGTGCTTAGTACATCGATCAAAATGTATATATTCCCATCTTATCTAGTATTTTCATTTCCTGTTGCTTTCTTTCTGGTTAAACATCCATTGTATTTTTTGTTACACTTTGATTGCCACTGGCAAGTTAATTTTCATTCTTGAAATTTCAGAATTTCGAGTGCAAATTTAACATCCCAATCGTGAAGAGCACTTGCTATTTTTTTTATTTTTCCTCTTTTGCAGTTTTTCAGACTACGATAAAAGAATTCTCTGCTATGATACTCAAAGCTTTCAGTTAATAATAACCATCACTTCTTGGGATTATTACAAGGAATAAATGACAGCATTACAGCAAACGTGTTCGGCATTTATCACACTACATGACAGAACACTACCCTCAGAGCACAAATGTGGCTGATTACATTTCTGCTATTGTGGTTATTCCCTGAGAAAAAGTGTCTTCTTGGCTCTACCAGAGCATATTAAGGCACTATCTGGCCAAAATTATCGACTGCCTGATGGGTCATACAGTCCTGGAAGGGCCTGGCTGCAGTTTGCAGAGCAGCTGACCTATTTACTCCGATCCAACTAAGTCTATCTCGAAAGGAACCCTTAGGGTTTACAGTGTCAACAGTCCTGTGCTGTTTGTTTTTCTGCTCAACCCACTACTTATTTAACAGAAGCAAAATAAGATCAAAAGGGGACTTAGTTAATTCGCATCACATTTTGTCACACAGCATAAAAAAGGAGGGGAACGTTAGCAATATTGTCAGAGCCGCATAAAGCCAGTGGGAATTGCGATTCCGGCGCAGGCAGTGAGTGCCCACGATGCCATTTGAGCCATTACATTTCCTTTCTTCAAACCCCAGACCCAGAACTGTAGCACAGCTGATGCAAAAAGCAGAAAAGCATCAGCACTGATGGGTGCTCTGAAGAATCAGAGATTAACAGATACTTAACCAGCTGACAGTCACCTTGAGCTGAATAAAGCTCTTCTATTTAGATATTTCTAATAACAATAGAAACAGAGAGAGAAGGAAAATGAAATTTCTCATCCTGAAATCTTGAGCTCTGAAAAAAAAATTAGCTCTACCTCAAGCTGGACACAGTTTCTTGTACATATACTATGGGAACAGATTCAGGTTGGTTGAATATTCCATTTCATTTAGGCAATTTCAGATATGCCATATCACTTCAAACTTCTAAACCTATTTCTTTTTAAAAATGCAGTTTAAAGAAATAACACACCAGTAAGAGCCTCCAAACTGACCACTTCCAGTCTTTAACAAATACATTTCCACTGTTTGAGTCCAAGAGGAACTTGGAGCAAACGGACATTGTAATTTGGGTTTCTCTATTATTACCTATTTTATTTTCACAAGGATATGTTCAAGTTAGAGCTTGATCACTGACTCTTTCCCTTACATCCTTAAGAATGAGGTTAGAATTAAAATTTCACTTCTAACCCATGTTTATATTTTATCCTCCTCATGCTTTGTAAAAGGTGGTGAGATCTTCATGTAGATTAATATTTGCAGCAGAAATATTTCAATACACACACCCAGTGAGTACTGGGAAGAACAACAACCTGTCAAAGCAGGGGAACAAAACTCTTGCAATGAGCACAAGTGATCCCTCCCTGCTGTGAGCTGGGAACCAAAAGAGATCAAGCAACACATTATGGTCTAACAAAATATTCCCAAGAACTGATTTCCAAATAACAAACCCGTAAACTGTTGAAAACAAAAAAAAAAACACAAAAAAAAAGGAACTGAAACCAACACAACACAACTAAGAAATGAAAGAAAACCACATGCCAATCACGTACTTTAGAAAGTGTCACAGAGAAGGCAGAGCTAATTCTGAAATTCTTAGAAACTTTTATTTATTAAGAGAAGGAAAGACATGGATTGCTGAACTCTCACAGGGATCTGCAAGGAAGGGGATTCTCACTGTACTTGCAGGCAAAGGGATCACCACCAACACAAGTGCAGTGCAAAGGAAAAGTGCAGGAGTTTTGAAGTGTTCCTTTATCATTTGCTGTTGCAAATGTGACACAGAGGATTTCTATTAAGCCTTCAGCCCAATAACCACATCTTGAGTTAACCCACAATGGCCTGATGTCCTTGTGTAGGCACTTTCAGCCCCCCAGTTTATGCCTTCTGCAGATATTTCCCCTCGTCCTTTCTTATTTAACACTTTTTTGCTGGCTTGGTGCCAGCACTCTTAGTCCCCCCCATAAGATTTACCAAACTTTATTAACTTTCCACGTTCCCTTTGGCAGTTTCCAACTTCACCTACTTCACCACCTTTGGACTGCTAGAAGTCCCCTGTGCTTGTGCATCACCTCCCACAGGAGGGCCATGGGGTACCAGTGTTCACCCCACTGAATTCCCTGCAATGGCAGCCGATTCCCAAGTAAATCCAGCCCCAAACAACCAAACCTGATGCCACATAAAGTCTGTGCATAATTATTAGATTTCTTGAAGTAACCCCCTTTTTTTCATTGTTTTTTTTTTTCTCTAAGGGATGTTTTATCTCTGAGAAAAAAAAGGAAGATCAAATAAGAGTCTCAGAAACCAAGGGATTTGAATCCACAGTCCCATTGACAACAGACAAAGTGGAAGTCCAGACCTTTCAGGCATTTAAATGTCCTTTGATGCTTCATAATTCTACTGATCTGGTGTTGCTCTATAAACTTGCTCAGAAGTTCAAAGTTTCTGCAAGTCTTCCTTCTTAAAAGGCCCTTTCTGAGCAATGAAAGGAAACAATATCACATCCTTTATGCCATCAGCAACAAAGTGTAGACGTCAAATACAAATCATGACCGAAAAACCATTCATGAATAAACCAAATAAATAAAAATCCATCACCACCACAAAAAAACTGTCATTTGGAAGTTGAAATAAAACACAGTTTTGTTGGGTAAGTTATTCTGCGAATATTCCTCTCATATTAAGGCACATTTTTAGAAAAGAGATGCTGCACTTTTTTTGGGATTAGAGCGAAGCAGAATATGCTAAAATTGTACCTGAGTGAGAGCATATATTGTCTTTCAGAGGATGGTTTTTTTCACTATTGACCCCCACCAGGCAACTGCCTTCCTTTTTATTTTGTATCATGTGGAGGTTTATTGTCCTAAATATCACATAGCGTCACTGGCTTTCTCCAATCACAGAATCCTGAAGACACCCACAGATTTCAGCAGCAAACCTGTGTCCAGTACTGAGCAACATTTGTGCTTTGTGATGCTGAGTTGCAGCTCAAGCTCTGGGCAGTTATTTCTTTGCTTATTTCCATAAAGACCTTTGAGTTTGTACAATTAAAAGAGGTGAATCAGAACCAACATTTTTCTTACCAAAAGTCAAGAAGCAGAGAGCAAAAGCACCCAGGCTGGCACTTAGGATGTCACACCTGCATTCATATTTGAGTGAAAACCTGGTAATATGTGTACAATTTATTTATTTTGCATACTCCCTTGCCATGTGGAGGCAATAGGTGTCAGATACAAAGATTTCTTGGTGAGAGTTGAAGGCTTGGCTGCAAAACATCTTCAGAGCTCCCAGCCAAGCGAGTGCCCCACAAAACCAGCTTTCCAGGAGTGTCTGGGAATGTACTTCAACACAGTTCCTTTCTAACTCTATCCCAAGCCCTGGCTGCAAGGTGAGCCTTAAAAAGAGAATTAACAGAGCCTGCACAAGCTCTTTTCCTGATCTGCACAGATGCCCAGCTTTACCTCCCCGTTTTGAAGAGTTTGAAGGCTCCTCAGCCTAATGAGCATTAAACTCTCAGGGGTATTTCTGTCTGTGAGCTTACAGGGTTCACTCCTCCTTTAATCCTGGTGCCTCATTAGTTCCTCCTGGAAAGCAGAGGCCAAAGGATTGAGGTCTGTGTGCACACAAGTGTGAGCAACAAGAGACGTGGCAAAAGAGAGGGTGAGGTGCTGTCACTGAGACACCAACAGCCCCACGCACAGACAACTGGTTATGCACCAGTTAAAGCATTTGTGACCTATTTCAGGTTGTGCACCTAATGAGTGATAGCAGAGGTGTGAAATGGGGTGGATTCCTGGGGTCCATCAGTGCAGCTCCCATTAGTCTTAATGACTTCACATCAACAATTGTCCTCTCGCAGCAGGAACACGCAAAGCACCTTTAAACACTCGTTATCCTCAAAATTTGTTTTTAGCTTGTTTTGTTAATTTCAAACGTATCTAACATATTTATCCTAATATCGGATCCTCGGGCAAGAGCTTGTTGGATGAAATGGATACACAGAGCTTGTGTTTAAAAAAAAAGTGACTTCATCCTTGCTTTTATGGGCCCACTCGATTCAAAGGAATAGCCCCTGGAAATAGTAACTGCTGTGATATGCTTATGGCTCCATTTACAGACTTTCTTATAGGTTCATAAATGGAGACTAGGAGGAGGAGGGAAAGGAATAAAATTTAATAACTGAATAAAAATGTAAATAAAGATTTGCCTAAAATTACTTGTCCAAGAAATAATTCTCCCTCCCCCTTAAGCTAATACTTTGATAAGCTCTGAACAGTGATCCTGATTTGGAGCGTGACCTTTGAAAATGCTCTCCAGCTTGATTAAAGATGTATTAAATTTGTTTAAATAAACCTCGTTGTAATGGCACATCATTTGTAAGAAGCTATTAGGGGGCTGGAAACTGTGCTGCTGTATTTGCATGAAAATGTGCCCTGCTCGAATTGAGGATCTCTCCTGAATTAACTGCAAAGGAAAAGCGACACTTTCATAATTTTTTTTGACAAAAGAGAAAAAAAAATAAATAAACCCACAACTTACAAAACTTTGTGCTGAGCTCTATGAGAAAGGAGGTGACTGCATATTAAAGCCGGGCTATGTGCATAACACACACTTCCCCAAACCACTCTTCCCTGGTTTTTGTCTTAAATTTCAGGTGTACGTTTCTTTTTTGCCTGGTTTCCTTTTTCCTTAGAAAATGTCACTGGAAAGAAAAAAAAAATATGTTTTCCAGTATATTTTTTCACTGATTGAGAGAAAGCCCATCCTATGTTAGCAGCAGAAAGGAACAGTAATACAAAAAACTTAAGAGTCTGGCTGACATTGACAATAAGTTTCTCCTTTCTGTGGGGTTTCAGGCAGTCAGATTTTGCAGCCATTGAGGAAAGGGAAAATGTAACCCTGGATATCATGGAATTTATGTGATTAGGCAGAAAGGTGGATAAATAGATAGATAGATCCCATTCCTGCTTGAAGCATATAGATTGCCAAATGTACTTTAATTTCTTCCAATAGCTCCCAACTGAGTGAGTAACTGCTACGCTAATGAAAAAGTCTCTCTCCCTTAAATCAAATTTTAAATTAAAACCTTTCCCATTTCCCAGCTAAAGCCAGGACTCTAGGATATGTATGTGTACTCGGGGGCTTGGAGTGTTTCTTTGTGCTCCCTGTTCCTCACCACCTATTTCACATGTCAAGCCTCCACAGCCATCCTGGCACTCGTGTCCTTCATCAGACTTTCAATAACAGGGACAACACAGATCATCTGCCGGGTGCTGGGAGTGCCCTGAGTGCTCAGGATCCTCTGTGCCCCTTCAATCCCCACCCCAAAACCTAAACCTACCCTGCAGAGCAGCAGGACTTCTGAAATGGTATATTACAGACTTTAATTTTCCTCCTTCTTCTGGTTTAATCTTAAACTCTCCTCCAAACCCACAAAGGAACAAACGTGCAGAGTCACGAGAGCCTCAGTAAATCAGAGTCAGCAGCACCATGTGATGCAAGAGGCTGCTGCTATGGGCAGTTTGCAGAGCAGGGAATGTACAACAACGTTCAAAGAAAGAGATTTTGAATGATTATCTTTTTGTTTGTGGGTCATTCCTGCTTTTCTTTTCCCCAGCTGTAAGCAAAATCTATAAACAATGTAAATTTCAGCTTTGCAAAATCAGTATAAGATGTGTATAATAATCTACCAGTAGATCGTTCATTGTTACCAAATATCAAGCACATGCACTCTCAGGTGACATCAGCTTTGTGGTGTGTGCCAGGTGAGCTGGGACATATTAATCCAGATTCTGTTGAGCAGGAATTCATGCAATTGGCACAGACCTTTTAGTGTTTGAATAAAAGCTTTACCAAATGTATATTGAAGCAGAACTGAAGAAAGATGAAATATTAGGAACAAAACCTGCCAACCCAGAGAGCAGAACAATCAAAGAGTTTTGCTACTATGAAAGGGAAAAGCAATAACTAGGAAAGAGGCTAAAAATTTCCCTTTACTGAATGGTACCAAAAGGATGTATCCAGAAATATCCCATTTAGTAGCTAGTTTTGCTGCTGAAAATATTATGTGGTAGCTACATTTTCCAGGCCAGTTCTAGACTGTGGATTATTTTTCCTTCTAACTATTTTCCTAAAACAAAGTAAGAAGTATCACCTATGTTATGCTTTGGTTTGCTTCTGCCACATTCCTGTGTATTTACTTTCTGCACTAAGCTGTCATGACCTTATAAATCTGTCTGCACATGGGACTTGTGTTAATCACCCATCTCTGAACTCTTCAAACTCCTGTTAAACACAACTCTGGTGCTCGTGGGTGGATCCTCAAGCAGATGGAAGGACTTTTGCAAGTAGCAAAGGCCAACTCAACTTACTTTGCATAGGAAATCCATGCACAACGTTTTTTCCACTTTTCCATCCTGGCTTACTTGTACCATGTATTGGTTAATGACTTACTAAGAATTAGCAAGAATAAGTTGCTCTCTTTTTACTGAAACCACCCCACAGTGTAGCCAGGAATATGAGGCAGGAGAGAAATCTTGCTCTTCAGATTATTTATAATCTGGTTTCTAACTGAACACCAGACCAAAACACACAAGTGTTTCAGGAGACAAGATGCAAATCCTGCCCCTGCCCAATGGGTACCCAGAGGTGCAGGGCACAGGCAGATTCCCACTTCTCCCATGAGCCCTTTGCTCATCAAGGCACAGTGACCAAATCCATTGCAAATTTTCTCCTAGACCTGGATGGTCACAACTGCCCCTGAGAAAGGGAACTGAGATGGAAAACATTGTCAGGAAAGAGGAAAATTTAGAGATCCACACAGCAGAACCTTCAGGCATCACAGTTGTTAATCTACATCCTTGCCTTAGATGAGTCACCTTTTATTTTGAGGACTGGCCATCCCATCTCAATGGGAGCACAGAGATCTATAAAAAGAACCGGTCTGCTTGGCAGCAGCGAGCTGCAGCCATGGAGGAACCCGCTTTCCTTAAAGCCTGTGCCATCTTCCCACGTTAAACAACCTCTGACATGTTCTCTCCTCCCTTTTTGGTTTTAATTTACCATTCTAAATTGAGATCCTAGAGCAGGTGGAAGCAGCCCAGCTCCGGGCTAATTGGTTCATCATGCACGTTAGGATAATGTTCATTCTGGATTTCGATTAGGTCAGTGTGGAGACTGCCTTGGTCAGAGTCTGTAATGATCTGCTTATTAACTCTGGTGCAGGGTCCTTGACTGTACTCATGTTATTAGAGATTGCAGCTGCCTTCAGTTCTGTGAACCATGGACTTTTATTGGACTGTCTAATGTCCTGTGCTGGACTAAGTGCTTCGTTTCTGTCCTGGCTGGCGCCAGGATTTCATTTGTTCCTTTAACATACCTCCAGCCACGCCGAAATGGTGCGTGTTATTCTGCTGGGTTTTATTCCACTTCCACCAGTATCCACTAAATGCTGTGAGCCATTAGGGATGGTGGTCACTGAACAGATAATCTGGTTATAGTTTTTTTCTTCTATGCAATCTTCTAGCTATCATTTAGTTTTAATTTAGGCTCCAAAAACTTTTATAAGGACTTGCCCAAATTTAGAAAGGAACAGACCACTAGTGGCTTACAGAACATAGAAGCATAGTTGTGACAAGGAGCAAACCTCCTGGTTTGTTTTGTAACAACAGGTATCCTGCTCTTGGGATATTTTGGCAAATCCAGGTTCATTTTTAACAGCAGGTTTTCCACATCTGAGCACATTATTGACACTTGCAGGGTTTCCTCACTTAAAGCAGTCCCATAAAAAGACATTTTCTTGCTTAACTGATGCAGAGATTCTTCTTAATGCTCTCATTACAATCAGATTTGATTACTGCAACTCATTTTTCTGCTCATCTTCCTCTTGTTAGTGTTAGTTCCTTTCGGTGGTTCAGCAAAACTTCTGCCACTGCCTAAAACTGCTGACAGTAAAATCCTGTTTTCTAGTACATGCATTATTCTTTGCACTGCTTCCCTGTTTGCTGATATGAAACCCTTCATTTCAAAGGTTTGATTTTTAAGAATGAAACTCTCTGCTGGGTACACAGGCAGGATCTTCTGAGGTGGGTGGGAATGTCCCAGAGATATTGGGTAACTTCAGAGGCATGAGAAAGTGATGAAGGGGTGTTCCATCACTGGGAAAGCAAGTCTTGATGAGAGGTGAAACGTTTCTGTATGCATGGAAGGAGTGAAGTATAACTCCAGTAGTTGAAAGAAGTTATAATTTCCCTAAGAAAAATGGTTTTGTTAAATAATTCCCCAAAGAAAACAGTTCTGAGGTGTGCAGTTGCCCTAAGGGTGCTGTGCCAGGATTTTGAATCAAGATCTCTTGGTTTTCTGACATATCCCTGATTTTATTAGTTTTTCTATCCCCATCAGTTCACCTCTTGTTTCATTCTGGGGGGGTGTTAATATCTCCAATGTTTTCAACAAAGGCACCAAAAGCATTTTGATCAGACAATTGAAATCTAACTCAACTCCAACTGGTGGCTGTGGTTGATTTCACAACAAATTTATGTGGACTCAAATTAGAGATATATGAATGAACATACATGAAAATACCTCCCTCTAAGTGTTCCAAGTAAAGCTTTTACTTTCACAGAGAACCAGGTCATAAATTAAACCTGCCTCATGAAAGTTTAGCAAGCAGCATCCTGGACATCCAACTGTTCAAGCCAGAGGTTCCCCGACCTGTTAAACCCAGACAAGCTTTTGCTCAGCTCCCAATTTAAATGCAAATTTGTATTTTTAATATTAATTTACTTTTATAGTTTCTATGTCCATAACATTCTATGAGTTTCACTACAAAATTTTGGGTTCCACCATTCTCACTGACTTTTTCTGATGAGCATCCAATCACTCCAACAGCATTTTTGAGCATATTGGGCTTTCAGGTTTTTGTAATGGGAAGGGTTTTTGTTTTGAAGTTTGTTTGTGTTTGAGGTTTTGAGGGTTTTTTCGGTGTTTTCTTGAGATGCAACAGATCAGTGACTGTCTCTCTTAATGAAGTTCCCATAAAGTGTGGCAGGCATTCTCCACTGAGCTTAAACACATGGATGGTCAAATCGATCCTACCAGACCTAAAGTAATCAAAACTGGACACATTTTATTGGAACCTTTGGATAAATTACCGTCTCTTTCTTACTTTTTAGCCAGAGTTTGTTGTTAAAACAAATTTTGGCTTCCTCTCCCAGCACCTCCCTCCCTTTCCCCAGCAATCCTAATGTCCCCAAGACTCAAAATTGTGTCATTTTAGGCTCATCCAGTTTCTCTTTAGGAAGACCTTTCAGCCTTCTTATAATTATCTAAAGAAAGAGATACCTTCTGAAGTTTTATGCCCAGTTGTTTAGGAGCTATGGATTGCCTGAAATCATATTTCCTCCTGTATCCAAATACAGTGATTCCTCATTTGGGAAACCTGACACTCAGAATTAAGGAACAAATTATAAAGCATCCCAAGTGCACTTGCCCTACTGGACTTTTCCCTGTCCAGCTTATATGGCATTAAATTAAATAATGCTCAACAGCACACCATTAAAAAATTATCAGGAAGACCTTCTTGTAATAAATATCTCCTAAAATGAAGGCTCAAATCTAGTTCGTGACAAACACAAAACTCTTCAGTGGATGCCCCCGGCATTGGTATTCATTGCCTGCTTTATTTGCATCCAGCTAATATCTCAAGGATTCCTAAAACCCTATCCCAGTGGTATCAAAGGATCCATAATCTGCAAAATAAACTTTGTGTGCAATAAAACTATATGAATCATGTCATCTGCAACAAATGTACCAGGGATGTGTATTCCACAGTTACTAAAAATTTACCTACTTCACACCTCGCTTCTTTTTTGGTCATTTATTTTAACTTGCATTTGTCTGAGGTTTCATGACTTAATTTTCTCCACAAGTTTCTGCTCCATCACACCACGTATGGGAGGGGGCAAACACTGCCTCAAAGTTTTTCCTTGAAGTATTTTTATATAATTGGGAAGGAGAGGAGAAAATTAAACAAAACCACAAGAGGTGATTTATTCAGAAGCAAAAGAAAGATTCAAACTTGAATCAGAGGCTTCAACTCCAAGACAGTGATTTCCATTAAGCTCCACGTATAAAACAATCTAAATAATTAAATTGTCCTAAATGTGCATGTTTTCAAGAGTTAAAGGGAAAAGTACAATGAGTCATAGATTGCTAATTACCTGTAAACTCTTATCAAAAGGTACCAGCAAAATGTTCCTACTCAAGGAAAAAGGGTGGGTAACAACATGAATCGTAAAATACCGATGCTAATTCCTTAACCAATTTTCCTAACACCTGTAAAATTCTCCAAGAGCTTATCATGTTCTCGTGCTTCAAAATAAAAGTTTAAATGTAAGCTTTACTGATAGTTATCACAAATTTCCATGGGATAATCACAGAATAAAACACTGTGCAAATGGACTGTAATTGTAAATTGTCAGTAATAACGTAATGCCAGCACTGGTTAATTATGGGCTGTATTTGATCCACATGTAACACTCTAGTTGCTTCAATCTGAGTCCTTCACAGCCCAGACTGATTTTAGATGGGAAACATTTCTATTCCAGCACCAGTAAATCATAAGAAGGTATGTTGGTCTTTGTTCCTTTAAAGCTTACAACAAGCCAAATCAAGTATTTCAACTTTACACAAAGTTGGAAATTGGGGAATAGGTCTTGGGGAGGGGCATAAGGGTTGCTTTGTATATTAAAGATGTACTTCCCATGGCTGATGCAATGATTGTTTCAGAGATAAGGACTCTCACAGCTTTTTGTGCGTCTATTTGACTTCAGGAAGGCAGAAGAGAGTTCTGAGCTGTGCCAGAGGAAGCAGAAGAGCTCCCCCTCCCAGATTCACCCGACTGAATGCAACAGGGCATAGCACCATGGAATCCTTTAGGTTGGAAAAGACCTTTGAGACGTGCAACAGAACTGAGTATAAATGAAAAATCTTACTGTGCTGCCAAGCGTTTTGTAGGGTAAACTCAGTGCAACGAGTAAAACTACATTTCTAAGCAGCAGCAGGCATTGAACTCCAAACAAACAAAAATACACCCCAAGCAGTCAGTAGGAATTAAAAGTTCAGATCAACTCTAAAATTTAAGAAGCGAAATTCTGGTTTATTTGAAGGCAACAGGAAAAATTTACTAGGAAAAATAATCTGATCTACAACTCCCTTAGTACAATTCCTTTACCCACCCACCTCTTTTTTTTCCAGCCTTACTTATCACCATTAACATGTGCCTGCCTGCTTTCCTTGCATGCCAAAGTGCCATTATTCAGAGTCTCATTTTCTCAGATTTGTCACAAGAGCTTTACCATCTTTACCAGGAGTTTGCAGAAGGAAGAAGTCCTAAGAAGTCCTGACATGCCACTCCTCCAGTCCATATGAAGGTTATTCCCTTCCCCACTGCACATGCTGATCACTGGATCCAAGGCCTTCAAAAGTCTCATACTAACTAATTTTACTCAACTTTCAGAACCTGACTCTAGTTCCTGAATCAGAGTTGACAATGGATAATAATGGGATCAGTAGAAGCCCAGAGAGCAGCCCTTAAGCATTTAAATATCATAGCATGGTTTGGCTTGGAAGGGACCTTAAAGCCCATCCAATTCCATCCCCTGCCATGGGCAGGGACACTTTCCACTAGCCCAGGTGGCTCCAAGCCCCATCCAGCCTGGCTGTGGACACTTCCAGGGATCCAGGGGCAGCCACAGCTTCTCTGCCCAACCTGTGCCAGGGCCTGCCCACCCTCAGAGGGAAGAATTTCTTCCTTATATCTAATCTAAACTTACTATCTTTCTGTCTAAAGCCATTCCCCCTTATCCTGTCCCTCCATTGCTTGTATACCAGCTGTAGCTGGGATGGGACAGGGTGGCATTGGGTGTGAGGGTAGAAGCACCATGGAGTTCATCCCTCTACATGTCACCAAGGTGAGGGCAATGGAGGTTCCCAGACAGGAACACAAGGCAATTAGCAAACTGACAAAAGACATTTTCAGCGCTTTGATGCAAAATGTAATGACACCTGTGCAACAAGAGCTGTCACATGATGTTTTACATCATGTCATGATGATGTCACAAAACATACTGTAGCCTTTGAGATGATGTGCCACATCCTCCTGCACCACCAGGTCACAGACACTTTCAACAGCCACTGCTCATTTTGAATTAGTGTAACTGTTTGCAGAGACAGATGAAAACAAAACCAAGAGTGTGGCAAGAACAACATTAGTCATGGCCATATTATGGCTATCAGAAAAAATTACTGGAAGTGATCTGTGACACCTGAGTGGTGAACTCAGGAGAAGTTACAGGTTAGCAGTTGAGTTGTGGCAGGTTCCCAAGGTCCACCTGGCAGGCATATTAGCCTTTTAAAGAGTCAGAACTTCAAAGGTACAACACAGCAAATAAGGCACAGGTGTCCTCCAACAACCACTGGAAGGCAAGTGATGCTGAGCACACCTCCCTGCCAGACAGCTGGAGCAATACCAAGCATGTTGCTGTCACTCCCAGAAGTGCTCTCCTTGGAAAAGAATACCTCCAGGAATGTATATTAAAGGACTGGAAATGCTAATTTGCTGGCACAATTTCTCTCAAGAAATCTCCTGCCAGTGGGGAAGAAAAAAAAAGTAACAAAATCACAGAAATATGTGTGTCCCTTTTTATCTAAACCCCAAATATCGTTTGTTTTTTGGTTTAATATTTCATTTTGTGTACCGAAAGTGACATTTCAGGTTGCTTCAAGTCATCACTTATGCAAGCCACCCTGTGCACAAGAAGCTGTTTCACGTGGTCATTACCTTCCTTGGTGTGTATTTCAGAAGTTGTTACAACAAATTGCAACTGGTCTGCAAAAACATGCATAAAATATTTTTTCCTCCTTTCTTCCCCATACTGAAATAGCCAAGACTAATAATAATCCAGTTTCATGTGCAAAATCTATATCCTCAGGCTGATCATATGATTCAGAGGTTGCAAAACAGATTTAAAAAAAAAAAAATATTTTAGTTGCCTGGGTTATGAAAAATCAAGAAGTTACTTAACCTCTGCAGCCAGAATTAAATGTCCTAGGTGCAAGATGTATCTGGGGAGAACACAACAGCTCCTTAACTTGCCTGAACCCTGCTGCCAAAACTTTGGGCTGAGTTTGGGGCTGGGAAGTTGAGTGTCCCTGAGTGAAGGGGATTTCCTCACAGTCCTCGTGCAAAGAGGTCCCATGGTTTGGGGACAGAACAACACACGTGAGGCCTGATCTTCCACCCTTGTTTGTTGACTTGGAGCCCACAGCAGATGTTCATGCACTTTCATCAGGGAGACTGGAAAATACTACTTTGCTTTGGAAAGACAAGGACATGAGAAAAGGCCCAAATTCAGTTTCATCTCTGAGTTACAGGTGATCTCCAGAAAGAGAATGGTGATGTGCTGAGTTGGCAAGCCAAGGGCAACCCCCAGAGCACCCAGGCAAAGCCTCAGGAAACCAAAGAGAAAGCCAAAACCTTCTCCAGGAGACCAGACTTCAAAATTTCCCCTGTATATTTTTCCACCCCACTTTTACTAACACTAAATAAAACCAACAACAGTGTCACTCACACAGTGCTCTGTCTGCATCACTCACTGCCTGCTTGCTGCTATGAAGCAAAGACTGGGATTTTGGATGGAACCCTCACTCTTTGCTTTGTTATTTCGGGATTTTTTTCCATCACTGATGAGCCCAAAAGGCAACTTCTCCAGTTTGCTTTGCCTGGTAAATTCCCTGCTGTATTTCTAAACCTCAGAAATATAGGAATCTTTTCATTTCAGGTGCTGTAGACTTCAGCTCCTGCAAAGCTAAATAACAAACCCAGCTGACAAAACTATTAGTGGCTCTTTTGAGGTGAAAAATGGATTTCACAATTAAGAATCAATTAGATGCAACCCCACACTTCGATAAAGCAAAAATCCTTTATTTTCTAATAATTATTCATTGAGCACCTCCTTCATTGACCACACACTTAATGCTGGCCACTATGCTGAATCACTTATTCAAAGAAAACTTCTCTCCCTGACAAGGAGCCAGCGTGGGATTTAATGGCATGAATTGTGGGTCTGCAGAGTCTGCTGTCTGACTGTTGAACTCATGATGGTCTGGGAATAATAAAGTCAAGGTTACAGATCCAAGGATGCTACAGTTATAAATAATTATACATTCACAGGATGGTTTGGGTTGGAAGGGACACTAAAGATCATCTCTATGTCCATTTGCCACAGGGACAACTTCCACTAGCCCAGGTTGCTCCAAGCCCCATCTGGACACTTCCAGAGATGGGACAGCCACAGCTCCTCTGCCCAACCTGTGCCAGGGTCTTGCCACTCTCACAGTCAAGAATTGCCTGATATTAAGGTGTTGGTAGACACATCTTTTCAACTGCAACTAACTAATCAAAACCATTTTATTTTAGGCATCACAGAGTGGCAAAAAATGAGGAAAAATCTTTTCCTTTTAGCCCTGGCATCAGCCACAGTCAGTGGGGTTGTCCAGGGCAGTGCAGATTTCATCATTCCCCTTTACGTGTGATGCCTGTTTGGGTTCTTTACAAAAGAAAAAAAAAAGGAAATGGAAAGGGAAATAAAGAGCTTTCCCATGCTATCTTAGAGGCAGAGAAAGGAGAACTGCCCTGAAATGGCACCTCTGAGGGGCAAATACTGATCCTGTGCTCACTGCAGGGCTGCTCTGCTGGACAGAGACACAGAATGGTTTGGGTTGGAAGAGACCTTAAAGCTCCTGTCATTCCATACGCAAGGACATCTCCCACTAGCCCAGGTTGCTCCAAGCCCCATCCAGCCTGGCCTTGGACACTTCCAGGAAAATTAAAAGCAGTTCCTCATGTCCTGCCTGTTCAACTCCAACACACAAACAGGCACCACCACAGGCCACGTAGCTGATACTTACAGAAGCAGAGGTTTATATAATGCTCCAGAATGTCTGCTAGATATAGATATAAATATAAATAAGCACCACTGATACAATTGCACTGTGGGACCATTTTGTGATGAGTAGGGTTATAATGCATCTGCAAAATCAATTTTTCTATCTTGATTTAAAAGTCGAGCCCAAAGCAATTTTTGTTGCTTTGAAATTTTTATTTTTCTTTATTAACTCTTCCCAGCAGTTGAAAAAAACCCCTTGAAATATACTTTTGTAAACCTGCCTTTTGTGTTTGTCTCTGCAAAAGAAAAGTTAGCGCCGAATGTTGCCCTTGCCTTTGAACTGCACTTCTGGGGAGAAAATTCGGTCCCTTCCATTTGAGAAATGAAATTTGTTAAGTGCCTGGGCCACAAAGCAGCAATAAGACTGTTGGCAATTTGAAAGACCAAATTAAAAAGGAAAAAAAAAAAAATAAAAAGCAAACAGCTGAGACACCGAGTCTAAAAATTATCTGTGACACACACGTAGTAAAATGTTTCTACAAATTCTCCAAAGGATTTTTAATTATTACAGATTGTATTAATTAGGTAATTATGCAATAGATTGTTTTGGAACCATTCCCATCTATTATGTATGCAATATTATGTATACATGTTTTTTAAAAAGCTGTCCTGCTTTGTAAACCTCAGCCCCAGCTCAGTAGTCAGAGGGGATACAGGGGTGCAATAAAGCACATTTTTTGCCATGTTAGATACCTTGAAAGCAGCATAACAAGTGTCCTAAAGGAACTGCAGCACAGAATTTTTTTAGAAAGCTACAAAAATATTATCTTTAAGCAATAATGAGCCATGTACAGAGGATCTGAGGATTAATGACCATCTGGGAGTGGGTGATGGCTCAAAGCTCAGCTCAGGGCCATTAACTGTAACTCATCATTAAAAAGGGTGTTTGTACCTTCATAACACGACACAGAGAAGAGCTCCTCGGCAGTTCAGTGTTCACCTGGTTGTTTCAAGCAACAATATATACTTATTACCACAATTTGGGCTAAAATCCCTCGGCTGGGACCAGAAAAAGGTTCATGGAGAATTAAAGGACAATTTGGCAACACTTTTATTTTCCCCACTCCTGCCACCTTTCATTTTGTGATCTCCAATTTAAATCAAGAGTCGTGGTATCATAGGATGGTTTGGGTTGGAAGAGACCTTAAAGTTCACCCAGTTCCACCCCCTGCCATGGGCAGGGGCACCTTCCACCAGACCAGGTTGCCCCAAGCCCTGACCTTGACATACCTGGTATCTTTTTATATCTTGTAGGGAAAACGGCCCTTATTTCAATCCTGTAATCACAAAATTAGTCTTGCCTTTTCTGGACTAATTAAGAGCTGCAGAAACTGATGCAGGAACCATGACTACTTGGGTTGCTGTCAAGATCATTATAAGTTTTGTTTACTTGTTGCCCAGTGAAGCTGTGGCTGCCCCAGCCCTGCAAGTGTCCAAGGCCAGGAGGGGAAGTAAAAAAAAAAAAAAAGGGAAAAAAATCTCCCTTAAAAGAGCCAAAGCACAAGTGGAAGAAAATATTTAGCAAGACAAAAACTCTAGGGGGAGAAAAAAAAGCCTAATTTTCACCAGGAAAGATCTGGTGAATACTCCTCTCCTCCTTCCCATGCCCCCTTTGCCATAAGGGAGGTCTGGTGGGACAGCAACCTGCAGCACCCATGGGCCACCCAAAGTAGCAGTCCCATGTTTTTAAACCAACTATAAAAGCAGTTTTTAATTGACTTTAATCAACAATGATTAAGAGCAAGAGGATACTCCATCCACGCCTTCAGGCTGCTTGCCTGGGAGGGATGTGGAGGGAGCAGAGTCCTGCTGGTGGGAAGGGGGTGGCCAAGAGGGCTATGAAGGGCCCTGGAACCCTGCAGGGAGGCTCAGATGGATATGGAAACCTAATAGGAACTGAAAGCACTAATTGAGCCTGGAGAAGAGAGCTAGAGGGTTTCCTATGGCATTTGAGAGGGAATAAAAGAACTCAGAAGATGACAGAAAAAGAAACGACTTTGGGAACATTTTGTATGCTTTTATTAAAAAAAAATAAATTATGTGGATGAGGAGAGACCACAAGTTCCACTAGCCCTGTAAAATCCCATTTCTCACCATAACACTCTTTTCTACCCCAGCCATCAGGTGATAAAATCTCTTCACCACCTTAGTGCTTCTTCCCAAGAACACTTACTGATCTCTCATCAGTTCTCTTTAACCCCATTAACACTGTTTTAACTCACATTCATCCCCTGCACCATCCAAACTAGAGATCCCCTTCGACTCAGGAGCCATGCAAACCACATGTACAATATCAGTTCATGCTTCCAATACTGAAACTTGCTTGCCAAGTTTTCAAATGCATTAAATCCTTAAATACACAAAATAGAAAACCCTCACCTTAGATTTCTAGCCAACACTCTCTATTTTCACTCATTTTCTGATACATTGTTCATAAAAGTGGAATTCTGGTCTTCCCCCTCCTTCCTTTTGGCATGTTTGAACATTTTAAATTGTTCCTCCAGTAGCCCACTAAATGATTTGGTTCTACTTCACCCACATTGCTTCATTTCTTGTATCACTGCTTGTCCTTTGATTACAATTGCAAATGGAAAATGTTTGAAAGCTGGTTTTGTTCTGAGAGCAGCTAAAAGCAAAGTGAGTTAGTGGATTAGCCTATTTGGCAAGTGAGACCCCAGATCAGAGGGTACTGTAATAAATTTAACATTCACATACTAAAGCTACAAGTCCTCCCAGCACAATCAACACCTGGTACAGTGTCTGATTTAAAGATAGTTGCAACCTTTGCCCAAAACTGTTACCACCTAAATAAATGGAGCTATTCCAGTTTATCAAAACATTTTCTCAGCTCAACTCTCACAAAACAAACTGGCTGTTACCCCACTGCAGGATTAGGGGACAGGTTTGAAATCAAAAAAAGGCATGGAAGTTACTTTATCACTGTGTCATGCTTTGAAACTGGTTTTGAACATGTTCTCCCAGTGCCCACAGCAGCACCAACAAGGTGTTAGAGGCTTCCCCTCTCTCTTCTACCCCCCCTTTTTCTTTCAGCTACCTCAAAATTCAGATTAAATGACTGTCCCAGACCAGGCTTCTTTTTCTGCTGCTGGTAACACAGATTCCCTAGAGGGTTTGGACAGTCTCCAGCATGCACTTGTGAGTGACCTGAGCCTGATGACACCTTGCTGGTACCAGCACAAAGCCATGCAGACTGATGGTCCCTCTGGAGCACTGGGCGGGTGATCCCAGGTGGGTGCACAGCGAGCTGCACCCACAACAGAGCCAGGAATCCTACCTACCAAAAAATACTGATCCCAAATTCCTGTTAGGAAAAGCTGTTCATTAGTACATCTTCCTCCCAACCAGATTAGCTGAAGCAAAAAAAAACACAGAATCAACTGGGTTGGAAAAGACCTCTGAGATCATCGAGTACAACCTTTGACCTAGCACCATCTTGTCTACTAGACCATGGCACTCAGTGCCATATCCAGTGTCTTCTTAAATACCTCTAAGGATGGTGACTCCACCACCTCCCTGGGCAGCCCATTCCAGTGCCCAAAACATGAGCTATACGTGGGCACCTGGAAGAGCCTGTGACGTGGCACCACTTTGTGTGTGATGTCATTATTACCCTTACCAGACACATCTGGAGCACTTTAAGAGATCACAAAATATTCTGAGTTGGGAGGGTCCCACAAGGATCATCAAGTTCAACTCCTAAGCCAGTAGCCCATCAGGGATTGAACTCATGACCTTGGTGCTTTTAGCACCACGCTCCAGCCAACTAAGCCAATCTCAGGGGGAATGCAACACTCTTGTTACCTATTCCTTGCATCCTAAGCCCAAAGCAGAGAGATGATGGGCACATCATCTCAGCAGCAGCACTGCCTTATGAAGAAGGGTTGGGCAGCTGATGATGACTATAGCCCCAGGAAGGGGCTTCAGAGCAACAGGGGACACTCAGCTCTGCTCAAGAGCTACTCCCATTCTTTTCCTCTTGTGGAACAGCTGTTTGCAGGCCTGGAAACCTCAGAGGAAGCCCACTGTACACAGAATGAAGGTATGTGCAACCAGCAGGTCAGACACCTTGTCTCTCCACGAGGCCCTAGTGCCCCCAAGCTCAGAGAGCTCAAGGCTGGTGCCTGGCATCCCAGGACTTCACCCAGCACCAGACCCACTGTCTTGTTGTAGGAGCAGCACATCTGTCATCTCTTACCCCTGCATAAAGCAGTGGCTCCTGCCAAGTTCCTACCACCCTTTGAAATGCATCCATTTCTCTGTTTTTTTTCTACAGTGTTTAAAAACATGGCACGTCACCAAAAACCTACCAACGTGCTGCTTCTGCCGCATGTTTTGTCAGTGGATCAAAACATTTTAGAATTGAAGACACAAAGTGCAACTTCTCTGATCCAGCATGGGAGGAAACACACTCAGAAGAGAACGATGTGCTCATGACTTGGTTGGAACAACCTGATCTTTAAGTTTCCTTACAACCCAAACCATCTTAGGATTCTACAGTCACCAAGTGCAACATCATGTCCTACATCACGAGACGTGTTGTTCCAGACACAAGGTATGTTCCAGATGTGACATGCAACCTCCTCTTTGCTACCCTCCAAAAACCAAGGTAGAAAAATAGAATGTTTTGTCCAGGACCTGCTTTTGCAGACTGTGCACCAGGACAGGAACTTGTTTTGGACACTGTGAGAGAACCACACTTCACTTAAGCCAAAATTGCAGATCAGCAGAGGTATCTTCACTCTCTTTCTCTAGAGTTCTGATGTTAAGCTTAGATCCTATTTCCACATGATCCTCAAATATCAATATCTACCCAGAAAGATAGGTTAAAATGGAGAAAAAATACCAGACTTACAGCGATTACATGAACGTTTTATAGCTAAAATCCACTTGTATGTACACACCAAGACAAAAGGTCTGCTGTTATTAATGTCATGATTACAGAACTGAAATAAGGGCTGTTGCATAAAAGATTCAAATCACCCAGCGCTTTTGCTCTACAAGATATGAAAAGATACGAAACATGTCATGGTCAGGTTGGACAAGGCTCTGAGCGACCTGGTCTAGTAAAAAGTGACTAGGCTGGACCAGATGAGCTTCAAAAGTCCCTTCCAACACAAACCATTCTTTTCAGGAACAATCAGCAGTGGGGTGGATAATTAAATACCAGGCAGCATAGCCCTACTAAAACAAATATGGTGCATAAATACCTGGGGGTGCTGATAAGCCTCAAGAACTGCAGCATACAGCCATAAATAAGAGTAGAGAAGGACTCTGGTATGTGCAGTGACTACTTTCCTAAGAGTTTCAAGAGTGATTTCAGTTTAGGGTGCAAATATATGAATGTTAAGGTCCAACAGCAATGAAAAAAGTGTTTCTCCTTTTACCTGAGAGCAGGTGCATTTTAGCAGAAAACATTCATTTAAACAGTCAAAGTCTGTATAATATTCATATTTCTCTCTCATACCTTAATAATTTTAGTAATAAATAAACTGGGGCTGTACATGCACCATTAATAAACCTTTAGAATCATAAAAAGGAAGAAGAAAGTTAAGCTAGTATGGCTAATTAAAATTAGTTTGTTGCAAGTTTAATCAATTAGCCCAGAGTTTTCAAGGCAATATTGCTGCTATTCACGCTCAGTGGAGGCACTTTCAGGCAGCCCTTTATTGCAACATCTCTGTTCAGATGACCTTTACTTCATAAAGCACTGAGCTAAACATTTTATACACAGGGCAAAATCTGTTTATTGAAGGATGCCAGGGGACTGTCTTTAGGAATGTGATTTGGCCTCACTTGGGTAATTTACCAAAGACAGAAGAAAGTTGCAAACCTATTTGTAGCCTTCATTTGAAAGCCATGCCATTTCTTTGTAATGCTCCCTCATCTCAAGATTTCAGCTGTGGTGCTGCAAATAAACCTCCTCCCAGACAGATGCTACAGTGATTGTCCTGGTAAACCAAAAAGAAAAAAAAGAAAACCCACCACAAAACACAGGACAAACAAACAAACATCCTTGCACACACAGCAGATGCTTTCTCAATTACTTAATTTGACTTTTGGGTAATACAGACATGATTTCAGGGAATAATATTTTCCAGACAGAACTTATTTATTAAGCAGTTTGTGGTCAGGCATCAATTAACCAAAGTAGGCAGCACATCTTTGGGAGGCATTAGTTTCCCAGTTTCCAGAGGGGCAGAGATAAGGGCGTTAACAGCACCACGAGCTCCCTAATTCTGAGGTTGGTCTCCTCTGTGAGGACCCGCCCCGGCGCTTGTGAAAGCCCAACTGTTGAAATAACACCTGACATTTCCCCCTGAACTCCTGCAGCATTTGCTGATTCATTGCCCACACAGAGGAAAAAGCACATTTACAGCTAACAGCAGTGCCCTGCCTGCCTGAGTGATGGGAAACAGATTTCTGGGCTCGCTGTGGAAATCCCAGCTTTTATTTTTATTTTTTTTTTCCTTTTGCTTACTTGAAGTCCAGTTATGAATTTGGCTTTTCTGCAGTGAATGGGATGAGCAAATCCAAACTGTAGTTAAAATGAGGAAGAAGTATGTAAATACAAAGACAGTGTGGGTTCTTCCTGCTGTATTGCTATTCTTTGCCTTGAATGGCCTGGAGCTGTGTCAGGGCAGGGTTAGGTTAGATCCCAGGGAAAGGTTTTGCTCCAGACCATAGTAGGCACTGACCAGGCTCCCCAGAGCAGTGGGCACAGCCCCAAGACTGCCAGAGCTCCAGGAGTGTTTGGGTGATGCTCTCAGGGACAGGGGGGGATTTTTGGGGTCTCTGCAGGGCCAGGAGTTGAATTCCATGATCCTTGTGGGTTCGTTCCAACTCAGGATATTCTATGACTTTTCTCTACACTGTATTTTCCAGTGAGCTTTCCACGGGCACTTCATCTCACTACACAGCACAACCACCAAATCCTGAACCCAGACAAAGTTATCCCATGCAATACTGAGGAGTAGGTCATGAGATGGGAAAACAGCTCCTGCCATGCCACGGTATGATGCTGATCTCAGAAGCCAACTAGGGTCAGGCTGTGCTCAAGCAATGGGCTTTTGAGGAAAAGCATTTTGGCTGAGCAGGACACAGCTGGGAAGGGTTACCCATGATGGGTGCTGATGGGAAGAGCTGTAAAGCGCAGATACTACAGGACATTATGATGCCTAAAAGCTTCCAGGTGCATGTTTCCATAATCCCATGGGACATGGATTTTCCCCAGAGTCAGCACCGAGGTTGCTCTTAACCTCACAGTTGGTTTTCTAAGTTAAGGTGAAGAGCAAACCACAGATCAATTGGGAGAAAAAAAATAAAAATGAGTAAAACTGCAGTTCTTGCCCCTGAGTTACAAACAGGACTCAGGTTGGACAGAGAAGCTGTAGCTGGACCATCCCTGGAAGTGTCCAAGGCCAGGCTGGATGGGGCTTGGAGCAACCTGGGCTAGTGGAAGGTGCCCCTGCCATGGGCAGGGACAGGGAACGAGATGAGCTTTAAGGTTCCTTTCCAACCCAAAGCATTCTGTGATTCTATGATTTCCTATCAGAAAATCAGAATATAGTTATAATTCAATTATCTATATTGATCTACTACTGGGTGGTGAAGCTGATTTTAATCATTAAAGTATCCTCCAAACCATACTGTGTTTACTTTTCTCTTTGACAGAGAGGTGTTCAACCCAAATTTTGTGCTTAATCAGAGCACCTTAAATGACATAGAATGTACACTTTTTGCAAATTCTGAATCTTCTCTTAAAAGTATTCTTGCATAGGCAAATCATTCAGCAATTCAGATCTAATTCTGGTTTTCTAATGATCAAGAACAGCATAGTCATATTTGCCAGTTCCTGTAAATGATGTATTCTCATAATCTATCAACTAATATATACACTTTCATGAATGGAAAGTTATGTAAAATGCTATTAAAAGACTACTTATATTAAAAAAAAAAAATAATTCTGTACCTCAGCATAAAGCTCTCTGTATGAACACAAATCCCAGCAAAAAGCAGAACTTTATTTAATGCAGTTAATAATTTCTTGACCATTCCTTTAAGTTTAAAGGCTTGAAAATAACCAACCTTATATTAACATTTACCTATAGTGATAAATATATTTATTTTGCAAGTCATAAAAGTGAAAGTACGAGCAATATCCTGAAAAAAATATTAAAAGGCAGTTGTGATTATTCCTAGAAAGTAAACCACACTTTCATAAATTCTCAGCTAGACGTTGCCAAACCAAATTGTATCAGTTTCTCTCATCCAAACTTGCTATTTGCCTTCCTTTCCTCTGTATTTTTGCTGAGACTGTGAAATTAGCTGTGCTTATTCAGACTTGCATTCCAAAAGACAAGGGCTGGGTAGAGGAAAAACTCCCTGTATTTATCAAATCCAATAGCATCAGATAGGAGAAATTCCCAGGATTCACTGAGAGATAAAAATCATTCAGTTGTGTTTCATGTGAAGTCCTGTCTGGCCTTTGAAGTGGCAGATTAGTGGCACAGGACAAAAGTGTGTCAGCAGCTTTTCCATAAGCTGCGAGAGGGCTTATTTTTGGGTGACTAAGAAACTTACTTTTTTTAAAGTGACCCAAGTTATATACACACACACTAATATATAAAGTGTCATGAGTTATTTTGGTGATTTTGGACCAGCATCACATAAATAAAACTTAAATGCATGAAAGTCAATATTTTCCTTTTCTACTTTTCAGCCTTTTCCATCAATTGCACTAAATAATGAGAATTTGGTGGTTGTTATTACAACCCTACAACTTCAATTACCTTCATTCCAAAGACATTTTCAAGCCAAAACGAATTAACTCGAAAGAAAAATGTCCTAACAAGGTGTTGAAGTTGGTCCCTGTCCTGCAGCAGGTCCTCACACTCCTGGCCCCAGGGAAGTTAATTCTCCCTGTTGTCAAGGGTCCAGAATTTTTTTCCTTATCCACTGAGAACCAAATATGCTCAGGATTAAGACACACAAGTGGAAATTCAGTGGATGGCACTGGATGAATTCTGCACATAAATGTCCCCCACGGCCAAAGAGTGAGTCAATCCTGTCTATTCAGTGCCAAAAGCAGTTCAGAACACCAAATGCAGGTATCTGGCTTAGGTGGGTATGGCCCTGATGATCTTAGAGGTCCTTTCCAACTTCAGTGATTTCATTAAGTGTTTTCTCAACTCCATGCTTTGTATGGAGTAGATCTCACTGCTACAGAAGGGTCTTGCACACCAAAGTCATAGGAGATATCCTGGTCTGGATCATAATCCAGTTACTAGTTTTCCAATAAAAAAATCCCAACTACAACACTTAAATTTAGAAAAGAAAACCCAAATCTCTATAAACTCAGAGAATGCAAGTTTTCAGTTAGAAAACAAGAAAAATAATGCATTTAAATTGTTTCCATATTATCTTAAATCAACACTCCAACTGCGGAAGCGTTACTGAATTCCTTCCCACAACTTCTTGATGGCTGGAAGCTCTTGCATTAATTTTCATAGCTCTTCAATAAGACCCCAAGACCAGCATTTTCTAATCTAGTAGCATAGATTCAGACTCTTAAGTACATAAACACCAAAACAAATGTAAGACAATTTTAAATGTTAGATAAGGTCTGTCTGGAATGCGTGGGGATTTCCATAGCCAGGTCCTATCGACTCTTCCAGGTTTCTCCTAACTAGTTTTTCCTAACTAATCCCACTATCCACTTTCCAGAGGAAAAAGTCCCCAGGTCTACGAGGAGAATAAAAACTCCAACATCTCTATTGCATAGAAATTTTCAGCCCACAGGTTTAACAGTTCTTTATCAAGGGTTCATTCAAGGTCATTTCCATGTTCCTGCTCTTCCCCATTTGGAGTTGCTCAGTCTGTCCTCTGCTCCCAACTTTTTCTTTGAGATAATATATTTTCACTTATCTTCATACTTTCCAGCTCATTATGTTTTCATTCCTGTTCTCAGTCTCGAGGAGTCTGAGACATCTGAACCCCTTGGGAAATACATCCTTCATGTTTGAAGCTCTCCAGGTGTTCATTTTATCTGAGACAATAGAAGCTCAGAAGTCATAGGAGAACTAGATTTCTACCCATTCTTTGACATATGTACCCACAATAGTCAGGGTGGTAACTTTCACCCATAGAATTCAAAGGAGTTAAGTAATTGAATACTGCAAACCAAGTTCTTCCACCTCTTCTCTCCTCCTTCAACACCAATTTTAGTGTGACACAGTGAACAAAGGCCTAATTTTCAAGGGTGTTAAACAGAAACTGCATTGACATTTAAGGATATTTCAGTTACCACTTTGACATCTAAATAAGTCGCGAGATTCGCAGCCGTGCTCAGAGCAATAGGAGCAGCAGAAGGCTGAGAACATTTGGAAAGCCATCCCCGAAACTCATAAAAATTAGCAAGACTAATTATAAGTAACTTCACTAAGCTCAATGCTTAGACATTTCAAATGACATCAGGGCTCAGCAAGAGTCTGGAATTTTTCAAGAGCACCCAAAAAATTAACAGCTCATCTAAAATTCATCCACTTTTTCTGGTTCCTAAGCCATTTTTTCGACTCACACAGTTACAAATTTGGGTTTTGTGGTGGTTACAGACATTTCCACCACAGTGCTCCAGATCATTGTCTCTTCACTGACTAAAAAGGTTTTACATGAAATTTACTGCTCTGCTTCTGGCTTAGACCAAAGGGTGGATTGAAGGATGTTGTGAAGAGGACATCCTAAATATGCAGCAGCACTACTTATAAAGAATCAATGAAACTTTGATGCTGTGAATATTTCCACAATTTTGGTAACTAAACCATATCCAGAGAATCTGCATGGTCTTATAATTGCCCCAGTTATAGTGGGGTCTTATCTTTATTTCTGTGCCCAGTCACCCATTTAACTTTCATCACGTACGTGCTGCAAAGCTGATGCCCTGCAATTTTCCTTGCTTATTTCTGACCCTCCTTTATTTTCACGTTTAAATCTTGTCACTTCAGCCCAATTTATAAAGAAATCTGCCTGAAAGTAAGTGCTCAGATTTATCACTCGGTTTTATTGACTGTGTACCTGAAAACCTACAACCTTCTGTGACCGGAAAGTAGATGAATGAACCAGCTGAAGGGAGGGGAAAAAAAAAAAAGGATGAATAAATGGCAACACACAATTCTCCACAGCAGTCTGACCTGAGCATCCCGAGGGAGAATCATTTTGTTAGGAATGACTACAGCATGTTTGGGAAACGGTGCACTGTCAATATAATCTTTACAATTACAGTCATATGATCGGTACATCTGGAAAATAACAGTCAAGTGATTAGTCTGAACTTTGCCTGGATCAGGCAATTTTTACACGGCTCTGTCAAATGTCAGCCCTCCTTCTCCCTCACCAATTTCAGAAATGTTGCACCATGATTTCAAGCAGTGAATCATCCTTCCCTGTGCCAACCATCTGGTTCGTCTGCCCCCTCAGTGTCTGAAATTAGATGACGGAGGGCAGGGCAGGCTTTCTAGAGTGGCCATTAACGTTACTGGAGGAGGGGCTCTGGCGACAGATTTTCCATCTGAAATCATGGACTGTTAAAAACTGGCAAGGACTAGAGAGGAGTGAGTAGAAAAATAATGTGAGGAAGAAGAATTAATAAAAGATCAGAGAGAAAAAACAGAAAAGAGAAAAGGAAACAGAGCAGAGACGAGTAGAGGAAATGATGTGAAAGAAAGGAAAACTATTTTGGAAAAAGAAGAAAAATCCCACAAATTCCTCTACATTTCTGCTGCTGGATTGTTGTTCATTTGTTCTAGTCAGTGATGAAAAAAGTCTTGCAGTGCCCACAAAAAATTCCAGCAGTCCTGGAAGAGGCAGCAGGAAGAGCAGAGGAAAAAAGTGCTGAGCATCATAAAAGAAATAAGACAACTCCCCAGGGTTACACTTTGACTCAGGTATCTGCAAAGAGCAGGGATTAAGAATACAGGACCCTGGGAGCGCAAACAACAAGGAAGTGGTTGAAGGACTCCTGCAGACACTTCATTTCACTGCTCATGTCCTACAAACTCCATTTGCATTCCAACACATTGCTGAGAACCCTCACAGGACAACTCCAGACTTGCTTTGGACAGTCCCCATCCGCAGGAACATTTGGATGGGGAAAATAAATGACTCTGTTGGAGTAAGCCCACCCTTTTTAACAAAAATAAATCCCAAATTTAAGAAAAGAAAAATCATTGTTTTGGGGAATAATGATACAGAATAGAAACAAGACACTAAACAAACATACAAAATCCATCTTTCCTTCCTGTTTTTTTTAACTCCCATCAAGTGCTGTCCTACATCATCCCAGGAGTATTGTAATAGTTAGCACAATGCAGAGGCATTGGCTACACTGAGTATCTCTGGTCCATCTTTCATCAGCACAAGCAGACAATGTCCCTCAGCATAAAGCAAGGCTTAGGAATTGCATATGAATGAAGAGTTACATCAACAAATTGGTCCTCTGGTTCAGAATGGGAAATATTGCCTGAGAAATGTGGTGTGCTTTTTTTGAAGTTATCAAAAATACAACAGAAATCTAAGTTTATAAAGGTAAAAGCCTTTCTCTGAATATTAACTAGTTTTCTGAAGTGGCCTTGTTGGGAAATCCTACTTAGTACTGTCCAGAAGGAACTAATTAGCTCCCAAAAAAAGTACATTATAGCATTTGTTCTGTGGTTAGAACATTTGACATTAAAATTATTATTATCATTATTATTATTTCAATCATATATAAGGAAGCAGGTCCTTGAATTGCATTGCGTGGCTACCACAGGGATGAAGTTTTGTTGAATTTGGGCAAAAATAGGTAAATCACTGACTTTGTCAGAAGTTTCAGTTTAGAATCACACGCAGGTCAATGTTTAATGTTGCTACTACTGAACAACACATAAATTAATGCTTCCGTCTGATAACATCGTCAAAATATTTGTTAATATCTGTATTTTGACAGACAAAAATATAAAACATCTTATTTGCATAAGATTCATAACTTTCTGGGGTGGTTATCATTAAAAATAATTTTTAAATGTTTATTTCCATGACAGGACTTTTTTTTAAATACTATTTGTATAGTGTATTTAAAAAAGCTTTAAAAAAAATAAAAAAGCATTCAAAGAAAAAAATAAGAATCCCTCAAACACTAATTTATAAGTGCAACTAAGTGGAGCAATGAGTTAATTTATTATTTTGGGGGAAGCAGGATAAAAACCATAAGAATAGATTATTAAAAGGACTTCAACTGTTTATTTGCATTCAGTTTTAGAATATAAAGGTGGATTATTTATCCCCAAGAGTAAATTCTGAAACAAATTCTGAAACAAACCAAAAAAAAACCCCAAACTATTTTATTTTCCATGACAGACAGGACTTAGAGGTTTGCAAACAGAAACGGACCAAATGTTTAAGTGATCATCAAGTTGTGCTCTGATTTTGCATCCACGATTTTGCACCTGCACTCAAGCACAAAATTGTGGGCACACTCAATTGTCAGAGCATCTCGCTGGTTGATTGTACCATCAAATGGAGGAGAACTGGGCATGCCTGGCTCTTTTCTGCTGCACCCATCGTGGCATTCTAAGGCAAAATTACATTGTTTTTTAAAATAAAATGGGGTTTATTTCTGAACAAAGTTCCCAGTTTACTTCCTGCATTTAATAGCACATATTATTGGCTGTGAGGGGCAAAGAGCCTCCTGTGTGAGTGAACCTGTACTGAGATTATTTTGAAAAACAAACTTATTTTGGATTTGCAGTCACAGGATGTGTTTTCCCTCTTTAAACCCCAAGCTGATTTCCTGATTTTTCACTTTTCTCTCGGGATCACACTGTCCTTTCCCTCCTCAAAGTTCACAGCAAAGGTGAGTAAATACAAATACCTCTTTGGTGAGTTTTTTATTTTCCTTGTGAGAGACAATGCAGGAAATCTGTTCAATGTGCATTTTCAAAACAAATGAACACCTGACCATCGCTATGGCTCACCCCCAGGTACCTGTATATTCAGTGCTAGGTGTTATTTCCTGATCACAACCCCAAAGATGCACCTTCACAAACAGAATGAAGTTTGCCATCACTTTACTGTGACATCAGTCTGCAGATCCATCTCTCTGTCACCATTTTTACTTTATGACAGCTTTCAGGGCAAGCTATTACTACTCACAGCAGTAGATCTGACAGAGAAAAATATTATTTTCATAATTAATGCCTGGTGACTTTCTTGCTCTTACAGAGGAGCAGAAGTGTCTCTTATTTTTATCCCACTGCTGTTACCCTGTGGCAGATATTCCTAGCCCACAGGAGCAGCAACAGGCTGCCATTAATAGGAGAGTGGACCTGTTTCAAGCCTCTTTGCCATTCCCATCTGTTTGCCTGCTTGCAGTTTTGGGGACATTTCAGTTCTTCTTGCTTCCATTTCATCTGATGCCAGGACACTTCTACCACTTCCCTATAGCTCCTGCAGTTTCATTTCTTCAGGACCCCTGTGCTGCTCAACAAGGGTCCCTTCCTTTTCTTCCTATCCATAAGGGAGAAATACTTGAAGTTCTTACAGCCTCATGAGCTGATATTTTGGTGACAATAGTCCCTTCGTGCATTCATAAAGTTTCCCCTAATTCTGTTGGTCACTCCAGTAGTTCATAAATCATAAGAATGGTTTGGGTTGGAAGGGGCCTTCAAGACCATCTCATTCCACACCCTGCCATGGGCAGGGACACCTTCCACTAGCCCAGGTTGCTCCAAACCCCACCCAGCCTGGCCTTGGACACTTCCAGGGATGGATTCTTCACAAATGAGGGCTGACTGCTTGCTCAATGCCTCTTCCACTGGTGCTGCTACAGCTCATTAAGGCCAGCCCTTAACTGGGACATACAGAAAAGCAAAAATAAATTTTTACTTCATTTCTATGGAGCAGGAAGGAGAAAAATAAAACCAAAGAGAAAGCTAAAAGATTGTTTAGATCAGTAGGACCATCAAGAGATTATGGTACTATGGGCAGTGACACAGCTCAGGAAGGAGTCATCAATGCTACCTAAATTTCATTGAGGTGGCCTCTAGACCTTCATGTACAACCAGGCAGAGTTCGCCCCACCCTCTTCTGGCTTGAACTGAATATTATGTATCATATGATTCATATTAATAAGAAAATAAATCTCTCTTTCCACCCAAAAAGATCAAATAGCTTATAAAAGTTATTGCAGATCCTTTTTATTATTATTTTGTAAGACTGATGAGTTTGGCCTATTTCTAATATTAGCCAGAAGTCTTAGTGAGATGAGAAAACTGTAAACATTTCCCACAGAATTAAAATTAGTCCAACAAAACAGTAAATAACCTCAAAATCTTGTTCTGTTCTTCTAAAGATTGAAAATAAAGAAAATTCTTTCCTTTCTAGTCCTCCTTTCAATCTCTGGTGGGTGAGACTCCCCGTGTTTGCAGTTAGGCAGCTGGCTAAAAATCACAATAAAAGCAAATGTTGTAAGTACAAAGCACAGAAAAGCCCAAGTCTTCCTTTAATGCTTTACTAGCACTTCACTAATAGGCCCATGGGGTGCAGTCAGTCAATAATAACCCAATAAAATCAATAACGATAAACAAGAGTCAGTGTTCTAATAAAAATAGAATTTTTAAAATGCAAACCAGCTGTTCCAGTGTTATGTACAAACATGGGCCTGGTGTGAGGGTTCACTCCAGTTCCAAATATCCGTGTTCAGCTGCCAGTCCCACATGCAGTTCCCTTGGAGGAGGATGAAGTGATGGACAACACACAAGCACCATTTATTGCCAAGGTGAACAGACACGTTTATTGCCTACTTTCATCTCTGATTTTATTGGTACTCTTCAAGCTGGCTTTTCTTTTCACAGATTTACTTCACAGGCTTTATTTGACCCAAAAGTTGGGAAGATTTTTCTCCAGTATTTTCCAAGCAGAATAGAAAACTATATAAAGACTTGGGTCAACTATGAAACACCTTCATTGGGTTAAATTCGGACCGTTTCTATAAAACTACACAGGCAATAAATTCACTATTTCTGTCCCCAAAGGAGTGGCCCCAAACCATGGAAAGTTATCATGGAGGGTGGAAGAGATGAGGAGGGGCAGAACTGAAGAATCAGAGGAAATATCTTGGCTGTCACATAGCTAAGAAAGAACAGCTTTTATTAGATGACTTTGGTCTGATAACGTCACTTTTGCTTCTCAACTTCACAAACATCTAAAAATGGAAGTCTTTGAAATTGCAAGAAAAAAATAGCAACGTGTATCTCAAAAATAAGTCATAAGTTACTCTGCACTCCCTAGAGGAAAAGAACTAATTATTTCCAATCTTCTCCATCAACTATGGCCATGCTACAGGAAGGTTTAAAACTGAAGGCTCGGTCCATTTCTTACAAAAATAAAAAATAAACCCCACAATTTATACCGCTCCTAAGACCATTGAAATATATTAGCAGGGTTAATTAGAACTTAGTGAGTATAAAACCAAGCTGAACTTTTAGTCCTTTAAGGTGTAGAGTTTGATTTCCTTTTAAAAGGGACAAAACTGAAGCACAGGTTTGTGCTTCATCCCAATCCCACACGTAACAAAGATTTTGAGTAGTTTGATCTTCCCACTAAAGGGATCTCAGTTTCCAAAAAGAAGTACAAGGTTTTGAGACCAGAGACGCTCAGCTTAGAACAGATAACAAAGATGAGAAAGAAACTACTCCTAGACAAACAACCTGAAGATGAGTGACATCAGAGAACAGAAACACAACTTGAGCAAACACCAACTGCCCTCATAGACACAGAAAAATGTTCCAGTATGTTTATACATCAAAGAGAAGAGAGAGAAGAACAGGGATATTCTCTTAGCAAAGGGATAGTGAACTAAATGGGTTGCCTCCATCCATCTTTTCCTCCAAATAGTTGCAAGACCATTTCTGCACCCCACTTGTTTTCCTGAGCAGTTTGGCCAGTGCCCAGTTAAAGTCTGAGCAGGAACTGCTACTCAGAGGTCCTACCAAGGAGCTGCAAAGTCTAGTACCAGATTGCCACTCACCTTCTTTTCAAAACTAAAGCTGAAAGCAGATAAAGATGAGTTTATCTCAAGTACAGTCACACAAATGAGAAAGGATATCATGAAGGCTGCAGCTCCCGAGAAATATCTCTGGCCAAAGATAATTTTCAACAATTACACCATAGCTGGATAGCCTGATGGAGATAAACTGAGAGAAAACTCTCCATAAAATAGATTTGGCTCTCCTTTACACTCCAGACCCACCCCTCTCATGGCACGAAGGATGTTCCCTATCTTTTCTTCTATCTACCCTTAGACATATTTTCTTAACTGGGTGATGAAATTTATCTTCTCATATACAGCTCCTTCTGAACGCTCTCTGACAAACCCCATCAAAAAGTGCTATGTTATGCTCCAATCACATGTGGAGTAATGGTTTACTCATTTTCTGCATGAAAAGATGGGCACAGTACTTTGCAGAAACCATCAAACCTCTCATTTCGTGTGCTCTTTCTACAGTGCTCCTTTTGCCAACATCATTAATTGCACATGACTCTGCCGCATATACTAAGAAACACAGGCCTGGCCAAAAGCAGTTCCTGGCACCATTGCCATTCTGATATATGCATTTCAGCTTAACAATATTATCAACACATGGTTTGGAATCTTACTCCAAAAAGAAAAAAAAAAAAATTAAAAAACTGTTTCACCATCTCTGTTACTAGTGAAGAAAAGTTCTCTAAGTCGAGGTATTATTTAAGAGAGAGCAGAGAACACCTTATTAGCAACAACTGAGAGGCCACAGCTTATCCTTTTGGCTGGGGTAGAGTGGTACAAGCTTTCTAATATCCTTCAAGACAACCATTATTTTACCACAGAGACACAAGGCTGTGCTTTGTGTAGGTTTTTATGAGAGGGAGGTGTGGGCGCCCAATCAGAGGGAGAGGCACAGTTACGTGCTCGTGAAATGAATTACACCGACGGCTGTTATAAATCTTTAACATAGCTCAGGAGATCAATTAAGATGTTCAAGCAGCTACAAAAAGGATGATTGAGGCAAATGGTAACATCAGGATGACCATATGGTAAGGGAACGCTAGAGCTGCGTGGACATAAAACGTGAGCCATCGAAGTGCCACCGCTGACAAAACAGCGAGTGGGAGAGGGACAAGGTAGGGAGAGAAATATCAGAAGAAGAAAAGAACAGGATGGGAACTGTCCAGCCTGGAGAAGAGGAGACTGAGGGGAGACCTCATTGCAGGGACAACTTCCTAGGGAGGGGCAGGCACTGATCTCTGCTCTGTGGGGACCAGGGACAGCACCCAGGGAATGGCTGGAGCTGTGTCAGGGC
>JAWWTY010000160.1:2488410-2555918 GCA_035222235.1 Margarornis squamiger | reverse complement strand
TGGGCACGGCCCCAAGGCTGCCAGAGCTCCAGGAGGGGTTGGATGATGCTCTGGGGCACAGGGTGGGATTGTTGGGGATGGTCCTGTGCAGGGCCAGAAGCTGGACTGGATGATCCATGTGGGTCCCTTCCAACTCAGCACATTCTGTGATTCTGTGATGGAGGCCCACAGAGAAGCAGAAGAGGGAGTCTTTGTAAGGAACTGTAGTGAGAGGACAAGGGGGAATGGGTACAAATTCAAAGAAGGGAAATTAAGGTTAAACATATGGAAGAAATTTTTCACTGTAAGGTCAGTGAGACACTGGCACAGGTTGCCCAAGAACATCCTAACCCTGGCTGAGTTCAAAGCCAGCTTGGATAAAGCTTTGAGCAACCTGGCCTACTGGGAGGTGTCCCTGCTCATGGCAGGGGGAGCTGGGACCAGATGATCCTTATGGTCCATCCCAATCCCTTAATATTCTGTCATTCTATAATACACATGCAGGATTTACTAATATGAGACTCCAAGAAGGGCAAGGTGCTTTATTCCTACAAGTCCCAGGTGCAAGGTGTTGGTGCAGAGCTGATCATCCCAACTCCAACTGGTGTGGGTGAAGAACATGTGGTCCAGCCCCAAACACCACATGGCAAACACAGCCAAATGTGGAAAATAATTCTATTTACTATGAGACAATCAGCTGTAAACAGCAGCAATTTTATCTCTTTCCTGGCATGCAGGGATGGCACAAATTAATTGACTGGCCCTTTCCAAGATCTCCGGTAGTTTCTGTGGAGATTGTTCACTGGGCTGTGTTACCAGGAGCCATCATCTCTGCAGGACACAACAGCCACGGACAACTTGCTTCACATGCAGTGGTGTGATTATAAGGTGCTAACAGCACCATTAAGTCATATCACTGCTGCACTGAGGTTAAAAGGCTTTCATTTCCTAAGGTTGTTCAAACTGCTGAAGTGCAATGGACAATTTAGCCTAACCTTGCACAGCAGCCCTAAATCCATACTGGCTAATGAAGGCAGCAGCACACGATGCAAAACATCCTCAACACCTGATTAGGAAGAGGAAACAGTGCAGAACCACCTTTAGCAGAGCCGTATTCCTCCTCTGAGCAAGGGAATTTAAATGGTTAAAGTATTAGACAGCTATCTTAAGAATATAGAAAATAAATTCATCTTTAGTTCCACTAAATTCTAATCTGAGAATTAAGTTTACTTCATCTTATGATTAATTTCCCTCCCACTCTCATTCTAAGTATTGACCCCCAAATAATAATAATTAAAATATTTCTATCACAACATTAGTAAGGGTGGGATTGTTTCACCCTCTTTGGCATCAAAAAATTAACAGAAAATAAAATATTGACATTAGACCATATTTAACAACAATTGTCCTCAAGTATCAAAACCTCAATATGATTCAATGTTTTCTAGTGTTTATTTTATCCACTTTTGGATTTGGTTCTTTCTTCTTACTAAGGGCATATTGTGCATTAAAGTCCAGAAATTTAGTCATTTTCCAGGGTAAAAAACCAATAATATCTTGATGCAAAAATTAACAAATTTACAAAATAAGATTACTCTCCACCACTATGCAATACTTTTTAAAAAGGAGGGGAAAATCTAATTAAGGTTTTTGCTTTCAATTCTGGCTTGCACAGTGACTAGAGACAAAACTGGTGAAAGATGAAGTTGTCAAGGTGAAGGAGAGTATTAAGACATTTTGAAAATTAACTTCTAGGTATAGAAAAGTCACTAGAAAGATTTTTATTGATTAAGAGTTATTCTTTTTTATTTTCTGTGCATGTTCTGTTCTACCAAGAGAGATGGATGGAAGAGCTTTACACGGTTTTCAGTCAGATGAGTTTTATGTGAGGACCTACTCAAAGCTGAACAAAAGACCCAACTAACTCTCATTTGATGTACCAGGAGACTGAGGAGGACAGGTCAGATTCTGTGTCACACCTTAAGAGGTGGACACAGAGCAGATTTACATTAGATATAAGGAAGAAATCCTTCCCCACAAGAGTGGGCAGGCCCTGACACAGGTTGGGCAGAGAAGCTGTGGCTGCCCCTGAAGCCCTAGAAATGTCCAAGCCCAAGGTTGGAGCAACCTGGGCTAGTGGAAAGTGTCCCTGCCTATGCCATGGGGTAGGGACAAGATGGGCTTTAAGGTGTCTTCCAACGCAAACCACTCTGTGATAACTGTATATGATTCAATCACAGGCCAGATGCAATCTCAGAGCCTAAAAACCAAATCTGCCCATTCTCTCATGAAGAAATACCCTGTTAAAGGTTCAGGACCACCCACTTTGGACCTCTTATCACAAACCAACCAGAGAGTTTTAGCTACCCCTATGACTAGGGTACAGAGCCCTGATGGCAGCTGTCCTACTCCCCCCTTCGCCAGAGAAAAAGCTGAATTTCTGCCTCTAGTGGAGGGCGAAGCAAATAAGTGGGGGAAATAGCATCCCCTGAGTGATTGCCAAGAATTCCCACAAAAATAAACACAGTCTGGTGGTTATGTTCTTAACAGCTGTGTTAATGGGGTTAAAGAAACCTTAAAGAAACTCTGTCTTTTTTTAAATGAGTTCTGTTCTTAAAAACCTGATATGGTACAAGTTTTGCTTTTAAACCCAGCATGGTTTGCAATGTGCCACTCCAGCAGCCATGGCAATTCCTGAGGGAATGGGTACAAGCTGAGGAGAGCCATGGACTGCAGGCAGGACAATGATTGTGGAAAGTCTCAGCATCTTCTTACCAAGAGCTTGTGGCAAGCAAAGTGCTCTGGTATAGCAGCTATATCCAGTGGCTCATCATACTCTTTCCTTATACACCTTAGTTTCAATAATATAAAGTCAGAGATTTTTCCTATAAACCATAACTGACTTTCCGTCTGTTAAAAACTCCAAACAAACCAAAAAAAACTAACAAAAAACTAAAATAATGCAGAACAAAGAAAATATTTTTGCTCTTAGGTTTTGTTTCCCTTGTACAAAGAGCTCATGGGATGAAATTTAGGATAAAGGATTAACACCTCTCATCCTGTCTTTTCTTAAGTTAGGCAACATCAATATAACTATTTTTCTGGAAATAAAGCAAGGCAGGGGAATGTTATGGAGGGCACCAAGGAAGAATTCCCTTCTAATCTCTCGTCAGAACGTACCCTCTTTCAGTCTGAATCCATTCCTCCTTGTCCTCTCACTCCATGCCCTTGTAAATAGTGTCTCTCCAGCTTTCTTACAGGTCCCTTTCAGGTTCTGGAAGGCAGCAATTGGGTCACCCTGAACCCCTCTCTTTGCCAGGATGAACAAACCCAGTTCTCTGAGCCTTCCCAAGGGTAGTTGTGGGATCTCCAATACACAGCTGCCCCAGCACACCTGATTCCATCAGGCACAGAGCAAAAAGATTGCTGATATTGCAGAATAATCATCACCAACTGCTGGGTGACACCAGGGCAAGACATTTCCTTTGCCAGGCAGAAGTAAGAAGATAATAGAAGACAGACACAATCCTACTCCAGCTTGTGGATGCATTAGTGGCCATGTAAGAATTAGAATAATCTCCTTCCCAGCTTGGTCATAGGAAAGCTAAAGGTGAGGTTTAGACCTCTTCAGACACATTCCTTGACTTCTCCTCCATGCACATGAGATGCCCTTGGGGATATGTTGTTGCAGCTGTGCCTGATCCCACCTTTGAACATGCTTTCCCTTGCTGCCCTGAAACTGCCTGAAAGCAACTTCTTGGAACTGTTTAATTAGGGGTGATTGCCACTGCAGAGTGTGGCCTTGGGAAATAAGTCACTTTTATATTCCCACCTGGCACACCACATTGCCATCATGTGGTGCCATGGCGTGGAGCTCCATCCAACACGGTCCTGCTGGCAGGGGAAGGGCTGGAGAGGCAGCAGGAGACCCCCAAACTGACCATGTCCCAGGCCCTGCAGCAACCAGAAGGCACCCAGAAGGGATCAGGTCCCTCTATGCTTGCTCTGCTCTACACCCTGCAAGTGTTTCAGCTGAAAGCACAGGCTAGAGGTGGGCAATAGCTCAGCCATACCCTACTTTGTTCAGGAAAAAAAAGAACATGCAGACTTTGCAAGTGTGAACTTGTCTGTAAATAAATGCACACAAACTGAGAATTATATTCTACAAAGCAAGAAACCCGTCGCCTTTAGAGTTTCTAAACAATCTCTCCGCTTTCAGTAACTTCTTGTATTGGGTGTTTTCTTACAGTGTGACCATGAAATTCAACACAAAACTATTTTTTTCTGTCCTAAATTTGGTAGAAAATTGTGAAGCAACGTGACTATTAAATCTTCTTGGTGGACAAAATTTGGAATCGACTATGAAGCAAGTAAGGACCGGCCTGCCAAGAAGTCTCCCCTGGCCCCCAGGACTGGATCCCAAAGATCCCCCACTGCCCTCCCATCACCTGGGTACAGATACAGGGCTGTACACAACCTGATGCAAGAGAAATTTGGGGTAGGAAATGAGCAGGACACCTACACAAGGGCAGCAAATGCTGTGCCAAATGCATCAAGATTTGAAGACAGGTTTGCTATAACACCTTCACTACCCACATGCAAAATCAAGTTGATGTGAAGAGTCAAAGGAAAAGGGAGACCCCAACACTGGGCAGGAGACAGTTTAGTCAAGACAGAAGGCAGTCTTGAGTGTTCAAAGAGCTGTACTTTGGCCCCTTCTTCTCATACCAGATGGATTTTCTGGCTGAGACTTATCTGTAATTTTCCTCATAGCTACTTTACAAAGGGAACAGAGCAAAGAAACCACTTGGATCTGGTTTCTCTAGAACAGGAGAAACTCAGTGCTGTTTTGGATCTCCTCAGTCACAGGAGGCACCTTACTCCACACCTCCCAGTTCATGCATTTGTTGCACCTCCTTGATCACAATCCAGTTTTTGCACTCTCCACTTGACTCTAAATTCCACAGAAGAGCTTGATTAGTTTCAAAAGTGGAGCTCAGGAAAGCTTCAGAGACTCTCCTGAGTCTCTTAAACGTATATGATAGGAAATCTACATGTTCCAGGGCTTCACGAGCAGAGCATGGGAATACCAGCTTGCCCAAGAGCTGGAAGTGATCCAGCAACCCAAACACCAAACTGGGGATGCTGGGAAGAGACTCTAGATCCAGGCTTTTCATCTGGCCTCATCCCAGTGAGATTCTGGCACAGACCCAACCATGCCAAAATGCTCTGGTGTCCTAATCCACATTAAAGCCCTCACATACAGCTCTATTCCACACTTCCCAAATCCTCTTTTCTCTTCAGCAGACAAAACCCCCGATTTTCATACATTCCAGAAATGCTTGATGTTTGATCCTAAAAGCAATGATTACTCCACTGTCATTTTTTTTTTCTGTGTCACTGTCACATGGACAACCTTTTCACCTGATTGTCATGTAGAAACCCAAAAGGCTACAAGTGTTACACAACTTGCTTCCTGCAAACAGAGCTTTCTGCAATAAAATATAACAAGCCCAAATTTCTGCACTTTTTGGGTCTTTAAGGATGAATTCCAATTTGATGGGTTTTAGAAAAAATACTGTGTAGGGGTTGCTTGTGTAGAGGAACCTCCTACAACCTGGTCCAAAGACAGTCAGAGAAAACTGGAGTGAGAAGTATTAATAAAAATCCATGTGCCACATAAAAGTAGCTGTAACACAATTTTTCTACCAAGTTTTAACTAAAAAAAAATTAAATCTAGTTATAAATCCATGAAAATGATTCTTTACTCTTGCTACCCATTTTCTGGCCAGCAAGACTCCCATTTTTCATGTTTTCACTCAAGTACTGTAGTTTTCATTCTTTTCCTTCAAAGGCTCCAAGAATCCCACTTTATGTGAATTTTAATACCACACTTTAGTAAAACCAATTTAGTCAGAACACTGAATCCACCGAATTGTTTTTGGAAACTCTTGGAAAACTCTCACACTACTGAAAGGAACATAAAAAAAAAAAAAAAAAGTGATTCCTTAAAAAAAAAAAAAAAGGAAACCCCCTACACACATGCCCATCCTGACTCATTCCCTACTACAGCAGACTTTAAGGAGAATGTACTACTGTAAACCAAGCACATTCTCACTTTTGAAGCCTTTTTCAATCTACACAGAAATACTATTTATCCCTCCTCCATGCCTTATCTTTTATAACTTCCATCTTTTACTGATGCTTCCAGCAGCCTCCCCCTCAAACACTGGGTCTATTCTTTAGTGAAAAGCTTCCTTAAAATACAGAGGTAAAAAATTACCTTTATTATGTCATTGAGGAAGGGAAATGAGAAATAAGGGAGTTTGGAAAGACACTCTCAAGCCAGAGAGATGTTCATCTCTGATACAAAGCATGTAAACATGTCATCTTCAAGATGTGAATAAGGCATAAAAGCAGTTGAATGACACACACAGCATTTGGAAAGCCCAAAAATCTTGCAGGGTTATTGCCGTTTCCATCCCACCACAGAGGTTACAGGCAGTAGGACCACAGCAACCCTGAAAACCACAGCCATGACCTCCAAAATTTGTATGTCTCTTTTACTCCACTTCCAGTTCCTGTGTGGCCAGCCCAGCATCCTCATGATCCATGAGCCCCACAGTGTGTCCCTTCCCAGAGACAGCCACCCCACAGTCACCCACGGTCCCAGCAGGGACAGTTATCCTAACTTGCCTTTGAAGATTAAATCCTATCTCCCAAATTTTCTTTCCACGCACAAAAAGTACTACATTTTGCACTGCTTTGAGAATCAGCTCCTTCCAAGATTAAAAAAGAAAAAAAAATAATAAAAATAAAGTATGCAATGATTACAACAAGCACTGATTCTTATCCATGGGAAAACTGCAAGTGCCCAGAGATAGGAGCATGGGTGCATCAGTGAACTCCCCGAGTTGGAGCAGCTTTCTAGAGTTATTACAAAACTCAGTTTCAGATTGGTTTGCAAGAAGACCACAAACGTTAATTAGTGCAGTAAGAGGGGAGCGGGTGAACAAGCTCAAAGCCCCCTTCTGAATAATCGTCTATTTGTTTATCATTAGAGCTTCCTCAGGCTAATTATTTGCTTAAGAAAATACCTTTAAAAATCCACTCATAAAAAACCCCCCAAAAAACCCAGCCATTTGTTTTTCCAGAGTGGGGTTTACACTTTTTAAGTTTCAGCAACATAACGTACCAGATATTTGATGTTACAGATGGTTGTGGGGAACCAGAAATACTTGAGGGAGGAAGGGCAGGCTGTACTTTTTGTATCTCTTAGTGAGAGTTAATGCCTTTTCAGCAAGAAATTCAGCAGAGCTGTGCTGGCTCACGAGCACTTCTCCAAACCTGAATGAAGAGGCAGCTCCAAAGGCCCTGTTATTTGCACCGAAGTGAACACTGAGGGTGTGCTGGAAGTTGCACTTGTAGCTCCAAAACAGAGGCTAAAACTTTATAGTTTTATTTAAAAGTTCGGTGGCACCAAGGACCCTCTTGGGATGCAGCCAGAGCTGCTCTTTGCATCCTCTCCCCCACCCCCCTGACCCCAGCTTTTGCACAGGTACCAGGTCTCTCTTCCCCTCATTCCCACTCTCCCTTTTTCGTGCTGACAATTAATTATGACACGTACTTCAATTAGCACTGCAGCCCTGTGATGGGTGACCCACGTGCCTTTGGAACACAGCTCCAGGAGGAGCCACCGCAACCCTCGGCGCGGGTTCCAAAGGGTTAATCCCCGGGCGAATTCTTCAGATGTGTAATTTAATACTTCATAACTGCTGAAAATTGGAGCCCACATAATTTATTTTCTTTGGTCTGGGCACATTTGCCTCATGCTTGGCTGTGGCTGACTTCAGAGAGAGACACACCTAAAGCCCTCAAGTGTCCCAAGTGGCCCGTGTCAGTTATGCAGAGATTGTGGTGCTTGGAGGCAACCCAAGGATTAGGTGTTCCCGAGAAGGTTTTTTTGGCTCTCCCAAGCCCACGGATGTCATGGGAATAAGGCCGCTCTCCTCCCGCCGCCGGGAAGGCCACATATCCACGGGGGATCCGACCACTGCGAGACAGGCTGTGCACAAAGGTACACATTAAAATAAACACAACATGCGACCAAAGAGCACGCAGAGAGGGAAGGAGGAATTACTGAGCGCAGAGAGACGGCGGAACAATTGCTTCATTGTGGAGCCAGAGCGAGGAATCGCAGATCCGAGCTCCACCTACAGTCCCCTTCGCAGAGCTGACTCCAGCCCCGGCTTCCCTGCTCCTGGAGTCTCCTTTTTTACTTAATATTTCTATTTAATTTTTTTTTAAATAATTATTTTCACTGCCAAAGTGATTCTGCGTTTCACCTTATATGTGGCTAAAGCTATTGCGTTGTTCCAGTACTTTTAAGGTTAGTTTGCTTTCCTTATTTTGAAAGTAAATAGCCTAGTTGTTTTTTTTTTCCTGGAATTTATTTTAGGATTCTGTCTCTATCACTGGCTTTCATTTGCACCAGCTTCATATTGTCTGACAGTATTTCACATTTTTATTGCAGTTTGATTGCAGGGCAGTAGTTTCAACATTCTAGGAAAAAATAATATACATCTATATAAAAAGGTTTGTCTAAACTGTACTCTCACCCTTCCTAAAAAAATAAAACTCAAATGAAGTCAAGCTTCAAACACCATTGGGGTTGTAACTTTTAGTAGCAGTAACCAGTCCCTGAAAGCATCAAATAAAATCATTCCTATTTCCTACTTAATATATAAAAAAAAGTCTTAGACACTAATTAAAGCTTTGATGATGGGGACATATAATAGTGTATCCCCTGCAGAAGAGATGTATTCTTGAAGCAGAGGGTCAGGTCACATGGCAGGGCTGCATGCCCAGGTAACCACACCTGAAGCCTGGCCATCAGCCTGGGTCACCCTCCTGACCTCACCACACTCTGATGGAGCTCCAGGGCCAAGGTCATGCCCTGTGCCACCTCACATAGTGGGTTCTCAACCAGGTGGCCTCTGCCTTTTCATTTCCTGGGATGCAGCTCCCCTGCCAACATTACAACCCTTCCTGAGAAAGGCTGGACACAGCAACCATTGGCCTTCCAAAGGTCATTAGGGCAGGTCACCAGCTACAAGACCGGTCTCCCCACACCATCCATAGGGAGACAATGCCACCAATTGTACAAACAGGACATAGCTTCAGCAAAAACTCATCTCCCCAAGACCTAGAAAGGATTAAAAATGTTCAGCTTCAGAGTTGAACTCGATCTTGGAGGTCTTTTCCAACCTAAATACCTCATACACCTCATATGTGCACTTTGTACAAGGAACTCTGCAAGGCTACCGGGTGTTTAAGTGACAAACGAAACTAAAAAAAAAAAACCAAAAAAATAATAAATAGGTACTTTGAGCATATTGCGTTCCCTTCTGTTAACTCAGGCTCCCAAAAATCTTCTGTGCCAGATCAAAACTGTGACCTCCATTTAGTACCCAGTCACCACCCAGACAGTGGCAGCACAAAGACTATTAGGAGGTGGAATCTCTCTTCCCTTAAAGAAATTCCTACAGTTGAATTCCTATTGAAATAATGCTGTTTGGAAAGACAAAATTCAGGATGTACACCAAATCTTGGAAGGAGCAAAGGAAGTGAGGGACACACAGAAGGAAGATTTCATCTTGACTAAGAAAAAGGTAGACTATCGTGAATTTGTAAAAGGTTCTTGTGTGCTATCACTATCTACTAAGATAAATCAAGCACCGGGAGTATCTTTCTTATGAGGAAAGGCTGAGGGAGCTGGGCCTGTTCAGCCTGGAGAAGAGACACAGAGGGTACCTCAATGTCCATCAGTGTCTGCAGGGAGGGGTCAGGGGATGGATCAGGGCTACTCAGTAATGGGACAAGAAGCAGCAGGGGGAAACTTGTGCACAGAAAATTCCACCTGAACATGACAAAGAACTTTGACAGTGACCAAGCACTGAACAGATTTCCCAAAGAGGCTGTGGAGTCTCCCTCACTGGGGATGTTCCAGAACCATCAGGACACAGTCCTGTGCCACGTGCTCTGGGATGGCCCTGCTTGAGCAGGGAGGTGGGACCAGATGACCTACTGTAGTCCCTTCCACCCTGACCCATTCAGTGACTCTGAAGAACCCTCTTAAATACTCAACATATGAGAAACAGCTCACAAGCCATTTAAAAACTCTCCAGCTCTTACAAGAATTTTTAATGAACATTATCATCATCATCATCATCTCCCTACACGGCCCAACATGTCCAACATTTACATAACTCCCAAATGGCAGTACTTTTCCCATTCCTGCTTCCAAGGTGAGAAAGCCAAGGAGAAGAGATCGAGTGACTTGGATGCCAAAAGGAGTGTTAGAAACAGAATACACTGTTCCATCTCCTGTGCAGCACTTCCCCAACAGTTCCTTCTCCCTGTACCCTTTTACGAGGCAGATATTTGACCTGTTACACCATGATGCATAAAATAATAATAAGTAATGAGTGGGTGGGTGATCTCACCAGTGTCTTTAAGCCTCCTGCAATGTGTGGGTTACAAGGTTTGAATCACACACAAGTAGCACCAAATTTGCCTGCTGCTTCAAGGAAAATGCAGGAGAAAAGAAGAGAAACTTCACCCAACTGGTGAAGAATAAAGGAAATTACAAAAACCTGAAACAAGAACAAGACACGAGTAGAATAGAAGCCATGATGAAAACATAAAGCAAGAGTCACGATCTGTATGAAAAAGAGCAAGACACATTAAGTCAAGCTTCTGATAATTTTAATTCTTGGCACATGCTTCTCATTTAAAGATATATTGATTAATGTGTATCTAATTTTATTTTAATTTTATTTGGAGGAAAAGAAAAGCAGGTGGGACACTGATCCCTCCCATCAGAGCCAACCAGAGAAACTCCACTACCCCAGCTCCCACACCAACACAAACAAGACCAGAATCAAGTATGGAGATCATGTTACAAAGGAAGCGGGGGAAAAAAGAAAAAAATATCCTAAATTCACCCAAAAGAGCATCTGCACCCACGCTGAGCTTCTACCCCTCCATATCCAGAGCTCTGAGCAGGCAGGACTCTCAGGAAGCAGCTCTGCCATGAGACACCATGGCCAGGCCCTGCATTTATGAATGAAATTGCTGCTTTTTTCCAAAAGTGAGATCCGAGCCCGTGGATGAGTGCCACCTTTTTTTTTTTTTTTAACAAAACCCTTAGGAGAACGAGCACACTGCATTTCTTCAATTCAGTGCTGATATATCTGATTTCCCTCCAGGACAGACCAAACATTAAATAACACTGAACAGGCTGAGTACGGAGCTCAAATACTCACACTGAAAAGTTTTCATTCGCAGCTTATTTCCTAGTTTACAAAAGCTCTTATCAAAAAAGCTCTCTAAATTGGAATTAGTTAGTGATCCAGGTCTCTAAAGCCCAGGGACTGGAAGTGAAGATTTCTTAATTATACCAGCAGGGGCTTGATTTCTATTCTTAGTGCAGCTGGGTAATGTTGTTAGGTTCTTGCAGAGCACTGTTTTTCACTGGCAGGGATAGCCCCTGGTTTACTTGGACAAAAATATAGAGCTCTTGATAGTGAAGTATCTTCATGTATGTAACAGGGCACGTGCACTTCAACCATGTACATGACCAACTCTTCAACATAGCCCAGGTTCCTTTAAAGTTCACCAACTCCTTATCTGGGAATCTAATCAGCAGTGTCTATTTTCACTGATCTAAACTCTAGTTCTTTTTTGTTACTTTTCTCGCTCCCAACGGGCCTCTGCAATACCTCAGTTTCCCCTCTTCTTCCTTGAAGGAACCAGCTGCAAAACCACCTACAGAAAAGGCTGCAGACAAACCCCATAAGAAGCTTTTGGGGGTCGTGACCACCAGTATCCCAAGAACTCTCATTAAAAATGTTCTTTCACAGCAACTGAACTTCTGCACAAATCCCTTCCCTCCTGCGTTAAAGGGATGCACCCAACACAGAACGACCACCAAAACCAGCCTCCTACTTTATAGAGAATAAAACATGGAAATTACCACAGGTTAAACATGCAGCTCTGAAGTCCTTGAAATACTTTTAGAGAGCAACTCATTGAATAAAACATGCTCTAAAATACAGCAACACATGCCCATAGCTGCAGTTTAAATGCATGGGAGTAAGGGGTGGGAAAATGAGGCATATTAATTGATCTTCTTAGGCTCCTGCATAGACTTAAAAAATTGGGTTCAATCCCCAAGTAGGACACATTTTTTTCTCTCATTACAATATTTGATTCATACTGGCAATGCTTTCTGTGGATAAATTAGCTCTGGACTCACAACGAGGTAGAGCTGCAACCATTAAAGCAACTATTTAAATCTCATCATTCAATGGTTGCAGGTCACCTTCACAAGAGGAGGCTGATGGTCACCTTCACAAGAGGAGGCTGATGGTCACCTTCAGCATCTTTTTCCCCCCACACAACCACAAAAATCCTCCTGCAGGACAAGCCAACTGCACATCACAAGGCAACTAGTGCTCACGTGGGATGCTATTTTTAAAAAAGGCACTGAAATTTCTGCATCTTCACGTTCCTTCACATTCAAGCTGCTTTATCAAAACTCCAACTTTCTTTCTGGGAAACTGTTCTCTCTTTGGTACCTTTTCTGCCAAAACCCAACTGTAACAACAAAAGTTTATAAACAATGAAAATTCCAGCTGCTTGACATCAGCCATGTGAAGCTTTCACTTCACACTGATACAAATATTTACCCTGAGCTCTGGCAAAGCTTTCCTTGCCCATGTCGCCCTTAATCATACATTTTTCCTTGATTGAGTTATGCTTTCCAGTACGTGATTTGCTCTGGTTTACTTTTTAACACATCCCAGAGGCTCCGTCAAACCCGGCTCTGTGCAGGCCCTGTCATTTGGTAGCTGCCAAACGTGCTGTGCAGAAGGACCTTGGCAAACAGCAAAACAGTGTCTTTTTCTAACTGCTCTAATAAATGTGTTTGTTCTTTTCTGACCACCATTTATTCCTTAGATCCCACATATCCATAAAGCAATGAGCCAAGAAAGTAAGCAGAAACACACTCATTTTCCCTTTAATCTACTCCCTTGAGGCAATACTCTGACTTCTCTTACAGACACCTTATAGCTAAGAAGCTGCAAACTATCGATGACTCACTTTTTATTATTATTTATGAGACAGAAAGCTTATTGTCAGAAGGAGCAATAATAAAGAATCGCTTTGTTGCTGCTTTAATACTTGCAAAACTAAATATACAGCAGTCAAAACAAATATAAGGCTACCTGAGCAAATAGGATCATCACAGAGTACTTTGACAATTATAATTAAATATATTCTTCCAGAAGAAATGGAAATGGAAGGATTTCTCAGTTACATTCATATAAAGCCAAATACAACAAGGAGGGAGGTCTCATCTACAATATCTGATGTGGAAAGGAAAAATATATTTCAACCTAATCCTAAAAGTGGACCCAAATTTTAACTTTTCTTACACTTTCCTCTGATACCTCTCCAGAACCCATGGAGAGGATGAAGGAAAGGATTTGGGACCCTGGGCAGAAGTTTCCTTGACTTTTTGTTCTTACAGGATGCAGCCCAGCTTCTGGTCAAGCTTTGTGTGCAGGGCTGATAGTTGTTCTCACTGAAGTGAGATGGGAATTCTGTTTCCAACATGAGCAGGATTTCATTCAGGACATGCATTTCCAGGAATACTCAGCTGTAAATGTGATTAAACACAGACTTGGGGCAATTTTTTCCTTATACACCTTTTCTCAGAGTTGATTTCATAGTTATTCCTCCTTTCCAGGATTTAGTCTAATATTGGACTTGCAAGAATAAATGAAGAGCTGCCTTTTTTTTTTAAAAATAATTATTATTTGGAAAAATAAACCTTTTTTTAATTAATTAGATAAATCTTAAGCACAAACCTATGCTTAGTATATTACCAGAGGATGAATCAGCTCCCAAACCTTCCTGAAGGTAGATCACTCATGCATGGGAAGAGACAGATAAACTGCACCTGAAGTAGCTCTAATTCACCATCACATGTAACTGCAGCCTGGCAAAGTAAATCAGTGCCACTCACAGGTTGCAAACAAAGGAAAACCTGAAATCTCCTGTAAATAAAAATGAGGGTCAGGGATGAAAACAAAGAACTCCTGATCCACCCAACAAGAACTCAGGTGTGCCATATTTATTTACTATTTCAATAAAATATTGGTGCATCCACTAGAGGGTCCCAGGTGAATTGCTTAAAACTCAAATACTTTAGTTCTGCACTTCAAGGACAATTCTTTCTTCCTTTTATTTGTCCCCTCTATCTAAAGTTTGCTCACTACTGGTGTTTCACACCAAAAGCAAGAAAACTTAGAAAAAAATATGTTGTGGTCCTAAGAATTCACTCTAGTTCAGGTCTAAACTAGGCAATAAATCTTGATGTAATCTTTAGATAAAGATTAAATATTTCAATAAAACATAAACATGAGAATTTTAGTATTGAGGACTTAATTAAGAAAATTTCGCTTAGTTTATGTAAGACAAAATTATATGGAAATATATATTGTGAGTCTTGTGATCCTGGCATCCACCACAGGTTGCCACCAGGGCTTTTGGGAGAAGTGGCAAAAGGCAAAGGCAATCTGGGGTGACTTTTGTATGACAAATTGTTAAGCCAGTGACAGATTCACACTTCAAGCTGGTCACTGCACATGACTTAAGTGCAGCATCTGCAGTGAATTTTCACCTCTGGCTGAAGGAGGAGAATCATCCAGGGTGGTCCCTTCTCCAGTCCCAGCATAGCAGGAACAAAGAAGGCTGATATTTGTGACATAAGGAAATGAGAAAAATCAGGTTGGAGAATTTAGAGGACGGATTACATTGACTCTCTCATTTTTTCTACCTGACATTTGCATTACCAAGCTTCAGTCTCTCAATATCAAATATTTTCAAGTTGCTAGGTGCATTGGAATCCTCTAGTAAAACCCCATTTAACAGTAAAGTCATCCAGAAATCTCATGTATATATTGCAAGCAGAGGTATATTTTTAAAAAAGTATTCCAGAATTACATTTGGGATGTTTTAACATTTACATTAATGCAGAATGGCAGGAATGCAATAATTGTACATATTGTGGTTCCTGTCAGCCTTACAGAGATGTATTTTCATCGCTTGAGTTTCTGTATTCATTTAGAAATACAAATATTTTGATATGGTACCAAGGGTGTCAGAATTCCCCCAAAGCAAGTGGAAAAGTGAATCCTCAGGAAGAGTTGGAATATAAAGAACCTAAAACATCAAAAAAGATCCACCCCAAAACACAGTGACAAAACCCATGGGATGCTCCCAGACGTGATGACTTTTCCTTTACTTAACAAAATAAGTCTCAGCTGGTCACTCCTATCCCCCTCAAAAGTCAATGCACATGAAAAGGTGGCTCTAGGAAGTAATTTATTTAATTAGAAGGAATAAATGTCCCAGTCCTGCAGGAATTCATAGTAAAGTACAGACAGGTAAAGTCAGGGAGATGAAACCCAAAGCACAAAAGCCACACAACATGTCACAACAAACTGACCTGCAAAGCAGAGGGGAGCCCCCCACGATCTAAGAGGTATTTAACTCATGTAATTAATAAGCTAAGAGAAAAATAAACAACAATTGCATATTTCTGCAGATGAAATGCACCAACAAGTATCCAAAAATCAGATCTACCATCCCCACTTGCAAATTGCTCATGTTTCCAGAATTAATCCCACCACCAGTGACTGCTTAAAGGAAAAAAAAAAATACATTTGAAAGCAAGTTAAAACAGAACCAAGTTCAGGTGATTTCTTCTCCACATTATTGAAAATGATATTTTTTTAAGTCACAAGTGAAAGGAATAGTTTGGACTGAAACCACCTTCTCATATCTCTAAGGGTCACTCCAACGGAGTTAAAATGAAAAACCTTTCAAGGCTTTTGACCACACCGAGGAAAATATCCAAACTGTACTAGGATAAGATGCCTTCCTTGAGTCAGTTACTTCTGGTTTACAGGACCTTTTTGTTGACTCAAAGAAGCTCAGGTCAAAACAAGTTAAGAGACCTTTGTTTTTGTTTAAATTGCTTATGAATTCTAAGGGTTGCTATTGCTGGAGTGAACAAAAAAAGAAAGGTCATACAGATTTCCAACCCCAAAGTTTCACTATGGATTTCAGTGATTGCTCTGAAGAAATTCCTGGAGTTTCATGGAACTGAATAAAGGCACTAAAAGACACATTTATTCCCTACACACACTGTGGACTTCTAATGGCTTCTATATTAACTTACTTCATCAAATCTCATTAAGTCAATTATTAATACCTCTTCCCTCTTTACCTGCCCTCTCAGTGTTTTCAAATTCTTCCCAGTATTGGAAAAAAGGGATGTTTTTCTCCCTTACCTCCAAACATAGAATTATTTTCCTTCCTCTTTTTCCAAGACTGCAAGAACTAAAGTGGAAATCTTTGAAAAAGTAGCACTTTTTTTTTCATTAAAACAAGACATTTTTCCCAGGGATGTCCAACAGGAAAGTTCTCTGCTGTATCAGGTCTGTGTCATTCCCAGGTGGAAAGTCAGTAGAGGGAGCACAAGAGCACACAGAAAAAATATTAAAGGGCTACAAAAATTCCTTACTTAATATCCAGTTGTAATTATTATTATTATTTTGGGGATAGGGGGTTGGTGGTATTTTCTTGAATACTCCATCTGCCTCGCCAGGAAAGAAATGTTGAAAAATTATGTAAGAAAATTATGTTATTTTGAGAAAAAACAGACCCAAAGCCCCCAAAATTTAGCAGTGCAGATGAAAAGTCTTCTCTCACCAAATAGAAAATCAAAAAACATCCTTAAAATAGCCATCTTAATCACGATGCTGAATAACTTCCTATTTTAGCAAGTGCCACAAAGCATTTCTGACCATGCTCAGTACAGAGCTTGTAATAAAATGTAATAATCACAGCAGAATTCATCAGGATCCACCAGAAACCATCAGTCCTGGGGAGACCTTGGACAAACCTCTCTTTGTTACGTAACTGGAGAGATGACAAAATTTGCTCGGTTTTATATTCTGTAATTAACCACAAATCTCGGTCCACATTCATCCCAAATTTGCTGAATTCCCTGAGTTTTTCAAGAATTCCTCACTTCTCACTGCTGGGTATCTCTAGACTCTGCTTGAGTGAACTTGGAAGGCTTTATGTTTTGTTTTTTTTATCAAAACTATGGGAAATTCAATTATTTTTCGTGGTTTTGGCTTGATGTCAACCACAACGCTGCATTTCTGTGTGTGCTTCATCTCAACTTCTCAGGTTTATTTAAACCTCAAAGCGAGATCGGGAGGACAAAGTCCTTCCTCATCTTATTGGATATAAATCCAGAGGAACAACAGGAATTTTACTGGTGCTACTCCAGCATTACACCATTTCAAATGAAAACTTTCACGTGCATTTCAAGGCTGAGGGGGTGGAAAAGCCAAAAAGCTCTACCATGAATCCTTTCAAACCATGGAGATGAACATTCTTCTCATTCCTGTGCATAGAACTGCATTAAACTTGGGTTTACAAATCCCTACTAGAGGACTAAACACAGTTGCATGACTAAGTTTATGCTCTTCCCACCATTTTAACCTCATTCCATAAAATTGTGCTCCTTAGTCAGGACTGAAAGTTCTTTGATGACCCAGCAACTCATTTGGAACAGCTTTAAGGACAGTGAAATATCTCACTCTGGGTTATTTTTCCCAGAAGAACAAAATCCATTTAAAAGAAAATATCTTATTGTCATATTTTTGCTTCCCATCCAAACCAACCAATCCTCTGTAAAACAGAGAATACTAATACTTTGCTTCTAGTGTTTTTGCACATGAAGCATGGAGTGCCATGGTTTGGTGGAAGAAGAAGAATGGAGACACAGGAAAGTTAAAGAGAATAAAGAAAAAAAAGAAAAATCACAATATTTTCAGTTGACTTGATACATTAAATCTAGCATACACTAAACTTCTCCAGAACTGCTCTGTGAAGACCTTGATTATTTCCTTTCACACCAACACAGCTCACACCCAAAGGACTGAGAGAGCTATTCCCCCAATTAAAAGAAAACAGAGATCCTTTCCAGCCTTTCCATCTTTGAGGAATTTTAATCTGGCCACTGAATATTTCAGCAAAACTTCTCTTCCTTCTGCTCTTCGTGGACCATCACAGAATCAGGGTCCAGATACAAATAATACAAGCCCTCCCCTTGAGTTAAGTCCAACCAAATATTCAGAAGAAAAAAATTACTCAAGTATTCTGGAATATTTGAATACATTTTCAAAGACCTAGGAGAACCTTCCACACAACAGCAGAATTTTATATATTGGCTCTCTGGGGTCTGAACTGGCACCACAGGACTTCAAGAAACTCCCATGTGGAATTTTAATATTCTTTTAAATCGAGTTACTGCACTCCTCAGACCTCCTTTTTCATTCATGAATCATTTCCTTCTGCTGTCCACTTCCCATCTCGTGTGAGCCCAGGCTAATATTTCCTTGTCTGTAGTCAAATATTTGTTTATATACATTCAGCAAGTGTGAATCTGCCCAAGTATCACTAAAGCACTGCATTTCTTGCACTTGTTTAAGGCAGGGACCTGTTCTGAAAGGTCAGAGCTTATAAAAAGTGTGTTTATTGGCTTCCAATTAGCTCTATATGACATTTGGGAAGCTGGAAGTGATCCTTCTGATAGATAAGCTTTGTAAAAATCAAGCTCATTCCATAAATCATATCACTTACATAAGAAATATAACAAATACAGGGGTTATACATGAAATAAGAATAATAACCTTGTCACATTCAGGTCACTCCTGTGAGCTTAGTTATTATTTCAGGGTTCTGGTGGAGATTTATATTGACAAAGATGAGATGCACAAATGATTAATAATTATAGGTAATTTCAAGTTTTTTATGTCAAAGCAAGACACCAACACTTGCTAGAAACGGATTTTCTGAAGTTAATGGCCAAGTGTTTTCTGAAAATAAATCACTCCCAGAGTCCAGAATTAGCACCCAGAAACTTAGACCCACAAATGAATTTAAAATGATTGTTTTATACACCAAGTGGATAAACGGTTTACACACCAAGTGAAAGCAGAGTCCCCACTGATAAATACCACCTACACTAAACTACGTTTCACATCATTAAATTAAAAGAAGTATATAATGAGAATTTCTGAGTTACAGGAGATTCAGGGAAAGCCCTGCTTATGGAACAGATTTCAATATCATTTTACTTAAAATAAGTTCCTACTAAAGTGATAGTATAAGCATTTGAAAATGCTAAACCAAGAACACTGAGGCATCATTGATTGCAGCAGCATCCACATACACTGGGTACTCTTGTAAAATACATGAGAGATGATGGCACTAATAAAAGATACAGTTAATCTGACTTTATGGAGACTCAGAGGAATGCACAATGCTCTACTACTGTACTGGCAGGTAATCTACTGCCTCTTTAAATAAATCTAAATATTAGGTCTAGGAGGGATCAACCTGAGAAAAATGCTAAAATATAACTGCTAAAGTTAATGCTTCCTTAATACTTGCTTTTCTACAAGACTTAAAATGAAAAGGCTTTCCAACTATTATAAGATGTACAGTCTTAATCTACATTTCAATAAGATATTTAAAGGCAATGCTGGAACTGTCAAGGACCCTTTTCTTAAGCCTGAGAGGGGCCGACAAAGGAATGCTGACAGTTCTGTTTTCGGTGACACGGGAGCATTATTTTATCAAGAAAATGTTATTATATTTGTATTCATCTTAGAACTCCTCTTTGTGGGCCCCCAGCTGTATTTGGGGGCACAGATGGTGCAGGACCACTTGCAGTGTCAGGAGCTCTTATGGTAAAGGTAGATGAAGAGATTAACATCAGTGTACATTCCTTTGCCACAGTCTATACAGAGAGGCTAAAAATGAGAATGAAATTTCTAAGATAGCCATAAATGTGCTCTAAAATGTGTAAAATTCAACCTGTTGTTTTGCTCTCACAACCAAACAACTATACAGGGTTTCTAGAAGAGATTTTCATTGTTAAAATTTACACATCTGACATTAACATTTATATATATATATTCAGCCTTTATGCTAAATATACTCTTGTTTTTTTCATCTTTGTTGCAGAGATTATAAAAATAGCACATCAAGCACCTTGTTAAATTAACCCTTTCATTAATAATGTGGCTCCAGTTTGAATATAATCCTTTCATTCTTGTGTGAATGTATATATGCACCCTATAAACAGTTCCTAATTAGTCACATGTGGATTCAAATGCAGCCTTGTATGCCATAAACCAACACTGAAGTGTATAAGAAACTGTCAGTCAGATCAAAAGTCAATCCAAAATCATCCCATTTGCAGAGCTGAGATGCTGTCACACTTAGTTAGCCCAAAATGTTTAAAACAGTGACCAAACTTTTATTCTAATTGAGCAAGAGTTGAAAGGCTGCACACTTTGATGTCTTTTCTTTTATCATTTGTATATAGCTACAAACAGCAGGGTAGGGATTTTTTTTTTTTTTTTACTTCTTTTAGAAATGGGAGACATTACTTCTTATTGAAAATATACAGGTGGGTCAGGCTATGTTTGTGGAGCCAACGTATGGTTTTCAATCAAGCGTATAATCACTTACAGCACACTCAAAAGTGCAATTAGACAAGTTTCTCATTACTATTTAACCTTTTATTCCTGTCAACTCTAGACCAAATCATTAAAAAAAAAGGATCTTCAGAATATTATCTGCAATGAGATCCCACATCCCTTTGGGAAACCCATGCTGAGGACTTGGACAGCGCTGTCATTTTTCAATCCTTTCTTTTTCCAGGAGGGGAGAGGGCAGCAGAGCCTGTTTGCAGGAAGCCTCTTTGAGCAGATGCCTACAATCTGAGAACATGTTAACAGAAACTTGAGAGGCAGCAATGAAAAGTCCAGGCCTAATCTTATTATAGAAACCCTCAGCCTGTTCTAGGGGGGGAAACATGCTCGGAGTGCCAGGCGGGTGGAGCAAGGCAAGGACAGCAGCCTCTCACTGCAGTTCCAGGCACGGCACAAACACACCCATCCATGCTGTCCTGGACCACCCCTCCTCTTGCCTGCGAAACAAAGACCTTCTTGCAAGAAAAAAGCAACAGCATAAGTTCCACACCTCTCACTTCACTGCGGCCACAATAAAAAGGCTCTTATTAACACCTATGGACACTACAGTATTCCCAAAATCCATCACCTGCTGGCACTCTGTACCTGTGCTGGGAGTTCCAGGGGTCCAACTTAATGCTGTGATTTTCGAGGTTGCAACTCAAACCCTGTGTTTGGTTCTGGGCCCCTCACTACAAGAAGGATATTGAGGTGTTGGAGCTTGTTCAGGGAAGGGGCTGGAGCAGCAGGAGGGGCTGAGGGAGCTGGGGGAGCTCAGCCTGGAGAAAAGGAGGCTCATGGGGGGACCTTCTGGCTCTGCAAGCCCCTGCCAGGAGAGGGGAGCTGGGGGAGTTGGGCTCTGCTCCCAGGAAACAGGGACAGGACAAGGGCAAATGGCCCCAAATTGTGCCAGGAGAAGTTTAGAATGGATATTAAGGAAAAACTCTCCACTGCAAGGGTTGTTAGGCATTGGAACAGGCTGCCCAGGGCAGTGGTGGAGTCACCAGCTCTGGAAGTGTTCAAAAAAACATTCAGATGTGGCACCTGGGGACATGATTTAGTGCTGAGCTTGGCAGTGCCAGGTTAACAGTTAGACTTGATCTTAGAGGGCTTTTTCAACCTTAACAGTTCTGGGATTCTTTGCTTTGTGGTGCCCCAGCAGGGCTGAGGCATCACTGTGTGATGCACCTGGATTTCTTCTCTCCTTGTAGAACATGAGCCACTGTCAAAAGCTACATCAGTTGCCACCACCAAGGTGTGCATGGAAAAGAGGGAAGGCAAAGGGACAGTAAAGAGACAACTGTCCCACTGTCCATGGCCAACTGGCTTTAATTACTATAAAATAACAGCAACAGGACAGACCCACTGATGACCAGGCTCCTCCTGCACTTCCTGCAGCACTGGCTACTCTTCTATATCGTCACAAACCTGACCATGGGGTTGAAAATGTCCTGAGGACAGACATCCTCCTCCAATCTCCACAGAAGTCCTGCCTCCCAAAAAATTCCTCCTTGCTCTTGTGGTTCAGCATTAGTTTAAATCCTCACTCTACCTCCTGAGACAGGAATTAATTGCAATGTGAGGAAAGCAGTTCAGCAACCTTCTATGTGAAGGAAAGGAGAAATTTAAGAAGGAACCTCAAGGCAGCTATTCCTTGGCTTGGAATTGCAACCTGCCACTTCAAGGCTTGCACACATTTTCTGCCAAAACTCACACGAGTATATTTATAACCAAGTCTTTATCAGCCCTAACCCGTGTGGACAGAAAACAAGAATTGACACCCATGTCACAGCAGGGAATAAGAACTGGAGCCACCAGGAGAGGAAATGGTGCACGAACTGTCCTTGAGTCTTCACAGAAGATACTTGACAGTGCAACAGCATCTCTTGACAGAAATTACCATGAAGTTCCTCTGACCTGAGAGTCATTGCTAAAACCAAGAAACTACTATGTGAGGGACTGTAGGAAAACAAACAAAGGCACAAATTCCAGTATCCAAAAACCAGATGGGAAAGGATTATGAGAAATTTATGACTTGCATTTTCCAGCTGAAGAACAGAGGAAAAGCAGACTTATTTTGTTCTCACCTTTTTTTTTCCCCTTTAAAGAATAACACAACTTCACCACTTCCAACAAGAGATAAAGCAACTTTTGATGGTTTGCCCAAGGACACCCCAGAAGTCTGTGGCAGAGCCGGGAGTTCTACACAGCCATTCATAACACCATCCTAATTCCCACAAACCGTCAGCCAAAAGGTGATTAGGGAGAGTCTCGTCTAACACTTTTCACATTGAAACTGTGCCCAGTGCACTCCCTGCAGATATGCTGTGTCAGGGCTTCTCCTCTCCCTCCCTGCCTTGCTGGAGAGGGTGCCAGATATACTAGGGTGGCAGTAGAGAAGGTTTGTCCAACTTAGCTTTACTTTGAAATTAAAAAAAGGCTGCAGCATGTGTGGGAACAGGCTATCTAGCAGCGACTGCAGCCATTATTTCCCTCCTCTTTTATAGTGCTACCTTTTAAACTATGCTTGAGATCTTTGTTGTTGTCTCGTACCCCGTGGCACTGGCCTGGCGTGATGAGACTTCGGCGAGATACAGCACATAAAAGCATCCACTGCAAGTGCGACGAATCGCAATGACAAGGTTGGGTTGGAGGTAACTTGTGAATGATCCAGTGAATTGAAAACGCCTGCGTGCTCCGCCTGGAGCAGGGAAAAAGAGAATCCAGGCAGTGCCACTTGCATGCTCCAGGCAGGAGCCTTGCTGGGAACGCAGGAGAAACACCCCGTTCCTTATTAACACGCCCAGCTCCTCAACGAGCTCCTCGGAAAACAAATACGTAGCATCAGCAATCAACCATATTATTATTAATAATGCAGTTAAAATGTGTGGAGGAGGTGAATTTGGGACGAATCCAGCATTTGAATGATGTAGTATTAACATGAAAATCTCTGCTTAGGTACCCAGAGAACACAGACGTTGCTATAAAAACCCAGTACGCTGCATACAAAGGCAGGCAAGTAGCTAAAAGCCAGCTCAAGTCATGAATAAAAACAATGCAATAATTCTTTGCACTCTAAAGCATCTTTCAAAAATCACTCTGCGTGCACTCCCTGGTAAATACAACATCCTTGCAAGACAGATGAGGAACAGTACCCTGGTTTTCAGGATGGCAAACAGAGTCAGAAATCATCCCACACCCCAACATCAGTGGAAGGTTAGTGATGAGAGCACACAGTGATCATGGCACATTACTCTTAAGCAGATTTTAGCACAGACTTTGGGACAGGTATCTCTTCAATTCCTCCAAGAATATGAATAACAAAGTCCCTTCCCTTTCCCTGGGCCATCAAAAGGTGATGCTGAGCTATCACCAACACTCTCTGCCTTTATTCTTTGATTTTGTCACCTTCCCTTAGGTGACATTATCTACATCAACCTACACGAGTAAAACTGTGTAGTATGAACAAACACAACTCAGTTCAAAATCAAAACTTGATCATCATAAAGCTCATGGTGACACAGGGTGATCAACACTTTCAAATCCACAGAAAAAACACACAAGTTTTGTTGTTGCAGTTAATTCCCTGAAAACAGTAAAAAAAAAAAAAGGTTTAAACCAAAATGCAGACATGATGCTTCAGTGTTTGTTCCTCCAAATGTGACAAAAACAACATTTTATAAAACAGACCTTCCATGTTACTACTGTCAAAACTTCCATAGATCATCTTTACCGTGTGGCATGTTCAGGACCTGATTTTTAACTTAAAGACCACTGTAATAATCAAAATATTTTTCAATAAAAATCCAAGTATAAAAATGAGTAATTCACTTCCAGGCTAGAGAATCGGCTGGGACATTCATTATAACAAAATAAAACCCCAACAACCTCACAACACTTCTTTTCTCTTGATAAGCCTTTCCTGGAGCACAAATAAAGTATTGTAACTCCAGGGAAGGTCTGGTATTTAACACCAATCTCAGATCATGGATCTGTGTGTTATATTTTCCCAAAGTTGTCCAACACCTTTACATTCCCTCCACCCAACAATCAATTGGGCAATATCCTCCTCTAACACTTAAAACTATTGCTTTCCCACTATTTAACCACTACTGTGGGATTTAAATGACTTCCAGACATAATTTTAATATTAACTTGCTTCAGATTGAGACCTCTACATATTTACCCCTAATCTTTTTCCATTCTGCTGCTAATAATCTCATCCCAAAAGAGGATGTCCCTCTGCTTGGGAGACTGTTTCATTTGCTCTGTCCAGGTTTTTAGATGGAATCTGAGATATAATTTTGCCTGTTTTCAACATTAAAGCTGTTGTTTAAAAAAATAGCTTTAAAGAATATTCATCCAAAACATGTAATCTGTAGATAAAGAATAGGTTTGTTATTCCATAGGGTTCTTGTCCTTAAGAAATACTATCTATTAATAAGCATCAAACCTACACTTCTGAGCAAGGATGCTGCATCAAAATGTATATTTCCAAAGTCAAATAAATTTTGGCAAATGAATGGAACAGCACAGAAAGGAGGAAAAAAAAAATTAAATTAAAAACCCCAAACTACCCAACAAAACCCAAGCAAAGCTTGAGAACAGTTTCCCAGCAGAAATCACCTACAAACCTCAGGGTCAGGAGACAATGCCAAGGACACAACATCAAATCATTCTGATCATCTGTGCAATAGCTGGGATAAATAGAGTCCAGTTTTGAGGAAAGACCAGAAATCAGGAGAGAAAAACCTTTTACTTCAATACTCTCAAAGGGGGCCAAATCTCATATATGTCAGAGATGTAACCCCATCCATACAGTTTCTTTCCTTTCTTTTATTGACCTATTTCACATTGATCAGGATAAACCACTGAGTTACTGACTGCTTGTCAAATCTAAACCTCTTTACATTTCTAGACTGGTCCATTGGGTGTTGTCTAAGGATGTCAGATTCAACATGGCCATTATGGGACAAACACTTTCTTCCTTAATTAAAAAAATCTGCCTTACTAATTGCTGTAGCACCATTATTTTTCCCCCCACCTTTTTGTTATAACAAGCCAAGAGATCTCATCCCTGTTGATTAATGATGCCAACCAATGGCCACAGACATCCGATTACCATCCAGAACGTGTTTTCTCTATTAAAAAAAAAATTGGCTGATACTTTCACAGAAACATTATTCAGAAGTTATACTCCCATATCTGAAATTTTCAAGTATTCTGTCAGGCAGAAAGGGAGAGAAAAAACACATTTCTCCCCCTCGCTTTTCATATAGCTGATGAAAAGAAAAATGTTTCCAGTTCTGCTGTGCATTTTGCTGTAAATTTGTCACACATCTCTAATCATTTCTGCTAAATGTGGTTACCAGCTTCAGTGACAGTTTTGTTGGGAGGAAATCACAAGCCTTAAAAGTAAAAAAAAAAAAAAAAAAAAAGTGTGCACATTTTATTAGTTTCTTTTTGAAAAGTGTTATCACTGCTGCAAATGTGTCTCCATGGGAGAAGTGGAACACTGAGGAAACCATCGCAAGGAGGAGGATGTGAGGCATCTTCTCACAGCAACGAGTGGGAGTGAGTTCCCTTCTACTTGCTGTAGTAGTAGTGGTAATTCTGAACTAAAAGGCCAGAGAGATAACATCTAGAAAAGGCCCAGTGCTCTCTTTAATGTAATGTGAATATTCCAGAGCGGGACAATAACCAGCTGCAAACAAAACAAATTAATTCATACAAATTATATGGCCTCGCTCTGCTTTGCTTTAAAGATCACAGGATTGTTTGGGTTGGAAGGGATCTCCAGGATCAGCTCATTTCAGCCCCTGCCATGGCAGGGACACCTTCCACTAGCCCAGGTGGTTCCAAGGGAATCCAACCTGGCCTGGGACACTCCCAGGGATCCAGGGGCAGCCACAGCTTCTCTGCCCAACCTGGGCCAGTCCCTGCCCACCCTCCCAGCCAGCAATTCCTTCCCAGTGTCCCACCCATCCCTGCCCTATGGCAGTGGGAAGCCATTCCCTGTGTCCTGTCCCTCCATGCCTTGTCCCCAGTTCCTCTCCAGCTCTCCTGGAGCCCCTTTAGGCACTGGAAGGGGCTCTCAGGTCTCCCTGGAGCCTTCCCTTCCCCAGGGGAACTCCCCCAGCTCTCCCAGCCTGGCTCTAGAGCAGAGGGGCTCCAGCCCTTGGAGCATCTTTCTATCCCTCCCCTGGACAAGTGAGGGCAGCTTCAAACTAGGATTTTTAAGTTGGTTTTTATTCATTTTTTTTTTAAATCATCTGAAAGAGGAAGAGCTTTGCAAGGGGGAAGCTCCCAAATTGCCATTTCAAGTGTTTTGTTTTGTTTTCAAAGCATATTTGAGTTAGGACAAAAGGAGGACAAGGAGGGTCTAAGAAGTGCTTTCAAGTAAAAAAAAGACACGACCGGGAGGGCAGAATTTGGGTTGAAGGATTCTGTTACATCCTGTCCATCCAGTCTCCAGGCAGAGCTGGGCAGAACGAGCCAAAACGCTGAACTCTATCAATGCCATTCTGGCTTTTGAATGAATGTGACAGTGAGAGACTGTGGGAAGCAACTTAACACAAATGGAAAATTTGCAAGTGAAGAACTATAATAATCGTCTCCCATAACAGCCAGATCAGGTTTCGAGGAGAGTTTTTCTTTGCTTTTTATGTTGTGGGTTTTTCTTTCTCCTTCCCCCACTCTGAGTACAGCTTAGCTGGCACATTTTGTTCAGGATACTTATGAGAATGACTAACAATTTGCTGCTACTGATAAATAGGTTGGGTCACTCAGGCTCCAGCATAAACAGCAGCAAGAGGCTCAGGGAGCTCCACTGAGTGTCATACACACAACAAGCCGCTCAGGCAGGTATGGAAAAGGCATTTTTGGTTATTTCCACATCCAAAGCTGCTGCAAATCAGAAGCTTGCTGTTGAATTCAGTAGAGTGTAGCAATTCCCCACCTGGGAAAGAAGCTCTTTGCCACTCCAGGCGTGTGCCTCTGTACGACAGAGCAGCCCCACCACAGGGCTTCACCAGCCTTGGCTTGAGGGCAAAAGGCAGAGTCCAACCACCTCAGCAGAGTACCATGAAAAGTCAGTCAAATGACACAAATATACCACAGGTTACCTATTTATGCTGCTGTAGCAACCCTTTATCAGAGGTTCACACGGCCCAAACCTTCCCAAATGCCAGCAGCACGCCCTCTGCCCCCTCCCCGAGCCAAAAGTTAGCAACAGAAATACTCAGCATCACAAACAGAGCTAAAAGCACTCACACTTCTTGCCTTGGTTGCAACCAGCTCTTGGAGCAGGGCATCTCTTCTGGAACAGCCCCTTTTTCTCCTCACAAAGGCACCATTGGCTTCCCCCACAGGGAAATACTGCAGCTTGTTCAAGACAACAGGGACTCCCTGAGCAGTCGGACCCTTCTTAGAGCAGCTGGTGCTGAACCGATCCTGTCTACGCTCACTGGAACCAGTGGGACCCTGCTTAAACCAGCTGGGACCGGTTTGGTTTGAACCTCTCTCCCTCAGCGCCCACCTCACTGTATGCCCGATCTCTAAATAAAACCCCTCTAAATCTTTCCACATGCTTTTCACACCTTCCTCTGTTATTAATTTTACTTCAGGGACTTTTTTTTTTTCTTTTTTAGAAGCCAGGTCACTTAACACAGTTCTTCCTTAAGGTTTCATTAAAACCTTCTGACTAAGGTAAGCAGACAGGTTTAATTGCAATCCTCCAAAACAGAGCCAAACAACACCCTGGACTCTGGATGATGCACCAAAACCATCAAAGAGGCAAAAGCTGCATCACACTTACCTTGATGGGTCAGGGAGCTGCAAGTGACAGTCAGGAGGAGGAGGAAGAGCTGGTGGTGATGATGGTGGCTCTCCAGGACTCTGTCACTCAGACGTTATAGGAGAATACATTCACACACAGCAGAACTTCACAGCAACACACTCAGCACCTCTCCCTCCCATGGCTCCCAAGCTGCTGGCACCACAGGAAGTTTAAACTAACCCCCAGGTGCTGCTTTTAACCATCCCTCCCTCAGGTGAGCAGCCTCAGCCCACAGCCAGCCTGAGCCAGCCCACCAGCTTTCATCTCTGCTGAGCTTAATTCCAAACTCCAGGTTACATCAACCCCTTTTTCAATCCTGTTTGGACTCAGGTGTGCAAAAGCAAACGTCCCTCAGGTGGGTCTAGAGCTTGAGAGGGCTGTAATTACCTTCACTGAAAGAGTAAAACAAAGTCTTTTCATGCTGTTCCGTTTTCATATTGTTTCCCATTAACAAGGACCAGTCTAAAAGCAAGAATAATCCCTTTGGGATCAAGTAAACAAAGCTTTTCCTATGCATTGCTAACCTCACTGACTCCCAGTCTGTAAAACTGTTATAAATAATAAATATTATAAATATAAATATAAATATATAAATAAAGTACAACTGTTGAAGTGACCACTGTCCCTCCACAACACTGGAAAGTTGTGGAATAATCTCCTGGATTATTTAAATTTTCCACTTTAGTCCCATGAGGTCCTTTGAGACAAAGAACATTTTTTTGCAAGATGCTCCAGTGTCATCAAATTACCTTCTATAAACATCACACTTTATAACAGCTCTAGGAGTTAAAAAATATATTTTATTTTCCTTTGCCACCTCCCCAAGTGCTGAGTCATGACCCAAATGATATCTTAATGGAATCTCTTTTTTAAAGGGGCTGCTAAACGTGTACAAGTACACAGTGACTTTCCAGATCCCTGCTGAGCCATCCAGTGCAAAGAAATGTTTGATATCAGTCACCCCCCTCAAGGTTCTGCCCTCACAGCAATGGAAATTGTTTCCTTTCTACATATTCCTTTAGGCCCCCGAATCTGCTGGGTGTTTTCCTGCAGTGCCTGTTGTGTTTCCCATCCTCTTTCCCAGAGAAATGAGCCTGTCACAGTCTATTTTTGAACTTCTACCTGGTAGCAAAATCTTTTTAAGGCTGAGGTTTTCCAGCTCCTTTTCATGCTCTGTCCAGACTATCCCTGTCTACAGGAGGTCAACTTTCATCTCTTGTCAAGTTTTTCATGCCCAATGCCCTTTTGGAGACTATTCATCAGTGGATGAATTTTGGAATTTTATTGCAAACAACTCCTTAAAAAGTGGTTTCACCTACCCACAGATTTGTTTAATGGAGATAATTCAAGTAAAATACAGGGCTGATTTTGCTGAAGTCCTGTGTTTTACTATTAATAGCTTTCTAAAAAGGATTTATAAAATATTTATAGTACTAAAATCTCTTCTAAACACAGAGTTTACTCAAGTCAAGCTTAATAAAGTGTTTTCCCCAGAAATTGGCAGAATTGGTCACTTTTCCAACACTCTCCCATAACATACTGCTTTGAACTAATAACACTGATTTTCCTCAGTCTCCACACAGCCTGCCTGTATCCTTACTGTATCCCTGTTGTATTTTTGGCATCCTCTTCCTACCCCAAGGATTACCCAAGTTGGACCAGCTAGCACAATACATGCAAGCTCCACATCTTTGCCTTGGCTCCACCTGTGAGCTGAGTTCTGTCTGCTCCAAGAGCAGTTTGCATATCCTCCCCCCAGGATATGATTTCCCTTCCTTAGCAAATATTAACCTTTTCAAAAAGTTAATTCCAAATGTTCTGTTTGCTTTTTGGTGTGATTTCGGATGGTGTCAGTCTGGTACTTTTATGAGTCAGATCCCCATAATTGCAAAAGGCAATTAGCACAGTTCAGAGCGTAGTTCCATAGTTTCATTTTATTTTCGTGCCTCAGATTAAAGACATATTTCTCACATACTCTGGGTTTTTTTTCACATGGCATGTTATATTCAAATCTCTGCAGCACAGTCCTATGGTTATCATCCTACAAACCCACTGAAAATAGTCCAAAAAGTACAGTGTTTCAGAACTTAACATCCTAACTGAAGTGGGTTTGGTTCCCTACTCTCATTCATTCCTAGCACTGTTCAGTAATCACTCTGAATCACCAATCCTGAAAAGGTTTGCTGTATCTCCACCTGCCTTTGCCCACCAGAACCTCTTTTGGTTTTGATCATTCCCCCACAAACTTTGTGCAAAAGCACTTAAAATACAGTTGTTAATATTACAAAGGTGTTCCAGAATAAGCTTGATTTTTGCCCTGTATAAAAAGGACCTCATTCTCTTTTAGGAGAAGGTGATATGGGAATCTGATGTGAGAATCCAGCAACTGTGTTGTAAGCTCCATCTTCCAGCTCTACTGACTCTTGAATGACAATTGGATGAGTCCCACAGAATAAAAACAAAAAAAAATGGGGAGGTTCAGAATCAAAATTCCAGCATGGACAGAGCAGTTGTGGAGCTGGCCAAGTGTCATCTGATCCCAGCTTCCTCCTGGACCTCAAAGTGCCTGGATCACCTTCCCTCTCCAGAAATCAGAGAATTCCGGAATGTTTTGGGTTGAAAGGGACCTCAAAGCTCATCTCATTCAACCTGTCCCAAGGGCAGGGACACCTTTCACCAGCCCAGGTGGCTCCAGCCTGGCCTTGGACACTCCCAGGGATCCAGGGGCAGCCACAGCTTCTCTGCCCAACCTGGGCCACTCCCTGCCCACCCTCCCAGCCACCAATTCCTTCCCAATATCCCATCCATCCCTTCCCTCTGGCACTGGGAAGTCATTCCCTCTGTTCTGGCACTCCAGTCCCTTGGAGATAGTTTCTCCATCTTTCTTGTAGGCCCTTTCAGGTACTAAAAGGATCTCTTGTGCTGCTTGAAATGTTTGTTTTGCTACTTAAACACAGACAGTGTTTGAGCACAAGCACTACCAGGTAGAACCACATTGCTAAACTGGACTTCTGAGCTACAAAGAGTAACTGGATATCCTTTCAAACCCTCATTCAAACCTTAGTTGTTGCCACGTGTTTGAAAGTTTAAGTGAAGCGTGGAAAGTAAGAAAATTCATTTTAATGTTTCTCCTAAATGTCTGCTAATGCACCCTGCAAATGCCAGCTTTTTCATTGTTAATAAAATATTTTTCTAAAAGGTTTTCTAAAATTTTCTAAAAATATAAAGTGGGAATTGAAACACGTGTAAAGGTAAAGAACAATGCACAGCTACAAAGACATGACTTTAAAAAGCATCCCACTACTCACCTGTCTTATCAAAGATCCAAGTGTGGGACAAAGATGGATAATTAAACAACTTGCCCACTTAACTAATCTGTCCAAATTGGAAAGAATATATTAAGACTATTTAAATAAAGGAATATGCACTGTGTGGTCCAAAGCATTGTATAAAATGTCATGTTAGAAATGCTAATATTCTAATAAATAGATATATCCCTGCACACATTCCTTGGGATTTCAAGCTTTGTAGTATTACAATATGCTAAGTTAAATATACAGGGCCACAGCCAGAGGTGTCACAAATGGCTGTGCAAATGTCACCCTGGTGAGTGTGTAAGTCACAGCAGAGAAGGGGAAGGACAGGGCCAGGAATACATTACAATAGGGAGTAACTGGATAGAAGCAACAGGAAATAAATAAAATCTTGCAAATGAGTGCTATGCAAATTTGCCACATCTTCTTAAGAGGCAATGAATCACATTATATCTATTTCTCCACACAATTAATTGTCAAGGTGCTGTGTGTGCCACTTCCAGGAGGCTGGTGCTGGGTGAATAAACCTCAGGGCTAGCTATTTTGGCTGAATCTATGATGTAATTGGTTTTTCAGGGAAACAAGGCCAATGCCTGGAGGAAAACACTGTAGTGATAAGGCCAGAGAAGAGCACAGGTAGATGTCATATGATTACAATTGATTAAAGAAGGTTGAACTATTTTTTTCAATTGCTCTTTAAAAACTGTAACTGAAAATCTTGGTTTTCACAGAAATGCATCCGTAAATTAAAAACACACATCTTGAAGAATGTGTTATTGTTTGGTCACAAACACTTTGAGTAACGAGAAACTTTCCTGATCAGCTCCCCGCTGTGTAGTTACTCAAACAATGGATGTTCCATGAAGAAACCGGGATGCAGGGAAGGAAACAAGTTCCAAGAACTTCAGTCCATCATGTGCTGTAAAATGTTTTTTGTTGACACCAGAATTCAGGTCAATAAATTAACTGAGCAAGGACAGGATAAGGGGGAATGGCTGCAAACTGAAATAGAGTAGGGTTAGATGGGATATTAGGGGCAAATTGCTCCCTGGGAGGGTTGCCCAGAGAAGCTGTGGCTGCCCCTGGATCCCTGGAAGTGTCCAAGGCCAGGCTGGACAGGGCTTGGAGCAACCTGGGCTAGTGGAAGGTGTCCCTGCCCATGGCAGGGGGTGGCACCGGATGGCTTTAAGGTCCCTTCCAACCCAACCATTCTGGGATTCTTCTGCAAGATAAAATATCAGGAAATACAACACAGGCAGACTCTAATCATGAAGGCTCCCTGTCACAGAACTTCCCTAAAATGCAGGTTGGAATTTTTGGTGAGACACAGAAGCAGCAGAGCCTGCAGTGGTGCAGGGAAAATAACAGGGCATTTCATTGTAACAAATTTAACCTGCAGAGTGTTTTATTTAATGTCATTAACTCTGTTGCTCTTTTTCATCTGCAGTTTCCTTCTAGTGCTGTAATGTAATAGACCTAAATATAATACATACTTGTATATAGTTTGCAGTGATGTAGTTATATCTCTATATGTATATATACATAGTTATGTGTGTGTCTCTATGTGTTTTTATATCTATATATAAATATATAAACATATAAATATAAATAAATACACTGAGACACATAAATACATAAAGACACATATATAACTATATATATATACATATATACATAATTTGCAGTGATATATCCGTATATACCTATATAATATGTGTCTATCTTTATATATACATAGCTATATACATTTATTATATATGTATATATACACATATCTATAGATACCTATGATAGTTAAATAATATATTGGAATAATGTATATCTCTAAAATACATAATACATATTTTTATTTATATATATATATATACACACACATAAATCTATATCTTACATACACCTACACGTACATAAAATTAGACACATCCCTGGAATTTTTCCGGAGGATTTCCCTTCCTTTGCCTGAAGCCACCACCACCCAAGCACCTCGGGCTTCCATTGCAGTGCCACTAAGAGTGGAGGTGCCTGACCATGTTCCTGTCACTGGGGACAGCAGGTTCTTCCATCCTCTTAATGGCCATTCCTCTCCGAGTGGCTCTGGCCTACCTGACTAGAACCCTTTAAATTTTAATTCACTTTACATTTAGCCGAGTCATAAATACCATTTAGGTACCAATATTCTGCTTTATGCAATCCCTAAGGTGGTGCTTTTATTTTAATGAAGCCATTTGCAACTTAAGAGGAAAAAATATTCTGTCTTTGATTGAATATATTTGTCAGTTTTATTCCCGACTGGCATTTTTATGGGAAAACTTGAATAAAACTAGGGGATAGCTGCTTACCAACTGGGATAAAAGTTTCAGTGTGTTTTTGCCTGCAAAATTAACTGAATAAATGGGCTTTGAAATTCATTTGGAGAACATCAAAGTTAACCTCGACCATAATCAAAAATAAAATCCAGACTGAAATTACATTACAAATGAAAAATTTCCTTGGTTATTCGGTATTTTAGAGGAAATTACATGAGACCAGATAACAGACCTTTCTGTTAAAAATGTAGCTTTCAGTATTAGAGAGGAGCAGTGACTTGCTGCACTTCCCAATTATATGAGAATCCAAATCTTCAAATATTATTTGTTTTCTCACGTTTTATGTTGTTCAGGACTTTGTATCTAGTAAGGACACGTGGTTTCAGTGGGTGAGAAGGTGGGTTTAAGCAATTCTTTATTTCCTTCATGTGCTGATAGAGAAAATGAGGAAAACTGAAGCAAAATCACACATCTCACAGCAAAGTTCCTCATTTGAATCTGCATTAAGTCTCCCTGTAAGAGAGTAAATAGGATTTTATTATATTGTCACTGTCATGGAGCAAAATAAAGATTGAGCAACCTGGTCCAGTGCAATGGTCCCTGTTCGTGGCAGGGGGATGGAATGAGATGAGTTTTAAGGTCCCTTCAAACCCAAACCATTCTGAGATTCAACTTTCCATCTTGTTTAGAATCAACTAGATTATTAAAAAAAAATATTCCAAACAGAAACATTTCCCACAGAAATTCTAAACAGGGCAAACACACATCAATACTGAAATGACCAGAATATGAGATTCAGGTTTTCAGGTTCCCTTAAAATCATAACAAATTCTCCCCTCACACATCCTTCCACAGAAAGCTCAGCAACAAAAAGGTTTTGCCAAAAAACTGTGGAAAAGTGTGCTGTCAGAAAGACTCCCAAAGACAATTCTAGCTTTAGTTTTATCCTCAGTAAAATTTCACTGAGGCAGGTAATCTGATTCTTACCTAAAAAAATCTCTTATCTGACAGGTAAGAAATTTTAAAAACTACTTGAAGTCTGTTTTATAAAAATCATTGAAATGTAAAAACAGGTTTCCTTAAATACTTGATAATTTTGATGAACTGGTTACTTTTTTGATTTAACTGGACACAGATGAAGTTGCAAAATGGTTCAGGGCAGGACTTTTTTCTTTTATCAACTAACTCTATAGTGCAGATGTTTTCATGAGTACTGCAAAAATGGTCCTTTGGATATTTAAAAATGCACATTTCAAAACTGTCCAGAGTTTTGGTTTCATCTTCACCCAGACCATCAGCCTTTCCTGCTCTTTGGGGAAGAGGCAATGCCTGGAAAACCAAGCACCTCCTGCTCAGCCCAAAGGCTGAAAATGAGAACCAATTTATATGAATTTCCACTAGTATCAGTCCCTGGAGATTTGAGAGGCTGGAATAAATACCCTATTTTGGCCAACGTGACCAAAGCACCACCCAAGCATTGCTATCCTGTTTCCATTCACATCCAAATGGGAAGGAACATTAATGTGAATTACCTGCTTGAGGAAACACCTATCAAAGTCTTTGGGTTCAGCAGCAAAAAACCAACTCCACACACACTACCACATTTGGTTTGATCCACAACTCCTGAAGTCAGTGGGAAAAAATGCAATTAATGTCCAACTAATTGATGGATTGGGTCAGTACTCCAGTCCTCTGCACATTCAGATGTCTAGTTTTTTGAACTCAGCCAAAAGATGTTATAAGTTTGGTTTTAATTAATTGAACGCTAATGAGCGGTTCCAAGCGCCCAAGAATGAACTCCTCGTTTTCCTGAAATCCCACAGTCTCCCAGCAAAGCTCAGCTCCAAGGAGGAGTCGCTGTGGCACAGCTCTGTCCCTGGGGCTCTGTGGGCACCAAGGTTTGTGGTCAGACCCAGGGCTAGCCGTGCCTGAGCTGCTGTCTGTTCCAACATTTAAAGTCTCCAGCAAAGGGATTTAGGTCAGTATTTACATATTTGTCCAGTGACATTATGGGTGCTGTCAGCTAATGCAACAAATGCATTTGTTGTTTTGATTGTTTATATTTTGGTTGCTTAGGGTTTTAGTTCTGTTTAGATTGTTGATATCTCGAGATACATATACTTGGAATAAGGGCAGAGCCAAGGTCAGTGCGCTGACAGATTCATTTCAGAGCTTGCAGAGTTGCTGGATACTCTTGAGGCAATTCTTATCCCAACAGATGAGCTCAGGAACGCTTTCTCTCATCACTGGTGAGAGCTGAAGTTCTCATCAAGCAAAAATTGTCGGGTGGTGAGACCAGACAGCAGGTTTTGTCTAATATGGGTCTTGATTTAATGAGTTGAAGGGAAGTCTGCAATATAACTAATGCAAGAATACTTGACAGCCCTAAGAAAACTGTGAAGTGTTCCTGCTTGTTCTTCTGAGTCAAAACAACAATAAAAATAAAAGTATTTATAAGAGTAATTACTGGTGTACAACACTGATTATTTTTTCTGTTATATGTTTTCCTCTGCTGCAAACCAGTCACAGATCTGGCTGATTTCCTATAAAACAAGAATATCCAGCCCAACAGCAAATCCCAAGACTTTATAGAGGAGAAATCATGGCTAATTATCCCTGGTTTATGGGTGAAATGAGCTGCATCCAGGGCAACCTGACTTGCCCAAAATCATCCCACCTGGCAGGGGTTTAAGGAGTCACCTCAGTGTCAAGACAACACTTTAGGCAGTAGGTGGGACTGTCCACATCTCTCATTTAGCCAGTTATCAGATTTATGTATGATCTTATGGATGTTTATAGGAGTAGATAGTACAGTAAATACGATTCTGAATGACCCATTATTTGAACAGAAATAAAACTAAAATGTATACATGCAGTTAAAAATTCAAGAAACACAGTGTTTTCCCATCAAGTGCAAATGCAGGTCGGATAAACACTTCCTAAACCACCTTTTCCAGACACTCCACCACCAAGCATCCCGAGAAAACAATATTTCCAAAGTGTGAGGGTCTCATCCCTGGGACTTTATGTAATTTCCTATTGGCAATCAGAGTTAAGGACAACAGTTTTTTGTTTTTTGTGGCTTAATAAATGTTCAGATGAGTAAATATGGGCTGGGGACAGCTTGGTCAAGGCTAAACATATGTTTTGAAATCTGATCAAGTAAAGAGTGCAACCACCAACACTTGAAACCACTCTTAGATCCATGGCCATGCTGCTCAACTTCTATTTTATATGAATTTATAACACTATCTTCTCAAACCTCTTTCTCTTCTTTTTTCTTTTTTCTTTTTTCTTTTTTCTTTCTTTTTTCTTTTTTCTTTTTTCTTTTTCTCCTCTCCAATTTTTCTGTTTCATTTTATTGATTTTTAATTCCCTTCATTCTTTTTACTGCTATGTATTTTAACTACTACTTCTGAATACAGATTTTATTTTCTTCTACCTATAGCTTGTTTTTACCCACCATTTAAGTCCAAGTAGTCAGTTTTCCACTTATGGCTCTGCAGTCCTTGTTTATCATTTCAGGGTTTAAGGACAGAAATAAACTTCACTGTCTTTTCTAATCCCCTTTTTAAAAAGGCATTTTCATTCTCCAAATCAATGTTTTCTCCCCACAACCTGCAAACAAGCACCACCCTGTTTCTTCTACATTTCCCAAAGCAAAGCTTTCCAGAATTAATATCAAAGATGCATTTATTTGGCAATTTCAGTACTAGAACAAGCATTTTCTGAAGGGTGTCAGATTGAGGCTGGGCTATTCATGGCACTTCCTAACAGAGTGAGAGACACAAAGCTAAAGTCATCCCCAAAGTCTACTTTATCTGTCCCCCTCCAAATTAAGTGTGTCGCTGTGTATCACATTGCATGCCACCTTCTTTGGAAAGCAAGAAAATGTAAGAGAAATCCATACTCAGAAATTCAGTCACTTCACATTTTAGCAAATATCTTAATCTCTGCCCACCCCATTTTTCCTCTGGCATAACAGCCTGTGCTTTAGAAAATGTAAAAAATAAATAGAAAGGAGAACTTCATGTGGACCTGCCTAAAAGTTGACAAGTGCTCTGATTCTTTGGAGATTTGTGTTCCAGAGCTGGATTTTACTTTGTCTGGTTTATATGCACTCATTCCCTTACAGGACTCCTCCTGATGGTCCATTCCTTGGCACAGGATGGTCCACAGGAGGCAGGAAGGACATCCACACTAGTCTGACATTGGCTATGCTTGGAATCTTCAGGCAACTTGGGCACAACACACAAATCAAGAGCTGAGACACAGGAGTTACCACAGACTGAAAAAATCACAAAGTCTGTGCTGAAGTATCTGCTCTTGAAAAATCACAAAGTCTCTGCTGAAGTGCTTTGTCCCACTTGGGCCAGCTCAAAAATGGACAAAACCAGTTAGATGACACTTCTTTCTTTCCAGCCGAGGATAATGTGCTTTACCTCCCCACTGCCACAGGCTGTGAGGGTGCACCAAATTGGTTTCTGGGGCTCAGTCGAGGTCTGTTAATTTGTCAAGCCACAGGAACTCATTCCACACCTGAACCCCAAGCTAAACTCCTTATGCTGGGAATCAAAACATGGCTACAGGTATTAATGTGCCATTATGAACCACCAGAAAATGTCAGAGAGCTTTCTTTCCTTATGGTGGTGCTGGGTCCAGTTGGGGATTTGGCTGTGACTCAGTGTCACATCTCAATGATTCCCTTAGGAATCCCAATATTTAGGATCTTGTTGCTCAGAAAAGTGCAGGAGACAGAAGGAGGGCACTGACTGATCTCTTCCAATTCTTGCTTTGAACTAAAGCCTGGAGACCACTGGAGAACTCTGATACACAACATTTCCCTCTAGCCATGTCCAGATAACTTAGAGATATGCTGTGACCTTTTATATTTATTTTTCCCCCAGAAAAAAAAAAAACACAAATCTTTATTTATTTCTGCCTGATTTAACAAGAATACTTGAGGTTCACTGTTGAAGAGGGTTTTCTTTTTAATTTTACTCTGCATTTCCTGTATGTAATTACTTATATAATAAACTCAAGTTGCTGTTCATCATTCAGACTAGTAAAAATATTCCACACTTCTAAATTATTTGGGTTTTGTTTTTGTCAAAGAATATATATATTTATATCTCTGAGCTTCACCTCATTATTTCTAAATACAATCCTGAGATAAGGCAAATAATTTTCTTATTGATTTCATGCCTTGTGTGTACCATGAGAGCAAGGCAAGTCAGAATCTCTCCCACATGCTGAGACAGAGAGTTGGTGCCAAAATCAGCACTGTCCCTATATTCTGTCCCTATATTCTGCTCTGATGAGATCTCACAGTGCTGCCATTCCTGGCACAGGAAGGACATGGAGCTGTTGGAGCGAGTCCAGAGGAGGCACCAAGATGATCAGAGGGATGGAACAGCTCTGCTGGGAGAGCTGGGATTGTTCAGCCTGAAAAAGAGAAGGCTTTGGGGTCGCCTAATGGTTCACTTCAGAGCTACAAGAAAGATGGAGAGAGACTATTTACAAGGGCCTGGAGTGACAGGACAAACAGGAATGGCCTCAAACTGACAGAAAGGAGGTTTAGCTCAGATATTAGGAAGAAATCCTTCTCTGTGAGGGTGGGCAGGCCCTGGCCCAGGTTGGGCAGAGAAGCTGTGGCTGCCCCTGGATCTCTGGAAGTGTCCAAGGCCAGGTTGGAGAGGGCTTGAAACAACCTGGGCTAGTGGAAGGTGTCCCTGCCCATGGTAAGGGTAAAACTAGATGAGCTTTTATGTCCCTTCTAACCTAAACCATTCCATGAATCTGTAATTCTTTGAAAGAGAATAAGTTTATTCAGCTCTCAATTTATTCCAGTCCTCTCAAACTGGCCATTGAGGAAGTTAAAGGCTTCTAGGAGTGGGATTTCTGGGTGGATTCTGCAAACCAGGCTAGACAGGTCCTGGTTTATCTTCTGCTTGGTTTACCTTCAGCTTTTGAGAGCACAGTGGTACCACTGAACCCTGCTGGAGATGTCATGGAGCCAGGCAGGTCTAGTGCAGCTGTAGGAACAATTCCCAGAGTGAGCATCCCACAGTTATTTTCTTGACACTGCACATAATTCTGAGATACTGAACCCCAGGTAGGTCTAAGAGCACAGCAATATTTACTTCCAGCTATTTCAGTGAATATCTGTGAAGGAATTCACGGGGCAGACAAGCCATGAGTGGCAATAATGAGTATCTACTCTATGTCATGACATGTGACAAAAACCAAAGTGTAAAATTAAGCACTTTACTGGCTGGAAGAGGTTTTTGGGTTAAGTGACTATAGAAGGATAGGGGATAGACTCTGTTCCACCTTATAAAATAAATATTAAGAATCAGTGAGACAGGGTGCAAAACGCTTAACAAGGCCTGGGTGGCCAGGCAAGATATGAAATAAAAGCTACTTTATAATAGACTTACAGTAAACAAATAACAATGAATTATTTGGGCCCGATGAAAAGATTGCAAATTAGATATCCCTGAATGCTATTAAATATCTCAGTCCCTGGATCTTTTGGCAAACTTCATAAAAGCTTGCACGGTGCTTTTGATGTAAAATCAGCCTCTCCAGTGGACGGTAATGATGTCAACATTTATTTTATTTCTCTCTGGCAGATACAGACTGGAACACACAGCAGATAAACTGGCTCACACTGGGTTTTTCAAAGGTGACAGGGTGAAAAACAAGCTGCTCCCACATCCTCATCCCCAGCACCCAGCCATGTGCTCTTAGCCTGGAGTAGGAGTGAGTCTGTCTGCCCTTGACATTTCCTTTGGAAGGGACAGTATTAGTCAACTCTGATCAGTTTTGGGCTCAATGTGATTCTCAGTAACCTGACTGCTAGGCTGGGTTTGGGAAAGAACACAACAAAGATTTCTCCCGGTCTTCTCAACAGAACTGGAGGCTTTTCTGCTCTGAGTTTGCTGTGCTGGAGCTTCTTTGCCTTAGGATATTCCCTGCCAAGATACTCACTTTTAGGAAGAACATTTCTTCTGGAGTTAGAGCTGTGTGGATCAGAAGCAACTCTCCATCTAAGCCAGCACATGAACACAAGCTTTTCTTCGTCCATTGATGGCTTGATTGACTTCTATACAACCATGTAGTCATTGAAGGACAATAAGAACTACTTCTATCTAAATAAATCTAAATCAAAGCAAACCCAATACATAATCTAAACCTATTAAAAAATTTAGATAAATGTTATAAAGCTATATTTCTATACAGGTGGTCAAGTCTTTGTGCATTCCTCTGGTGAATGCCCTAATCAATGACACAGGGGTCACAAAGCAAGACTTAGAGCTTGAAATCTGGTGCAACTGCTCTTGCAGTGTTTGAGTTAAATTGACCACAACCTCAAGGCTTGAATCTCTGTTCTTTGGCAATAAAATAAATTAATTTAATTCTAAATTTAAATTGGTACCATCAGGACCCCACACCCTCAGGATCCCACACCATCAGGATCCTACACCATCAGGAAAGGGCAAACCAACCCCAGGCAAATACCAGGGTTTTGAGTGCAACACATCTTTTTTTGACTGATGGAAAACTCTCTCCACAGTGAGGTTTTAGCCTCCAGAATAACCATTCCAGAGCAGTTTAGTGATGATAAAACTGGTGTCTGTCATGCTTTCCTACAGGTGAAGTGGCTGATAAGCAGCAGAATCCTTGTGCTGCAGACATTATGCTCTGAAGCACTAAAAGTAGGCAAATGCTGGGTTAAATTTAGTGGGTGCTCTCTGGGCCATTATTGAGTGATTATTCTCTGTGCTGCTCCTTTCAAAACCTTGAGCTTTCTCTTGCAATGACTCTTCCAAAGTCTTTGAGCTCCTTCTCCACCGAAGAGATTCTCTGCTGCTCCACCTGTAGATCAGGTAACTGCAATTAAGAGGTGCTTTAAAAGCTTCAGTTGTGCTTGTCCTGACTCCCCATGCAGGAGAGATTTCACTCCCTGTGAAGGAGAACCTTCAGAGGCTCCACAATATTTTAGACTCTCAAGTTTTCCTCCTGTTCTGATGCCTTTTATTCCGTGTGAGGCTGAGCTCTTGAGCCATGGAATTTTTGTGTTGATTGGAGAGGGAAGGAAGCACTTCTAAGGAATTACTGGTTTCTAAATAATTCTAAGTAGATATTAAGAAAAATACATTACATGAAGTGACTGAATGTCCTTCAACCTTCATTTTTTTTAAATCATTCATACACATTTATAAGAAAATTACCTTTGCCTCAAAATAAAAACTGAATTTCACTTATTCTCTATCCTTCAATACATTTTATTTATGTATTTAATGTACAGCTGCATTTACTGTGTAGAAAAAGCATCCTCAGACCAAGCTATTTCCCAGACCCCAAATGTAAATATATATGGTTTATTAATTCAAATATCATTTTAATTATTATTTCTCAAGCAGAATGGTGTTTAATTAGTATTCATATTTATATATTATTTATTTAATGATAACTTGGCATGGCTTCAGTTGTCCTTATTCTTCACTGAGCCTGGTGCCTGGGAATTATCCCACGTGGGATTTATAAACACAAGGTTACAGATTTACCTATAGCAGCACAACTATTTGCTGATGAAAGCCAAAGGGGGGAAAAAACACCAACAAACTAACAAGAGCATCAGATTTAATCACAATAACCATTTTTATCCTGAGAATTTATACGAAGGAAGGTATTTTCTGGCTGCCAGGAGAGACTTCACCTATAAAAGACTGAGGTGCATTCATGCAGTACATTTGCTGCACCTTCCACTGCCTGAAGTGACTCCCCATCTACAAAATTTTCTTCCTCTCTCTTTTTTAAACCTCCTGAAAAGCAGAAGACAGAAATCCTGTGCGTTCCTTAGCATTGCTACAGGGGTTAAATTGTTAATGCTTTACTTTCACTCTAGTTTTTTATCAAACTTTCTTTTTTCTCTCCCTGGGGATAAACAAATGGACAGCTTTCCTCTCTAGTATTCCTCCTTCCATTACCATCGCAGCAGAATGCATCTGAGACCATAATAATTCAGTGATGAAATACAAAATGTCGCAATGCCATCTCTCTTAAAGTGAACTGAGATTTTGTTATGCCATTTTAGGTGCACTAATAGCTCCTAAAGTCCCATGGAGTATCTTAATGTGAATTTAATGAGCTGATAGCATATAAATGACAGTACTGCGAGGGTGAAGGTGACATAACCTTTTTCCTTCTGTTTGATGTTTGTCTTTGAAAAAATACAGATCTTTTCCAAACGCACCGCATTATTACAGAGTGCTGCATCATTCAGCGAGGAGGCTACCATTGTTTTAGCATTTTATGGCCCTTTTCTGCACTCTCCATGGCATTAGAAGCACAAGAACATTTTAGCTCACCATTAAGGTAATTAAAAATCTCCACACTTCCTCTTGCAGCTCAGTGCCAACACGTGGCACTCCGGTGCTTGGGGTGTGCAAATCCAGTCTCTTTGGTGAGATGGAACCAGTGAAATCCTGGGTGAACCACATGGCAAAATCACCCATCTTTACTTCCTGGGCATCATCTCCTACCAAGGATAACCCTAAGAGGTCCACTCATCATTGCTGACTCCCAAACTCCGTGTGTGTCATTAGGGGAGCGCTGTCATTTATAACGAGTTGCCTCCCCTCGCTCAACGGTGTCACAGCCCATTGTGCACCCAAATCCCAGCCACCTTTGGCGTGGTAATGAGCTGTAATCCCATCAGCACTGGCTTGGATCAGCACTGCCACTGCCTGCACAGGGGAGGGAGGGACAGCTCCTGAAAGATAAATATATTGGCAATCAGATGGATAGAAAACAGAAGTGGCAGATTAAGGAGGTAACCGAATGTATGAGGTTATTAAAGCTTGCCAGAGTGTAGCAATGTAGCTTTTACATTGCAGTTTGAAGTACTGTCCTTAAAACCTTTAAGTCAAGCTTAAGAAATGACATTTTGGTGGCTTTTTTACTCCCCAAATGAAACACACAGAGATATGTCAGCCAGTGATCTGATCACTTCTATGCTAAATATTCTGCATCTCCAAAAGAAAAATTAACAACTTTAACTTCTCTTTCACCATATAGCATAACCATATTCCTCAAAAACAGTTTACAGATACAGAAATTATAGACTCATAGAATAGCCTGAGTTGGAAGGGACCCACAAAGATCATCAAAGTCCAACTCCTGGCCCTGCACAGACACCCCAACAATCCCCCTGTTCTGGCAGCCTTGGGGCCGTGCTCACTGCCCTGGGGAGCCTGGTCAGTGCCCACCACCCTCTGGGGGAAGGACCTTTTCCTGATATTCCACCTAACCCTGCCCTGACACAGCTCCAGCCATTCCCTGGGTGCTGTCCCTGGTCCCCACAGAGCAGAGATCAGTGCCTGCCCCTCCTCTGCCCCTCCCCAAGAAGATATACCTGCAATGAGGTCTCCCCTCAGTCTCCTCTTCTCCAGACTGAGCAAACCAAGTGGCATCAACCCTTTCTTATGTGGCTTCCCCTCTAGAGCCTTCATGAACTTCATATGCCTCCTTTTATTATTTATTAATTATTTAAAACTTTATCCTGAGCCGGGCTTATTTTCTTTTGAGTTCATTAGCTGAATTTAGGTCAATCAAAGATTTATTGGCATTGGTTTGTTTGTTAACTTTAAAACACTTGTAGGACAGATGAGAAATAGTTTCATAGACAGCATATTTTCTATGTTTTCTTAGAGTTCCAATGCTGTTCCATGAAGTCCACAAGACTAAGGGAATTAAATTTACAAAAGTTATTTCTTCCACCAGCAAAAACGACAACATTTGCTCATCTGGGAAAGACGTACCTTGGGCTGCATTTGACAAAGGGGAAATAAATAAATAAAAAATAAGCAGCTTACGTGTTTCAAAAAGTTGGAATTTTGGCAATGTGTGAAATTTGTTTAGAAAAACCTTTTTGTTGCCAGGTGACAAGGCAAAACATATCACATATGCTTAACAACCAGCTTGTACATATTTTGTCTTTCCAAGGTTTCTAGGGCTGGTCAGGCACAATGATGCATTACAGCTGAAGGAGCTTCCAGCAGGGACAAATGTTTGTCTCCTTCCAAAAGAATTTTCCTAATCCTTAAGAAAAACAACTCAATATTTCTCATTGTTGAATGATTGAGTAAGGCTCAATTCTGTTCAAAAGTCACCGTATTACGAGTCATAACTTATATGTCGTGTTTGCTGGGGATGCAAAGGCAAGGGCTCTTGGCACCCCGTGTTTGTTAGCATTTCGTGGGGCAGCACAAGCAGGAGTGCTGCTGACACACACACAGTTCTTACAACAGCCTGACTTCTCCTCCCTGCTCTGCTGGCAGGCAGCAGCACCAGCAGCATTTAAACGTATGGGTGACTCAGGATCAATGAGGATAATGTGTGCAAACATATCCCACTACTTACAAAAGCTGCTGTTGTTGCAGTCCGGGCACCTCAGGATTGCTGAGGTTTCCATCTCATCATTTCATTCCACTGATGCACTTTGTCATTTCAGAGGAACTGAGTAATTAGTTAAGGTTGTAGAGGAAGTCAGAGACAGAGCAGAAAATAACCCCAAGCCTCCTGCTCTCCGACCCCCATGAAATCCAGAGGCTCATCCTTCCCATCCCAAACCTCAGCTCTCTCTGTGAACAGCAACGTGCATCCCATGGCCTGTAGTTGGAGTTAATGAACTTCTCACATGTGAAATTAATTGTGGGCATAATTCTGAAACAATTACCTTTTCTTGGAATCCCAGGCAACAACTCCTCTAATAAATCATGGTGTTGCTCGTGTTATGATGATCATTAGTAATCAAACACATCTGTACACTCAGATGCTCACTTGAACTCAAAGCACTAAAAGGCAAATAAGAGGTTGGTGCCCACGTGCCCCCTGTCCAACGTGGACACAGAGGCCCTGATTGTTCTCTTCCAACCATCCCCTTCCCCTTGCAATTTTTAACTGTTTCTATCATTGTACAAACTTTCATCCAAGTCCCAACCTCTCTTTAAAAAGTTCATGCCCACATAGTCCAAATATTCTGTTTTCTCTCTCTTTTTACATTCCAATTTTTAGTGTCCCTCAAAGGAAAATTCAGCATGACTCATGAGATGAAAAAGGTTTCTCTCTAATTACACTTGTCAGTAGAAAGCCACAAATCAGTTTTCAAATATCATCACTGATTCATTTAGAACAACAAGATATCATTTTGTTAGTTCACTGTGGCATGGAGGTGTTGCCCTCAAATCCTCTGTGTCCCCGGTGGAGCATTGACTTTTATGCAGGTGGATTTGGTACCAAAACTTTTCCTTCACACCACCCCTTTCCTCCATCCTACTGTACCTATTCCCACCTCCCCTGGGGGGAAAAAACAAGCACACACAGCAAACTCAGCACAGAGGAACTTTCCTCTCCTTTGGAGACTACAACTTGAATTGGATATCCAGTAGGAACACTTGTGCCTCCAAATTCCAGTTTGCTCTCCCTGCCAGTAAACCATGCACACCAGGAAACCAATTTCCAAGAATCCTCATCAAAAGACAACAACAAAGGGCTCTAATGAAGGCCAAATCAAATTTATTTAAGAGGGAATAAGAGACCATACGCACAAAGCCTCTCTGCATGACTGTTCAGATGTGCTACACCTCTACCTGCAGCCATTAATATTCACTGGCTCTCTAAAGCCTTAAAAATTCAGATGTTATTTATTTCTTATGTCCTTTTCTTTTCCAGTGTAGATTATACCCCCTTGCAGTACAAGACATCCATTTACCCAGTGTAAACTTCCACTGTGAGATATGATCCCAGATGAGGTATTGCCTCAAACAGAAAATGAAAAATATTCCATGCATTTTAAACATGAATCCAAGATCATAAGTTACACAACTGCCTAATACATTTCTGCTATTCTCTGGCAGGAAAGAAAAACAAAACTGGCAGCTATAGCAATTGTATGATGGTAATTATTGAGAGAAATAATTACACAAAAACCTGTTCAAATTATATACAGGATGGGATGACTCAAAGTGAGAAGAATTTAAAGTGATAGTTAATACTTTGGGAAACTTCACTGCATGAGACCAGGCAGCAAAACCACACAAATAAATGTATTTACTGAAATCTTTCTACTTTCTCAAGCTTGTGAAAAGGGGACAAAAAGCAAGCAACAGTTCTCACTGGGTGGGGTCCAGCTGCAGGGATTTCAGGGCAGGCTGGTTTATCTTGGAGGCTCCCAAGAGCATCGAGGTATTCCTCCTCAAAGGAAAGAAGGAAGCTCTAATGCAATTTTATTCTAAACAGACTGTAATCAATTCTTTGTATTCACTCAATAACATCAGTCCTGCCTTGGCTGCAGAAAACGAAACCACCACATTAGAGGTGAGAAACAGAGTAAGATGTGACAAAGGCAGGGAGCCCCTTGGTGCTGAGGCCCAGCCTGAATTGCCACCTGCATCTCTAACGTCACTTCTTGTCCTTTCCTGTACCCAAAGCTAACACTTCTAGTTCAAGAGGTTTCCATCTGTGGTGCTGATGGCTGCAGCTGCCCTCATCCCATCACCTCCACCACCAGATGAAACATGCAGCCACTGAATGATCATCCCTGAAAAGTCCAGGAAGACTCACCACATCTTCCCTTGATTGCTGACTCTCCTTCTGCCTTTCCCACATTGCACTCAAGCTTCTTGTTCCTCCCTCTGTTACAGATCTTGTTTCTCAAATACCTCTCCCTACCTCCAAAATTTCTGCTTGTCTCATGTCCCCTCTCTCCTTCCACACAGTTTTTAAACCCTCTCCTCACTTCCAACAACTGGACACCTTGGACAATACATTTCTGAAGAGAACAGGTGTAAAAAACCATATAAAGTTCCTTAATTTATCTCTGTGAGCTGCAAACATTTACCTGATTATTCCTTTTATCCTGTTACATCACTTTACATGGGTTGCTGTTTCACTTCCCACTGTATCACCTCTAATTTGAAATTGGTGTGACTCAGCTGAGGATTACAAGCCAGTAAAATATTATTTAGGTTTCTCTTAAAAGTTCCTGTCTTTGCACAGACCACTCAGTCAGGCAAAACATCATATGCACCATCGTGTATTAGTAGTAACTGAACAAAGTAAGAACTTGGAAAAATCAGCTCTAACAAAACTTTATATTCTAATTCAACACCAATTCATCAAAGCTTTCCATGTACTTGACACAGAAAGTCAAGAAAGACTTTAGATATCCTGGGGTTTTCAGGTAAAGTTTGTCACAAAGAGAGGAAAAATTTGAAGGAAAAATATTTGTGTTTTCACATCCTCTTAGAGCTGCAAAACACAAAATGAAATCTCTGGCCTTTAAGTAACTGATGCCTTGATTGAGCAAATTACAACTGTCTAGTGATTTACTACTGAAAACTCCATGCCAGGTTACTGTTTTCTTCACTTCTCAGCCATCAAATGTAACATCTGTCTGCCAAGTGTTTGTCTTTCCTTTTTAAAGGTGCACAAAACAGAAAGTGTGCTCAAGGTCTATGACCCACTGCAGAGAGAGGGTTGGTCCATCAGCCCCAAACCAACAGATATTCTCTTGTCAGATGTCACTACTTGCATTTGCCCTCCTTTTCATGGACCATTTCATTGTATAGTTTAAATTTTGGTTGTGAACGCTGTACAAAACTTACTCCCTAAAGCTGTGGAACTGCACCAAGAAACATGACAAAGCTGAAGGAAACAAGGAAAAATGGCAAAAGACAGAAAAAGACTGTTCTGCTGACAAGTAAATTATAGACAGCACAACTTGCCATATCAAAATTTGCTTTTTCTGAAAAGAAAAAACTGTTATTATTATTTAGCAAGTCGGTTCTAAAGTCCAGCCCAGCTCAGGAGACATAAAAAGTGTTCTGTGCAGAGGGAAGGTTAGTGAGTGTTTCACAGGATTAACAATTAATTCTACCATTTCTCTCAGTATTCAGGTATTACATTTATTTCTTGAACGCACATAATCAGCTCACTGTGTTCTTTCTAATTAAATTGACTTCCACTCTACAGTCCTTCAGTGTTACACTGTTCTGGGACACAAAGACAGTGCCATAAAACCAGAAGCTCACCACGGACTCAGACAGTTGCCCAAAACTTAAATTAATTTGGTACTTGGAAGAAATTAATAATGGATATATTTTTTTAATTTTAGGTTTTATATGTTCCCCAGTGTTGTTTTCTTTGATGGTTTTGCCCTTGAGGCACCTCTGTAAGACAGGGAGGTGATATTAGCCCTAATTTCAGGATACAGAGCTGAAGCACAGCATGCAGCTGGTTCACTCAAGGTGGAGTCTGTGCCAGCCTGGGGATCTGGGAATGGATATCCCACATCTTCCTCAAGGATCTGACCCTCAGAAATAGCTGAGCTCAGTACAAATGAATCCTCACTGGAAAAACTACAACAGATCCTTTTTAATGGGGAAAACCAGGGAAAATATTTGTATTATTACGGAATAAAATGCAAGTCAAACCCCTGCACGCCAGGGAGGGCAAGCTGGGGAAAAAAAAAGCAGCCCCTTGGGAGATACTCCAAGGTTTTCAGGAGCAGGAATAAGGTACTGAGCTCCACAGAAATTTCTGAACCTTGCCAAAAAGGAAGAGATCTAGAAAGGATCCAGACATGTTGGCTTTTCCTATATCAGCTACTGTGTAAGGAAATTGCTGAGGTTTTCAGGAGCGGAAGGAAAAGCAATTATTTTTATTTCACTTTTATTGGAAAAAAAAAAAAAAAAAGCGCCACATATTTAGGAAGAGGAAGCTCTCATTCCAAGAAGTCAAGTCATTAATTTGTATATCCCAAGCCAAGAGCTCTCATGTGGTGGGTTACAAGGTCACTGCTGGAGCCATTGGTGGTGTTGCTGTTTCTCATCCCCTTTGCTGGGGTTAACACCTTCTGCAAAGCACAATCAGCTTTTAAGGCACAGTATAAAACTTTAACAGTGCTCGTAATTAGTGCCAACAGAGGTAGTCTCTGGGATGTCTACGAGGGCCCTAGTCAGGGTCCCTAAAGCCCATTTCACTTGGGTCAGCCATCTATCAGGTGATAACCACTGCTCCCTGCTCCCCACCTGCACTGGCTGCAGCATCAACCATGGAATGGTTTGGGTAGGAAGGGACCTCAAAGCCCTTGTTCCACCTCCTGCCATGAGTAGGGACATCTTCCACTATTCCAGGTTGCTCCAAATCCCATCCAACCTGGCCTTGGATGCTCCCAGGGATCCAGGGGCAGCCACAGCTTCTCTGGAAACCTGTGCCAGGGCCTGCCCACCCTCCCAGCCAGCAATTCCTTCCTAAAGAATAAAAGAATGAAGCTCCAATTGCCACTGAGTCTTGCCTATTCTTACCAAATATCACAATAGGTGTGTTTGTCAGGATCTGGCAGCAGGCTTTGGTTTTCTATCAGGGCATGGACTTTACATGAAGACTGTTGTACATATTTTTTTAGCACACTGTGAAATGTATATTGAGTTGGGTTGCTTGGATAAACTTTTCCAAAAAAACCCCAAACCCCACTAGCATAGCCGTGAATGGGATTTACAGCTTAGGCTTCCAAGCACCTTTACTGCACAAAAACTGTTTATTAGCCCAAGTTTTCCCTTTGTATGTTGTGTTTACTTGTTTCCCAGCAGGGTCTGCTGATGTTAATGGACTCACAGCAGTGCATTCTACTTCTGTTATTACAGGTCTAATTCAGTCATTAACATTTCATTAATGGACTGGCCTCCTAGCTGTTTGCATGGCTGTCTAGATATTGATGAGCTTTCTAGGATGGAAAACTGGTATTTAAGGCAGACTCTTAAAGGTTTATTAAGATGCTCGTGAACCTTCATCTCATTGTGTCATTTATTTTAGTAGATAAAAGCCAAATCTTTGAATGACTTTGCAGTGCAAAAGTTTTCAGCACCTGAATAGAATATTAGTTCCATTCAAATACCCCAAGGAGAGGAGAAAAAAATTCCAGAGTTACATCACCAGGATACAAATCTTGAGTTCCTGCCTTAAAACCAGTGTGGCTCAGCAGTGGCAAGTCCACTGTGCTCTGCCTCGGAGGGAATTGCATTTCTGTGGGACACAAATCGATCCCTTTTTCCAAGGGTGTCCTGCAGCCCCACTGGTTCCCAATTTCACACTCCAAACTGGGGTATTAATCCTTCCCCCAGCATTGGGAACAGCCTGACTGGTACCGGAGGGATTAGTCAGAGTGCTCAGAATGGCAGGGTGGTATTTTGGGGACCTTTGACATTATCACCAAAGGACAAGACTTATCCCAGTTTTTAGACTTGTTCATCAACCCTGTAGCTGAGTTTAGTTGTGAAACTATCTCGGTAATGTCTGTACCCCAGTGGAAGGGAAATATCCCTAAGAAATTCCTTTATGAGGTGCTTCCTTTTGCCACATCTCTGCTCTTTCCCAGGGAAAAGGAACGTGTGTTTTCAGGCACCACAGAGAATTGAGACACCCTGCATCGTATCATATGAGTGTCTAATGCAAGTACTTTGTGAAAATTACTAATTTGATATCATAATTGCACTTGTAATATAAAATTATTAAGCACTGTCATATTGCACAGTAAATGGAACTTATATTGATGTAATAAAATGTATTTCAATTCCATTACAATAACTTTATCCTATTCCTTAATGGTACCCACAGTTAACAAAAATAAGCTACAGCCAGGAAAAGCACTGTTGAAGAGTACCCTGTACTGCAATATCAGGTCACAACAGATATCATTTGTGAGCTTCTTTATGTGCTATTTTACATTTATGAACACCTGCAACTTATACTTGGTTTTCTTACAGAATGAGATGTTAAAAAGCAGAGGATTAGAGGCCAGTAAACAAAATCCCCAGTGCAATTTCCCTCAATAAATTCAGCATTATATATGCTTTTGATTTCTGCTTTATAAATTGAGCTGTAAATATTATTGATCCTAAATTCATATTTTTTTAAGGATCTTCCTGGCTCAGTCAGTCAGGTCTGTGCCAGGATGACATGAGAACAGATCTGCTATTATGAAACCTGAAGCTTGTTATCTTAATAAATATTTGAGAAATCAGGGGGCAGGGGGTGCAAAGAGAAAGGAGGGAGATTGTATTTTAATACTAATAAGTTCGAATGTTTTTCTCCTCAATAGAACTCTCATGGCCCACATTGTACACACTAATTATTTAACTGAGGAAAGAGAAGAAAAAAAACACAATCAAACCCAAAGAAAAATTAGGAGAAAAGATGCCAAATCCTCCTCTCCACAATTTTCTTTTGTCTGTCAGGGTAAATAAAATGAAGAAACAAACCACAACTGGAGGGGGTGGGAAATAGGCAGCTAAAATGTCATGACTTGCTTCTCTGCAGGTGTCAACTTGACTTCACTGAAATGGCACACAACTTTGATTTTCTCATCAGGAAAAAATGTCTATTCCCTCCACCAGACCTAACAGATAAGAATGCACTGTGTGTAACACTGCATATTTTGATTTTGTGGCTAACTATTCTTGAGCCACACGCTAAAAATATTTTGTGTGCTTTGCCTCGAATTGTTGCCATGAATTATTAAATTGAGCTGTTACTTTTTCATTAAACTGGCAGCCTTAATAATTTAAACACAGGTCTTTAAGAGACTTACTGTATATTGATGATCTTCACAGGAAGAAAGAGAACCTCCCAATTATTTTATCTCTCTTGATTTTGGGGGTTTCTTTTGAATGCATTGCATGACTTATCATGCATTACTAGACGTTTATATTATTTAGAACACCAGACAACATTTATCTCCGTTCAATTTGTCATTGAGAATTTAGCTTGGGTAATCCTGAAGCATTTCCAGCCATGGGAAAGTCACACTTCCTGAGTGTACCTCATGGGTACAGCTTCAATTTACTCCAGGAAACGAGGGAGGAAAAAACCCTCAAAGTTGTTATTTGTGTGTGCAGCAGTTTATAACGAGCCACTGGTCCATTTGGTTGGCAACCTCCTTCCACCTGAGCAATATCTGGTGCTCCAAAGGAAAACCAGAGGCTAAGAGAAGTGTGAAGGAAGTTACAGCCTGACTTCAGTAAAAACCTCAACTTTCTTCTCAACTAATTTGAGCAAGAAAAATGTTCTTGTTCTGTGGTGACAATGAAAATGAAGTTTTCAGAAAGTTTGTCAGCAAACCGTTTCACTGGGGGCTTTACCAAGTCCTTTAATCTTTTGAACCCCATTCAATTATGCTGCAAAACAGGAAAGTAAGAGCTGTTTGAAAATACTTCCCCAACACCCAGAACAAATTCTTAACTTCCACAGCCTTCCTGTGGTAGAAACAGAGATGTTAAAAATCAGAACTTTTGGGAGTCAGTTGGTGTTTATAATCCACAATGATGTGTCACTCCAGGAACACCAATGCTCATTTCACACAGCACAACACCAACAAAGACTACAAATATTAACTTCAAACATCACATAAAGTGTGAATAATCTTCATTGCTACATTTATTTTTTTTTTAAATGCATCGTATTTCTTTCCCACATATGTCCTGGTAGCCTCATAAAACAAACTGTTTCACTCTGTGATTATGGGGCTGTGTATATTTATCACTAAATGGTAGCTACTGCTAAAAGTAAGAAAATGGATTTTGACATTGGAGAATTATTCTCCTCCTCTCCTGTGCCTTTGGATGTGCAGGCAGAGCTACTGGGCTGTTTAACCTGGCCTGAGCCCAGGACTTGGTACCACGGTGAGAGATGCCAAGAACAGCGATGCCACATGAAACAGAAGTTATCTTGTACAAACTCACAGTGATCACAGGGCAATTCGTGCTTGAACTGATAGAAGGAATGTTCTCATTTAGTTTTCTCACCTGGTTAGGAGAGATTTTTGTTTGGGCAACTAAAGTTTGTTCTTATTAAGCAGATGTTTGAGACACTGTAATTGTTTCACCACACAGCGTTTGACAACCTTTCCATCCCGTGCCCACTGAAAATGCTTGGCCCTGCCTTCCCTGGGCACATCTTTCAGTCCATTACAGGGTCACAAATGGCAGTGAACAGCCACTAAATAGGACTTTTTTTCTCTCACACAGACAAACCCTTAAGTGTTGAAATCTAAACACACGTGAAAAAGGAACACTCTTCATCCAGGGTGCACTTTATCACTGGCTCAGGTGGGAAAGTCTGTGTGCTTTCTGTCCACTGTAAAACAGCTCTTCAATTTATTAACTTACAGAGAGGTAGATAATTAAAAAAAACTTGCCTAGAATATCACATGATTGTGGTTTTATTTATAAAACATAGAAAACCCTCAAGCTTTCATTCCAAGATAAAATTCCTCCCTACTTCTGGGAGTACCCAGAGTCACAGCTCCCATTGCTCTGCCTGGGAGAGAACAATAAAGGTTTTTGGAGGGCATCCTGCATGTCTCAGTAGCCATGCAAAATCAGGTTTTCATTATTAAACACCTGCTAGCAGGTATTTCTGGAGTACAAGTTAGGGTTTAGTCACATCCCTGGTCTCTTATAAGTGTCTCCTGATGATTTCTGCTTCACCTTACCAGCCCAAGCACTCCAGACACCCTGCCTAAACACTTATTCCATGGTTCTTTGCCCCACAGAAATCCAAACTTTTCCAGACTCATTCTCTCTGAAGCTGATGGTCCATGCTGATGGACTGCCAAACTCCCTTATTTAAATGTCATTGACTGCTTACTAATTAAAGTTAAACTTCTTATTCATGTTCCCTTTTGAAAACTGTCTCTCCTACACGTACAAAACCTAAAGTGCAAGTTGAACAAGGAGTCCTCTATTTTTATTAGAAACCAATCATTAAACTCTGCAATGACTTTTCAACATTTTCCACATTCTACAGACCTACTGGATATCAAAATTATTCACTGAAACCAGGGAAGGTCCTGAAATTGAGGTCAATTACTATAAGGGAATAAGTTCCATTCATTGTCTTTATTATTTCATGTTTGATGTTTGGTAGTAGGTGCTTTGAAAACTATTTCTGGTGATCAAAACAAAGCAAGACTCAGCAATGTGAAATATTTCTCCAAATTAAGTGCTCATGTCATTTAGACATCCCACTTGGCTATATTTGAGCTTGGAAAAGGTATGTCAGAGATATCTTCATAAAGACAGAATGCACAATTGCTCTGGGAAGTAGGAATTAAAAATTAGGAGTTTTCCCTGTAGTACCTTCTCAATACTTCTCCATCAAGTCTTCAAGAAGAATAAAGAGTCCAGCAAAGGAAGGGTTTTCATTATTTTGTAGAACTTGATGAATGCTCAGGTAAGACAAGAAGAAAGAGGTTAAAATCTAGGATATGCTATTTATGCTCATTACCATCATCTGGTTCCTTGTTAACAAGCCAGCCCCAATCTTATCAGAAGCAAATAACTAAAAACCGCTTAAGAATAATGCAAAGAATTTGTATCTCACCTGCAGGATCTGTCCACTTGGTCTCCTGAAAGAGTTTCCATTTCAATATAATTCAGAATTTGGCTGAAATATTTAATTTGCTTATAGTAGGCAAGGCAACCTTTTCCTGATATGGAGACATTAAAGCACCTCCTGATATATCAGGGACACCCTCTAAGCAAATACTCCTTTATTCTCTGACATGCCCTTGATGCAAATGGGCTTTAAAAACCTGACTCCAGGCTCTCCCTTCTCCTGCCACTGGAGGCTTTAAATAGATGACAGGAGGGGGCACACCTGTCACACCAGATGAACACGGGCTACTCAGCACCCACATTCCCTTGCCCACTGCAAGATGATTCTTCTACTCCACAAAAATAGGAGTTTAAACAAAAATAGCTTGTAAGGAGGTTATTTTACAGGAACAAACTGGTTCCTGCAGCAAGGTGTAGGTGTAAAATAAGAAGGTACTTCATGATGCTGCAGGTGCTGTGGGTTCCCACTTTCCATATTGTAATTACTGCTCAGGTCTTCCAGCTCTCACACTCCAGGAAAATCATTTTCATCTGTGCAAAGTGGACACAAACATAAGTGTCCTGGCTTGGTGTGATCCTGTAAAGCTTTGGATGGGTGGGAAGATATTGGGGTGTGGAAGGGCAGACTCATTAGGAATATATACAGCATCACCATCAGAATTGTCCATTTCAATTGTCATAAAAATTCTTTCAGTAAGAAGAAAAACAATCAGAGGAAAACTAAAGAGAGGTGGTCACATTTAGTGGATAATTGTACACAATATTCCTGAGACCATAAAATTAAAAAGCAACTAAACCAGGAGGGAATTACTGCTTGGTTTGGTTTGTTGTAGCTATTACAGTGAATGTCCTTCCTTGTGAGATGGATTGAAACTCTGAGTCTTGGACAGACATACAAAAGGAGATGGAAGAAGACACTGGAACTGTGAAATGAGCACTAGAAGGCACAAGAGCAGACAACCCTCTAGTCTGCACCACCTTGTTCTCCAGCCACACCAGTGCTGGTTTCTGAGCCTGCACTGCTGCTGCTCCCCCTGACTGTGCCTGCATTGGGCATCACAGTCCCCATTCCTGCCTGCAAGGACGTGGGAACACTGAGCCAAGGGCTCTAAAGGGAACCCCACCACCTCTGGATGTGTGAGCACCAGGATTTACGTGAGGAGCAGAGACCAGGCAGTGACCGCAGCTGCTCCAGGCGTTACACAGCCTTTCAGCCCTGAACACTTGGAGGCCTCCAGAAAGACACTCTGGGAGGCTGCAGAGCTCCATGCAGGTGGAGAGGGACCTCTTTTCGCGTTTTAAAGTGTTTCTCAGCCTCGGGGCTACATATTAGAAGCAGGTTTCACTCGATAGCACATCACCTCCTCTCCTTTGTACGGAGCCGCCTTGCAGGTTCACCTACCCTGGCTTCAAGGTTCAAGGCAAAGGCACAAGGCATTCCCAAAGCCTTGGGAAATGTGCTCGCTTTTGGAAAGCTCCTCTGTATTGTTTTAATGAAAATTCACCTCAGTTCTAATGGAAATAAAATGCCTTAAACAGACCCTTAACAAGAAATATAGAAAAGGGCGGGGGGGACCCATTAAGTGTGAAGTTTGACAAGTATTAGTGAAACAAAAGACCTGAGCACACAAGTTTAAATGCCAGAGAACTCTGTCACCCTCTGATTGCCAGGAAGAGTTAAAATTCAGCTCTCCTGTCTGGAAAAAGTATTACAGGGATATATCCTGAACTTTGCACAGTTCATTTTTTGTTACGAATTAAATCCATCATAAGATTTATTGAGATGCCTCATGTTTAATAAAATGCTCATAACAGTTTGTGATATTTCACAGGATAAATAACAGGATTGTTAGCTGTCTTTGTATAGCAGGTCTCAGGATAATAAATGGTTCATTCAAGAATGAACTGACAACAAGTTATTTCAGGTTATAAAAATAGGGGAGATAAGAGTCAAAATAACAAAACTCAAAGGGTCAGACATTCAGACAACGTTTGAGTCCAAAACCAGGTTGCCCCAATGCAGCCATCATTTAAGTTATGAAACCATTTAAATAAGAGGGTGGAAATTTCCACATAAAGTATTTTCCAAGCCAAATCCACAACAGGACAGCGGAGACAACTGTTCTTTTATTTCTGACACAGCCCGAGATATCTCAATCTTCTCATGTTATTCAAATCTAATAAAAGATTAATATCCTTTTAGAATAAAATAATATAAAAGTATCTGAAGATAAACACACAAAAATTATTCATCCTGTCTATGCCCCTCAAAGAACACATGAACACAGAAAGTTCAATACATTTTAAAAAATACATTCTTGAGAAAACACGAACAAGTGAAGCCTCTCTGAGTATATATTTGACTTCTAAATAAATTGCTTTCTTTTTTGGAATTGCTGAGAAGGCAGACACTCTTAGTGAGGTCAATGAGACTTACTGATTGCACAGCGTTACGGAAAATCAGGCTACTTATTTGGGAACTAAATATGGATGTTAAGAGCGTTCAGTGAAGTCACACTTTTGAGCAGTTTGGAGCTGGCCTACATATTTAAAGGAAAGTTTGAGACTCTGAGCAAGAACTTTTTGAAAGAACCAGATATTTGTGATGCCCTTCATAGCAATTAAAGGCAATTCACAGGATCTGAAAAAGATGATTTGGGCGGGGTGGGGGGAAGTGGCTACAACTACAACTCCTGTTAGGAGACTTAGTTTTGTAATCCACTCAATTTACTTAAGGTGCATCCAAAGTCCCATCAGCTTTGACTCTGGGGTGTCTCCAGGACAAGGAGTGGGGCCCCAGGATGGTATTTGCCCCAGCAGTGTTTGATTCCCACCTGTGTGTCAGGATAAAATATCATGGAGATGAAACAACTTAAAGAGGGGGCACAAAAGAAAGGGCTGCAAACAACCACTCACTGTGAATTTGTGTCATTGTTCAAATTTAAAGAACACGCTCCAAAAATTGTCATTTATTTAGTCAGGGCCAGTTTATTTCCAAAATTTACCTGAGTCTCAGCAGAAAGCTGAGCTGAGCTGTTTAGTTCTTTGATGTTCACAACAATAAAATTACTAAATAATAACAATTCCCCTCCCCACCCCCCAAAAAAAAATAAAAATGAAATCCCCACGTATCTGGCCATTTTAAACTGAAACAACTGCTATTGCTATCAGTTTAAGTAATCACTTTCCCAGCTGACAGATGCAAAGCTCTCCCTCCAGATAATGACTTTCCCAGCTGATGAGAGTCAGGGAACAGGAAGTGTATGTGGGGATAAGTGTTTGGGAATTAGAGGACAGCCAAAGTTTGTGGCTACCTGTATTATCTGCAGGAGGTTACTTTCCTTCTACTGGCACATTTTTGCTTGAAATCAGCATAAATGACCCTTTCAAAATATGTTTAGTACAGCAGGATATTTTTCTTACAGCACTAGGCAATTTTAAAAGTTTTGGCTTTTTTTTTTTCTTTTCTGCTTGAGATTAAAGTCATTCCATCAGTGCAGTTTTCACCAGTGCCTTTACAGGGCAAGGAGAAATGGTAAATTCTCTATTGTTTCTGTCTCTGCTCAAGCCAAACCTGTTCCCTGATTTTCAGCAGTGTTGGAAAGGCAAATGCTGCCTGGCTAAAAAAAAAAAAAAGTTAAAAAAAAAGATCTTTTTAGGAAAAAGGCCCAAGTAGAGAATTGAAAACCTGTATTATATTCATAAAATTCCCTGTCCTATGGAATATTAAGGAATATTTTGCAGCACTCACCCAACACCAGGGATATTTTTGGGCAACCTAATTTCTCAGTGCTGTTGGATGTGACTCAAAGGATGAAAATAATTTGCCAGTTCCTAAATTAACCTCTGGCCATGTGGTGTTACCTTTCCCAAATGGATGATTTTATTCACCTGGACCTGCCAGAGGACATGCCATGTCCTTGTCCCTATAGGAAAAAGCAGTATATTTAATCCTGCAGAGAGGAGGAAAGGAGAGGCCACGTGTTACTTCTCCCCGGAGCTGTCAGAGGGTAAAGCTGAAAATCTGATGGCAGTTTCATGATCCAGCTTTTTCCTGTAGACCAACATGTCAAACCAAGCTGCCCTAAAAGAACAGAAGGTCCATTCTGCATTAAAACAACTCTGCTGGGCTGATCATCATAAAAAGTTATAACCCAACATCAAACTTTAGTATTTACCAGCAAAGGCTGAGGAACTTGGGCTGCAAGTCTGTAAAAGTATCACCATAAGCCAGCACGTGTGACTGTCAAGCTGATATGAAATGAAATACCCCTATTCATGATGACAGAGTGAAGTTTTTATTAGGTTTGACCAAACCAGAAACAAAATACTGTGGAGTTTTTTTCTTTAAACCTTGTTCTCCCTATCCTGCAATATTAATATTGTTTTAAAAAAAAATCTATTTTATAAAAGAGTAAAATTATGGAGCAGCTTTATCAGCCTTCCTATCAACGATACCCTAAAACTACAAGAGCAGCTATCAGTTTTTCAATTTAACTCTTTTTATGTCTGTTCCTATTTCTTATTCCCTGATAAATTTGCTTTTTCAAGTTAAACTTCCCACAGTCATAATAATAAATTGAATATGAGGTTTGAACTCGGTGTCTCTGTTTTTTCTCTCCTGCTTACATGGGAGGTATAAAACAGCTTAGATGGGAAAAGTAACACAACACAGAGGATGGAATGGAAATGAGTAAAAAGTAAAATCATGATAAGAACTGAGAGAGACACTGAAATGTGTGGAGTGAAATATGATCTCTTAATAAAAAAAAAAAAGGAAAGAATATAGATGAAGAAAAGAAACAGAGTACAAAAGTAAATGTGTCCATACTTTGTGCTCCTTTCTCATGCAGGTCTTTCCCATCTGCACCCCCCAAAGTTTTCCTTCTGTTTGTAGGAATATCTTTGGGAAAGGTTCATTATGACAATGTGCCTTTTTTGTTACCAACTGCGAGGAGAAAGGAGAAGTGGCTGTGGCAAGATATGGGGTTTCACATATGAATAAAGGAATGTAAAAACATAAAATGTGGTGGAGTCCCCACCCCTGGAGGTGTCCAAGGAATGACTGGACGTGGCCCTCAGTGCTCTGGGCTGGTTGACAAGGTGAGGATGGGTCACAGGTTGGACTTGACGGTCTCAGAGGTCTTTTCCAACCTCAGTGATTCTGTAAAAGGGCAACCCCAGCCCTCCACAGAACCTCTCACACAGTGAAATCTATTCTCTCACTAAACAGCACTTCTCACTGAAGCACAGGGGAGGTCTCACAGCACACACTGATGGTAGGAAATGCAATCCAAAGCTCCACACATTTTTTTTATTTACTTTTTAAAAAATTAAACTTCATTGCAGACCTGCTTTGGCTTCACACCCATGGCATCACACTCTATTACTTCCCTTTGAAATATGCCTAGTAAACTTTAAAAAGCCTATCCCTCCAAATGCAGAGGCCATACAAATACTTGAGGGGTTAATAAACTCTTACATTATCCCGAAATCACAAGTTTTATGCCTCGACTTTGTACAGTTGGAGCTCCTAAGAGAGGAGTAATTGCATTGTAGTGACGTTCCAGCTTGATTTAGGTTTCTCCATCGGCAGAATGAAGTGTGTCTTACTCCTCAGGTGTGAGACTTGGCCACTCTGCCTTCTGCACTATATTATCCCAACACTGTCAGAAAATGCTCAGCAGCGCCAATTCTTACTAAACTGGGTGTGTTATAAATCCACTGTAAGCAGGGGATTTCTTATGCCAACAGTGCTTCTCAACCTTTACCTTATTACCACACACTTTTTGGCTGCTCTGAGATAAAAATCTTTTAAGCTTTTTTTTTTTTCTTCTTCTTCTTTTTGTTCTGCTTGTGTGTGAAATCTCAGATAAAGGAGCCAAACGCAGGGAGAGTTCAGGGCTGTTTTATGACTCTGTTTTATCAAAAATTTTCATCTACAAAGCCCGAACGCACAAATTCATGGCTGTGGGATGAGGTCAGTGAAACCACACCCATTCCCTCGACAGACCTGCCTTTCCTTTCAGTGGACAGTTTTCCATGGGCTGCAGAAATATGCCCTGTTGGATGAGGAGCACTTGCCCTCGGATCGGACGCGATGCCAAGGAACTCAGGAATTCTCCACACGTTGTGCACGCTCGAGACGCATTATCTGTGAGTTTTGGAGGTGAAGTCCCTCCGTAATGAAACTCAGCTGAGCAGGAACTAGCCTGGAAACACCAGCAGGAACGCTGAGGGATAATGACAAGACAGGTTTGGCACAGAGGGATGCACGAAACAAAATAACCACAGTGAAGATTTCCAGAGAAAAATGATGTTAATCGTCCTGTAAGAGGGAAAGAGTGTGACAGGAGGAATGGGGAGGAATGGCAAACACATGTCAAGCTGCACATTTTGTTTACCTTTCATTAGCATGTCTTCCTAGGAGAAGGTTAAATACTCCAGGAGTGGGATGGGATTTTCCTTAGGTTAAGGAATCCAGACAAAAGTGAACGGAGATTTGCTTTCTTCAGCATTCATTGATATTAATTGCTTTATTGACCTAGCTGTGGGAACAGGGATTTCCCAATGCCAGCATAAAGGATCGTTATTTATAAGCTAACTGATCCCACAAATTCTACACTTAGCTCAACATTTCCTCTGGAAACGCTGAAAGAATCCTCTGAAAAATCATTATATTTCATCCTTTACACTAAGGCACACCAGCTCAGTGATATGGGTTTTCCAGGAAAAGAAAAACAAGTTTTTAAGGTTCACAGACTCCAAAGCAGCTCTGAAACGGTGCATATTATTACATTTTTCCTCCCTTTAGTTTTCTTTCTCTCCCTTTTCCCCTGCCTTACAGGTGTCCTTAGTTACAGCCATCAGGAAAAACAAAACACATATGCAGGCTATAAATCTGTATTTGTGTACTAATTCATAAGAGTAAAATATCTTCAGTTGCTCCTTCCAATTTCCTTCCCCTGTTCAAATCATAATTGTGCTGCGATATTTTGGGCTTAAGCTTTCAGGAACTTGATTCTGTCCCAAAAGGTTGGTTACATGGAGACCTGCAAGTGTGGGTTCCTGCTTCAGGTGAATGTATTTAGCAGGAGACACTTCCAAGCACAGTGAAAGTGACTAAATAAGCACTGAAACCTTTAATCAAAGTCACTGTAACCCTTTGGAGATAGATATGGATGACTCAGTCCATCAGAGTTCACGCAGAAATACAACACAACAGGCAGTGACATCAAATCATGTTTCTTAGCAGCAAGAAGTTAATAAATTTGAAGGAGAAACCAAGAATGAGCATCACGTTCTTTTGTTCTAATATATCCTAACCATGCTCATGGAATTGCTGCAGTTAAGTTCAACTTCGTTGTTCTAAGATCAATTTTGGGGCTTTATGTGCTGTTTTAAATCAGAGCTGAGCTAAACGTGGTATGCAAATTGCAAAGTCATAACTGTTTGTTTTACTTATCTTCCTTCCTCTTTATATCCCAGTCAGAATCCCTCACCAAACCCCCCAAAAGCAATCATTTTTGGCACGGTTTAGATGCCAGATATATAAGCTCCAAAGGAAGAAGCAAGATCTGTTCTACGCTTGTAATCATTCAGTCCACCCAAAGAAAGAAAAAGCACTTTTAGTGGCCTGAAAAGGAGGAAAATATCCTTGGAGAAAATCTTCACTAGAAAGATCAGATTCTTGCATAGACTTAAAGCAGATCCAAAGATGAGAAAACTTTGGGACTGGGGTGAGAAAAACCCTGGGATACTGAACTTACATTTGAGGATCCATGGCCAGGTGAGACAGTTGCAGCTTTGTCTTATTAATGCAAAACTAATTATTTAAAAGATAGATATTTGACATAGATATTGCATATAATTTGTGCAGGAAAACTGCCTTGTGGTTGTGTTGTTAGTCAAACCTGAACATGATAAACCTTGGCTTAACCCAATGCCACTGCCTGCTGCTCCAAAGCTTTTCAGAGAAGAAAGTGAACCACATGTGAAGACAAACATGTCCGTTCTCAACCAAAGTGTCCATTGAGCTTCTGGTTAAGTCAGGATGGAATTTTCAAACTTTTCCATACTTGGGAGACCAAAAAAACCTCTCACAGGACTTGCATACATATGACAACCAGGATTTGAGGTGTAGTGACATATAATTTCCAGGATTTGAGAGGGAAAAAAAAGAGCTTGGAGGGCTTTGAGAGAGAAGAGAATCCTGTAAGTACAAAGCAAAATACCCAGAAACTACCAGGATGTATAAAAGAGACAGTGAGTATATTGGCAATAAACCCAAGTTTAAAAACCAGTCCTGTCTACTGACTAGTAGGGAGAGAACCTATAAAGAAAACTCAAAACATGGTATTTAAAGGGGGTAAGAGTTAAATAAACATGAAAAACTATAATTAAGGACAACAGTTTGTTCACCCAATGCATGATGAGACAAAATAAGGCACGGTTCTAAAACTTCATGTAAAATAGATATTTCATACATCTCATTTTAACACAATGCAACAGTCATAGAATGGCTTGGGTTGGAAGGGACTTTGAATCTCATCTTGTTCCAGCCCCCTGCCACAGGCAGGAACATCTTCCACTAGACCTGGTTGCTCAGAGCCCCATCTAACCTGGCCTTGGACATTTCCAGGGATGGAGAAAACAATAGTTCTTCGAAATGCAAAACACGAAACAGAATTTCAAGTGTTGCTATCAAGACATTTAATATTAAACCATTACCACAAAGGAAAGGAAGCACTTAGGAGCCTCCTCTGTGTTATTTCCAAGACAGCATTTTTCAGTTCTATCCTATGTTCCTGTAGCTGTTCCCTTTTGGAGAGTATTTGAGGGTTTCAGAATCCATTAAATTGAAGATTTCATGAGTCTGTGCTGCCAATACATGGCTTAGCTTAGTATTGTTTGTTTGTGCTTATGCAAGTGTACACACACACACACACACTGTAAACTTGGAGAATGACCCAGGGCCTACTGAGGTGGAACTGGTCACACTTTGTGTTCAATTGAAGTGTTCAAAGGAAAACCCCCAAAAAAATAAAAAATAAATCTTTACATCTTTTACTTGACTTGGGCTGGCATGGAAAATCGCATTCATATTGTACTCATTTGTGGTCTGCTTCTCAGGAATTTTAACTGATGACAATTCAAAGATAAATTTGCTTTAAAAATAAATGATGAAGAATAACTGGCTTCTCAGCTCTTATTTCATAATCTCGAAAGTATGCTCAGATTTATATAATTACAGTAGAAAATAGAAGTCTAAAAATGAAATCCGGTTTTGCGTTAGAGCAGCCGGCATTAATAGGATTCTTCTTTCAATTCCTTTGTTTTCTGCTGGAGCACCAAACTCCACCATGAGTGGGGAAAACGTGATGTTCTCACCTCCTTGGGCTGTGTTTGATGCCGTGGCAAGGAAGCTCCAGGATTCCCAACTTCTCTGAGAAGATAATCAGTGGGAAGCCCATTAAATGTGCTCACAACTGGGCAGGTCCTTTACTGAGCCAAAGGCCAAAGTTGGGGTACTTTGGACAATTTTTTCCCATCTATTTGTAGCCTCTAAACACACTTTTCAGCACTCATTCCTTTCTTTAAATTATATGAAAAAAGACTGACTTTTTTTCCTTCATGCAACTTCATTGGAAGCTGGGGGTGTTATGTTGTAACTCAAAAATAGTAAAAAGAGCCAGAACAGCTTAAACGTGACCATGCTGAGTGAGGTGTAGGGCCTGAGGTCTGACTGCAACCCTAAAATCAGCTGGAGGACAGCAGATTGCCTTGCTGGACATGGAGCTGGACAGTCATCCAACTCTGGGGTCTCCAGCACAGGAAGGACATGGAGATGTTGGAGAGAGTCCAGAGGAGGCACCAAGATGGTCAGAGGGATGGGGAAGCTCTGCTGGGAGAGCTGGGATTGTTCAGCCTGGAGAAGAAAAGCTTTGAGGTCACCTAATTGTGGCCTTCCAGTGCCTGAAGGAGCTACAAGAAAGATGGAGAGACTATTTCCAAGGGCCTGGAGTGACAGGACACAGGGAATGGCTTCCCACTGACTGAGAGCAGGTTTAGATGAGATATTAGGAAAAATTTCTTCCCTGAGAGGGCGGGCAGGCCCTGGCACAGGTTGGGCAGAGAAGCTGTGGCTGTCTCTGGATCCCTGGGAGTGTCCCAGGCCAGGTTGGATGGGGCTTGGAGCAACCTGGGCTGGTGGAAGGTGTCCCTGCCTGTGGCAGGGAGTTGGAAGGAGATGAGTTTTACGGTTCTTTCCAATTCAAACCACTCTATGATTCTTATGAATTTATGAAGGTTTCCACTATTTTCTCCAAACTGAAGTGACCAAACCTATTTCTACAGTGTCAATATTATTCCTAAGCCCAAATTCAAACTTGTTTCTGCTTATTGCAGAGCATGCCCTGATTTAAAATATGCTTTGTAGCCCTCCTACTAAAGACTTAGACCAAAAGCTGACAATCCTTTAAGTTCCCTCTATCTTTTCTACCCATTGCTACTAATACCTATACAGCCTATACATAGCTACTAATGCTAGCAGCTACGAGCCTCAGGGATGTCCCAAGAAATTAAAAAGATATGAAAAAACCAACAAAAGATAAAATACATGAGATTAATTTGCAGAACCAAAACAATCTGTGGCTGAGGAACACGGTGCAGCTCCTCTGAGTAGAGTTACTACAACGAAACTCACACCTGAAAGGGAAAGGAACCCTTGAAAGAAGCAATGCAAAAAACACAGAGCCAAATTTCACTCCTTCATCTGTGAGGTGCTTCAGCTCTACTCTAAAATTATTCATTTGGCCTCTGCTCCTTCACCAGCTCTGAGGGGTTTGGGTGAAAGGGAAATTGGATATAAATTTATAAAATCAACAGCTGATGCTAATAGAGATGTGGAACAAAAATTATTTCATAAGCATAAACCCGTAATAAAAAAAAAATATAAAAATCCAAAGCAAATAAATAGAAGTGTTTCTCTATCTCTACCAACTTAAATTTTCAGGGTTTCAAATCAACACAATGGAAATTTCAATTATTACCCATAGGATTGTGTCCTTCTCCTTTTCTGCATAAACCCTGTGTATTCCCACCCCTCAGGTGACATCCATGCCCTCCCTGCCACTCCCACCCTCATCCAGATCTATGTCATGTGCAGGCCAGGGCCCTCTTCTCCCATTTTTCCATATCTCTGACTTCCATGGTGGCAGTAAGACATCAGCTTGCTGAAGAACAGCTTCAGAGATGAACACGTATTTGTTTATTGACACATACTTTTAAATAATTGAGACCTGCTAAACTGCTTATAAAGCCTGGTATATGATATGATATATGATGTTAATATAAGGTGATTGACTGGATGATCTACAAATGCAAGTCACCACTCATTCCTTGTCACGTTCAATATTGTGTCTAGTTTTTCACCAGATTATTTGAATCAGGGTCGCTGTCTTCATGTAAGTTTTTATAGGTTTTACCACTATAGGATTCTGACATAAATTATAGTCTTGGGATTGCCAGCAATTTTGTTAATAATAACTACAATAATAAAGTAAAACAATTCCTTGTGGTGGGCTAATCTTTTAAGCTCTAAAAGCCTGCATTGATTACTGAGTACTAACTCATCTCTGCTGTATGAGGAGGATTGAACAGTTTTCTGGACACCAAAAGCAAAAACTGAAATTGAAAACCCCTCAGCATGTGCATCCAGCACCAGGCAGAGAGGAATTCCAGAACATGGAATCATACAATGGTGTGGTTTGGAAGGGACCTTAAAGTCCTTCTAGTCCAACTCCGCTACAACCAACAGGGGCATCTCGGTCCAAACCCCATCCAACCTGGCCTTGGACACTCCCAGGGATCCAGGGGCAGCCACAGCTTCTCTGGGAAATCTATTCCAGTCC
>JAWWTY010000160.1:2466157-2488310 GCA_035222235.1 Margarornis squamiger | reverse complement strand
TCCCTGTGTCCTGTCCCTCCATGCCTTGTCCCCAGTCCCTCTCCAGCTCTCCTGGAGCCCCTTTAGGCACTGCAAGGAGCTTCAAGGTCTGCCTGGAGCTTCTCTTCTCCAGGCTAAACACCTCCAAACCTCTCAGAAGAGGTTCTTCGTCCCTCTCATCATCTTTGTTGCTCTCCTTGGAAGCCACTCCAGCAGATCCAGGTCTTTCCTGTGCTCAGGACCCCAGGGCAGCACTCAGCAGTACATTAAGGTATAGTATTAGAATTCAAAAGGCCTTGTCAAATTGGAGAAGAGACCTAAAAACCCCATTTAATTAAAGAAGGAAAAATACAAATTTTATGGTCAGTTAGGAACAAGCAGGGTGTTAAATGGAGAACGGGGACTGTTGTGTTAAGACAGCAGTTCTGTGTGACAGTTACACAAATCAGAACAGAAAATGTTATGATAAGGTAGAAAAAAAGATGCAGAACACCTCGGGGTGCCTGCATATGAATACAACTGGGAATAAGGTGAAATGACCTGCTACATTTTTGGCCTCGATATTATTTGGCCCAGCTGCAGTTTTATACACAGTCATTAAATACCCAGGGCAAGAAAGATGTGGACAAACTAGAGAGGGACTAAAAGAGAAGAGCGAGAGTGATAAATATCTAGAAAACCAGAATTTCCAGGGAAAAAAAATAAAAGGTAAGGAATCAAGATTGTTTGGTCTATAGAGGAAGGGATTGGGGTAAAATTGCACATAAAAATATGGTTTATACGAAAAAAAATAGAAAGGAAATTAATGGTTATCCATGACAACTATGGGCAGGAAAAAACAATAGTTCAATGAAATAGCAGGAAAAGGAAATTGGGTGAGATATTGGGAAAAATCATACAGATATGTTAATAACATATTCCTTAGGGCTAGTGCCTGAACTGGATTTTACATAATGCTTATTTAAAAAATCACATGGCAATGCCCAATGGATTGTCCAGTGACAGGAGAAACAAAAACCAAAAGTGAAGTAACAACAAAAATACTCTGGTTATTTTCTTTGGTGAAATTTAAATTTCATGAGAAAAAAAGAGGAAAAAAAAAGCATTTGATTGTATGGAAAAAAACAAAAACACATGGAAATAAGAAACATTTCGTACAATTTCATTAGGATTTACATCCTTTAATGTGAGATAGACTTAAAATCTATTTTTAACCAAAGAATCTTATTAAAGTAAGAAGATTGCCTGCTTTACTACTTGTAGTTGTTTCAAGCAGTGGTGGCTGATGATGCTCTTTATAAACAATAGGGAATAAATTTAAACAAGCTAAAAGATGTTTAATGTAAAAAAAACCTGCAGCTTGAGAAAAAATATGTTGTTGTGGATTGCATATTTTACATGCAATTTATGCTGCAGTTTCTCTTCATTAACCACATCTCGCAGATTTTTCAAAGCACCAGCATGAATATTATTAACATGTGTTAAAAAATGTGTTTAAAATAATGTATAAAGCTGTGTATTTAAAGCAAAAGTTTAGGTATAATGAACAAGGGTGTCTGTATTTTATATATCGGTTTGTGGGTGTGTTGATATATAAAGCAGGCTCTGTGTGCACAAATGCACATATATATTGCCTTAGAGCTGGTGTTTTAATTAAACTGAACTAGACCTTAACAAGAGCATCCAATTCATAATTCTCTCTTTCTGTTCTATAGATTCTTATTAGTTAAAGCAGATATAATCCATTCTGAAATGTGACATATAGAAATTGCCAGAATCTCCTTTTGTTTCATTTCTCTCCTCACCGTTGGTTTTCCTTTTACTACAGGAATCTCAGGAAATATCTTGTAGCCTTCAGAGGTTTTTTTCTGCAGCACATCCTGTTTGTACCCATCTTTCAAAATTGCTTTTGGTAGAATGGTATTGATAGAAATGACTGATAATGGCAGGTCTTGAAATCACAAAAATCAAAAGTTTATAGTCTGAGCAATCAATAATACCCAATATTGACACATCATTCTAGTCCCAGTAAGATCTCATAGAGTCCTAAAGTGGGCTGTAAGGGACCTTAAAGCTCATCCAGTGCCACCCCTTGCCAAGGCCAGGGGACACCTTCCACCAGCCCAGGTTTCTCCAAGCCCCATCCAACCTGGCCATGGGCTGGAAAAGGCAGTGATCACATCTCCATGGCTGCCTGACCTCCCTGAGAGCAGCGTGATGTCCACATTGGGAAGCAATCTGGTTCCCAGTAAAAACTGTGCCAGGGATGGTGCAAACAGCACAGGACATGAGTAACTATCACCCAGAAGAGGTGGGGACATCCCATCCCTGGAAGTGTTCAAGGCCAGGTTGGATGGGGCTTGGAGCAACCTGGGCTTGGGGAAGGTGTCCCTGCCCACGGCAGGGTGGAATGAGATGGTCTTCAAGGTCTCTTCCAACCCAAACCATTCTGGGATTCTGCATGCCAAGCATGAGCTGGGAAGTTGGAATGAGTATTGCGAGAATGGGCTGGGGTCTCTCTCGGCATAAGGGTGACAGAGAGAAACCAGGGAAACCTGGACATTTGGGACTTCGAGAATCATGTTGATGCATAAACCAAAACTCCACTGAATTAAGAAAAAAAACCCCCTAAGTATTGATAATTTTTCTAGGGTAGATTAACACTTTATGATTTCCTCAAACCTGTGTGGATTCCAGTAACCCTGGCATAGTTCTCTTGTATCACCCAGGCAGCAAGACTAAGTCTTGGCTTGAACTCTCAGCCAGGATTGCTTAAACCAAGAACCTTCTGAGGCTTTTGAGCTTCAGCTTTAAGCAAGAAGTCAAGACCAGAAATAAAAGGATATTTGTTATCAAACAAGAGCGTTTGTTAGTACCAGCTTGGACATGTGACCTGATCTGGAGATGTGACAAGTCTTCAGACACCAAGACTTCAGTGCTAGGCATGGGTGTTGCCTCCTGCACTACACTTGTCCTTGCTCCCCAGTCATTCATGGAAAAGACACGATCCAAGTCTCCCAAGCCTTTTTGTAGCATCCAAATAGATCTCACTGCCCAAAAGAAGATGCAGCCAAAGTTCCCAGCAAGCCACGAGCACGGCAGGTCCCTTTATGTGCCCTCACCTTGCTCAAGAGCCTCGGAGGTCTTTGCTTCTGGACTGCAGCGTTATTTCCAAAGCTGTGTGTTTCTGCCCTTTGGATCAGGGCATGTTAACCAACAACGAGATAACAGCTGAAAATAGCAAGTTTTCTCTCTCTTCTGCCAACAAGCAATCAAGTCTCTGAGGTCTGTACGCAACCCCGAATTCTTGAACTAAAAGTTAAGGCAGCCTTTCCCTGGGGAAAAGCTAACTTCATTTATAAACCATATTTGATTTCCTTTTTCTAATCTCTCCGTAGCCTTTTTACACTGCTGCGTGCTTTAATTTTGCTTTCAGTCAGAAGTTTAAAAACTTTAGCTTCTAATAACTGGAAAAAAATGGTTATTTAAAGATAACTGCAACTTGCTTAACATGCCAGACTATCATATGCTCGCTGCTTTGAAGCTGCAAATTAATGACGAGCAGGAACAGTGACTATCTTTCAGAGGAAACTGACCTCTTTCTAATGGCTCATCGCTAATGTCATCTGTCTGCTGCATCTCATTATGGGAATTTCACGGAGTAAGAAAGTATCTTAAGGCTGTGCACAAATAAAAAGGACCTTCTAGTATTGAGCACTTTGAAAATTTTTGATCTCTCAAAATACCTTCCTTAGATACTGGTTTCCCCTTTTGTGCATGGCACGCTGCTTATGTCATCTATTCTCTGTGACTAATTATGTTAATTTTGTGCCATAAAAGTAACTGAAGGCTGTTAAGGAATAAAAGCTTTTGAGTGGCCTTATTTCATAAACACCCCTTTTGAACAAGGCGCATTTAGTCATATTTGCAGTAACAGAAAGAGTCTTGTGCTAAAAATACAACAAAGGCTCTTGAATATGGCCATTTATTCCTACTTTATTAGGTAATTTATGAAAAGTATGAAGGGAAGCCTTTTTGTTACTATAATTTGCATAAAGCTGGTGCCCCATTAATGAGATAACTTCCTGCCTTTTGTGTACCACCAGCTGGAAATAGAAATATAGGAACTTTTCTGTCTCCCAATTACTTAACCTGCTGAGTTCAGAGTTGGAGAGTAAACAGGATTCATATCAGTCAAAGAAGTTGGTTTCTGCTGCTCTATCTAAAATATTTTTATTTAATTAAGGAACCAGTGAAAGCACAAAGGGTAAAAATACACTAAAAATTCATCAGCATCAGAGCAAGGCTTTAAACCTGCGCTTCAATTTTGCACCTGTCTTTTTGTGCTGTCAGTCACAATTAGTTGTGCTACAGACTAGATCCATCAGGAATCAAGGCAGGCACCGAAACGCGACAGTTTGAAGGGATCTGGGTGCCAAAGGATGCAGATGGGTTCTAGACATCATTTAAAAATCACCTAGAAACTCGATTGGCATCCAGGACCCAGACACTCGGGGAAATCCCATTCATTGCCTCTCTGCCACTGATACTTTGGATATTCTGGTTTGGATAACTCCCTGCTCCAGAGGAACAAGGAGAAAATTCCTCATCTTTACCACTGATTTGTGTGCCAAAAGTACCACGTGCCTTGGGATTGGCTGCTGTGGTGCAGCGGTACATGTCACTCTGCTTAGAAACAGAGTTGGTAATTCTTTTTCTCATCGGTTTTCCAGGTTAATAGCATCATTCTGAGTGCTGAATTAAAGGTATTGTTTATCAATTGCAGCATCTCAGAATCATTTATACATAAGGTGATAACTTAGCCATAAAATCAATGGACCAGCTCCCCTATTTAGATATTTTTACACTGTTTACTATCTCTGAATTTATTTCAAGTGACTTAATTATAATTAGGATAATGACAACTCCTTAACAGTGTGGTGAAACATATGCAGGATACAAAAGAAAATAAAAATCTATGTATGTAAAAAGAATTTAAATTTCAGCTTCTCAGCCTTTGTGTAGCTTGAGGTCAGTTTGTTGGACCATTAAAGACTGTTCGGTAGCCAAATTGCTTGATCAGCCATACCTGCCTAATCTGTTAAATCTCAATAAAAGGCATCCTTTGAGGTGGAACAGAGCATGTGACAGGGTTGTACTCACCACACCCCACTCCTTGGCCAGGGATTCCCTGCTTTCCCCCTGCAGAAAGCTGGGCTCATCACCCTTCAGCTCTAAAGGAGGAAAAGGCAATCAAAATCACCTTTCAGACAATCAAATGGATTCAATCCCAGTTTCAAGAGTCCTTTGACACTACCCTGTATATCTAAACAAATCACTGCAAACCCGCATATCACCTCATCTAGTTAAAATATGAGTGTATTTAGAAGAGCTGCAATAGAGTTTCACTGTCATTTTAACTATGAGCTAAACCACGAGTGCTGACAGGCTAAAGGTTGTCTCAGTCAAGGTCCTAATTACTCTACAAATTGCAGGGAGATGATAAGATCCAGCTCCTTTTGCTTGAGGCACTGGACTGGGGAGGAAACTCTCCAGACTGGGAAAGAAAGTACCCCCAGACTCCTTTCAGGGGCAGCAGAGACACACAGACACCTCCAGACTGGGATTCACAACTTGTATGGGCTGATTCCTTCCCAGTTTAGGTATTTTGAGTATAGCCTTAGGATGTACAAGTTGAGACTCAGATTATTTCTAGCTTGCACTAAAAATAACAGTTTAAATTGTATTCCAAGGTGTGTCTGAAATTGATTCTTCAGGTTCTTCACTACCACCTAGTTTGCTGCCTCAGTGTTGTGTTTCTACCTGTGGCAGCCAAGGAAGCCCCCAGCTTTTGCCACACCTTCCTGCCAGGTATATCCCTGACACAGTTAGTGACAGCAAATATTTTGTGCAGCCAACTTGGTGCTAGAACAGGCCACTTTGTTAAAAGGCTGCACGAAATTAATGCATTTCAAGGACCTTCTTGGGAGGAGAGAAAGTTTTAAATCCCAGCATAGGGTGTTTTCTGGACCAACATGCTTGTGGTGCAGCAGCCAAAGCAGGCTGGAAGCATTTAAAGAAGTCAAGAGTGCTGGTTCTCTCTTCTTGGTGTGAAATATTCACAAGCAGGGAAATCCAGAGCACCATCCTCATGTCTCAGGAGAAGAGATTCCCTGCAGACTGCTGGGCAGAGGAGCAGCAGCTCTCTAAATATCCATAACACCCAGAAGTGGCTGTTTCCAAAACTTCTGCACACAATAATTCATATTTTAGGGTTACAGAAGCACATAGGAAACACAGAAACGGAGGTGGGAGCACCTTATGGACAATGCTGGGGCATAAGGTCTTGTTCTAGACTGACCATAAGGCAAATGTCACCTAAAAAACATCATTGCACAGATAAATCTCATTATTTCACAACATTTTCTTTTTTTTTTTTGTTTTCACCACTCAAATCCCAAAATTTTTCCATTTTGCTGGGTTTTTTCCAAGGTAAAAAGTGGTTTTGACCCTTCCCTTTATATTTCCCTTTGCCCTGGTCTGAGTCCCTGCGAGGGGCTGGTCCAGCCCCCCAGGGAGGAAGCTCTTCAGTGTCTGTCCCATAGGAATGGGGACCATGGGAGGTGTCCCTGAGGTCCTGCTCCTCAGACCACAACCTTTTTTGTGCCCCACGTGTGCTCCAGTCAGACCCCTGCACTCTTCAGACTGGATGCCCAAATAGCCAACTGTGGGGGTTGGTCAGATCCATCACCCATCCCCTAGTTCTGCCAATGGCACTACCCAGCCAGAGAGGGAAAGGTCAGGGAAGGTTCTGGAAGGGTAGGCAGGGTGGCCTCATTCCTCTTCCTGCCCACAGGTTGCAAACCTGAGCAGGCACTTACTTGGGAGATATTTCAGCCCATGGCTGGCCCAGAGCGATGCCAACCTTCCAGAGCTTCCCTTGGTGGCTCCCAGGGAAAGGTCAGCTGCTGTGGAGAGAAGGGAAAGGAGTAAGAAGTGCATCCTCATCTGCAGGAATGCAGAAATACGCCTAGAAAGGCTTTGAGTGTTCAGTGTTTAAGATGCAGTGGAATATGAGTCTATATAAAACTTGAAATAAAAGCAGCCCATTGACCTATTTAATGGGACTAGTCATTAAAGCCACGAGAGCCAAGGAAAAAACAGCCTAATGAGGAATTAAAAAAATAAAAGAGGAATAAAAATAAAAAAAAAAGTAAAAAAACCCTTTCCATGCCCACTAGCCCAGGGCTAGCTTAATTAAAATCAACGTAGAAATCTGCAAGAATAAAGAAATAAACAGTGAAATGTGGTATTTTTATCCCCATATTCCTGGCTGCTTGTTCTCTGTGATTGGTTTCGTTCTCAAATAAAGCGACAGCCTCGTGTTTGCTTTCTGTTCTCTGCCTAATTTGGATAAATATAAACTTTTCGAGGCAAACCCAGCAAATCCGTCGTTACCCCAAACACAGAGCTCCGATGAGGATTGTTTTGCGATTCTTGATAATTACGAATATTTATAGGACGTGGTTGTAGAGGGCAGCACTAATTGGACAACGGTTTCTGGACTCTCTTCTCCGAGCACTTAAATGATAAATCAGTCACCAAAGACGGATAATATAAATAAAGTGATAGATTGGCTTTCCCTCTCTGCTTCCTTTCTTCTGATTTACAAAACAGCTCCAACGAGCTGTCTGTGGCCAGAAAGCCGGTCCTAGGATGTTGTTATGTCTGTTTGCAATGATTTGGGAGACTAGAGGGGAAAAGTTTGAATCAACAAATATTTTCTACATTCCTACTGGTAACTCCAAGGCCGGTTTTCAGGGTGGGTTTTTTTTTTCTTCCCCCCTTGTCTGTTACAAGTTATGATGTGTGGATGAAGGCTTTTTCCCATGCAGTAATGACTGTATACTGAGATTTCAAGGGGCTGTTCATGACAATCCCATTTTCTGTGTAATTTCATGGTTGTCTTCTTGAATGAAGATATTGGCTGCTCTGAAGCAGGAGGTCAGATGCTCCTGCTCCCTTTCAGTATTGTTCCGGAGTATGTTTCCTTTCAGCTGATGAAAAGTAATTCATCATTTACACCCTTGAATTCTGCCAGCGTTTTTTTGAACAACTTTTCTTTCCCCGTGGTACCTTGGGCCCATGAAAGAGATAAATAGGTTCAATACGACGCCGGGCCCCGGATCCTGGGAGCAGGTTCGGCCTTGGAGGCCCCAAGCTGCCCCTTTCTCATGATGGAGTTTGTCACCTTTCTACCTCTGCAAGTCAAATCCTGTCGACTCAGCCATCTCTCAGCCTCTCTGAAGTGGCTTTGGCACCCACTGGGGCATGTGAGCTTAAAATTGATTTTTTTTTTTTTTTGCCTTTTTTTTTCTTTTTTTTAGGCTCTGTCAAGTTCCCTTAAGGGAGTGGGCAGACAGCCGGCCGGCACAAAGCGCTCAATGTCTGAGGGGCACCCGAGGAACTTCCTCCAGAGGGGCCCCAAATCCCCACCCCTCGTTGCTGAGGAGCTGCCCCTCCGCCGGAGAAACCTTCCTGCCTCCTTCCCCGAGCCTTGGAGCCTCGTCCTGCCTTTTATTTAAGGAGCAGGGGTGTTAAAATAGTGGCAGCCAGCCTGGCTGGGGTGCCCCCTGGAAGTGATGCTCCCTGGCACTGGGCATGGCACCAGGTGGGCACTGCTCACCCCTGCTCGGGACAAGGGGAGATTGTCCCTCACATGTCCCAGGAACTCATTATTATGCCACATAAACTCCCAAAAATCAGGGGACAGGTAGTCACCAGCAGGGAAAATTGGGGTGCAGGGAGAATAAAGATTGTCAGCTGAAGAAATGATATATATACACTGATAAATAGATATATAGATATAAAAAATGTATAGACATATATCCATAAATCTATGTTATTTGTTCATATATATTTTAAAATATATACTATTTATTCAGTAAGTAGTAGCATATATGTATTCATATATATTAATATATAATCATATAGTGGTGTATATATTGATACTATATATGCTATAATATACAAACTATACTATATATACTATACTACAGTATGTATATTTTCTGTATATATCAGTACATAATAGCTATTACAATTATGATCTATAACGTAATTTTACATTATTAGTATATATATTTAGCATATATCCCATTCTTTAAACCACACACACAGCAAAAGGCCTCTCCAAGCAGCACTGCTGATTGCAGAACATTAAAACCCCTTGGCAGAGCGAGGCTTCAGCTCCCAAAAATTCCATCCCCAGAAGGCAGGCAGGGGGAGAGGCTGCACCTCCCCACACCAGGGACATCCCACAGCAGCCCAGGCAGCTCTGGGAGCGTTCCAGGACCCAGCCAGGTAAATAAGTTGATCTGGAAGGGAAGAGCTGTCAGCAGATTAGAACACTGGAAAGCAAAGCTTGTTACAGCAACACCTCTGAAAGTGGCTCAGCCTAAGCATTCATTTCAGTGCAGGGATACTGAGTTATTCCAAGGCCTGAATTTAAGCATTCTCAGACACAAAGAGGTTTAGTAATATAACCCCTTACTTATTTTTATTTTTTTTTTAAGCAATTCTCTCTTGTTTGGAGTAATCTTTTAGAGAAGTAAATAATCTTTCAACTTGATCAATTTTTGTTGGCTCTTTGCTCAGCACACAGGTCTAAATTATGGACTATTCCCTGGGTTAGCTGTTTTAAAATAAAACACCGTATGGTTTCCTCCTCCCTTTGCTAAAACTGTTTGTTTTTTAACAAAAATATCCCGTGCATCCACATTATCAACACACTTTTGAGTGGGCAAAAGGGTTGGTTAATCTGCTGCTGTCATGACAGCAGGGGGAGCAAAAATCACTGCATCAGGGGGGAATTCACAATAATCCCGGCTATTAAAAAGCCACTTCTGGAAAGAAATAGGCATTTTCTGGAGAAAACAATTGTTGCATGCATTTATTATCAGCAGCCAAGCGAAAGCTGCGGGACAACCCAAACTTTGCTGTGCACACTGTTAACAGAACAAACAGGAGCTACAAGTAATGACAAGTTTGAAACAGAAGTCAGGAGAGAGCTGAGACATTTTTAACTCCTGAGGGGAGTGCTAGAACTCCCTCTGGAAGGAAAAAGGGACAGGGAAGATTTGCAGTACGCCTTTTTTAATATTAATTCTTATTTATAACTGCATGCTGTGCTGCAAGGGAGGGAAGTGCAGCCCAGCCCAAGAGGAGGCACTGCTGGAACCAGACCTCTGGTGCTCCACCTCCAAAGATTTAGGGTTAGAAGGGGCACTGGTGGGGGCACAACTCTGACTCAAATACAATCCCAGGAGTAAATAATACAAGACTCAAGCAGTTACAAGATTAAATTAATATTTATATCCTCAAATATATCCACATGCTGAAAGTTTCCTCGTGCTCACTTTCCTGTCAGAGTTCTGGGCTACCCTGATGGTTTGGGTGGGTATGGCCATAGCCAGTGCTGGTTTCCTTTAAAGTTTGATTGACTCCTGCAGATCAGATGGATTATTTGCATCCCTTCTTGCCAATCAGGTCAAGTTAAATGATCCTAAAGGGGATATTGAGATATCAGTGTTTGCCAGTTCTCCAGGTGAGCACGCACGTGTTGCAACAGAGAGCAAAATACTCCTCCTTTGTTCCACAGCTCCATCTGCCCATCCATCCACCCATCTGCCTCTGTGCATTCACACACGAAAATAGAACCTGCTGAACAAATCCACGACATCTTTGTCCACGCTAGAATGATTTGTGGAGCTATTTTGCCCTTCAGTTTGCTGGAGTATATTCACAGCATATTATTACCATCTCAAATATTTTTCTTTTTTTTCCCTGCAGTTGGCATTCAGTATTTTATTTTTTTTTTGCTTCCCTAATTAGCCTTTCAGTTTGTTTCTGCTTATTTTATGGAGCCTTTCAACTGCTCCACCTTACTAGATTTTGTTGTGTTTTTTTTTTTTCCCCAACACCTTGTGCTTACTGCTTATCTTCCTCTTTACTATACAACTCTACTTAGCCACATTGGGCATTGTTACCTTTATCCTTCTTTAGACTTAAACCAGGATGAATTTCAAATGTCCTCCAACTGTTCCTGAAATATATTCCAATTTTCTTCAGTAGATTTACCATACATTATAACAAAATCCTGATAAAAATTCCTTAGCACACTCTGCACTCCCTGAAAGTCAGCCTGCAGTAAGGCTTGTGCTGCTTTTTGCTCCTCAACAAATATTTTAAATCAAACGATGTCGAGATCACTGGATCTTTCATACCTCTCCAGTTCAACACCCTTTCTTACCCTTGGCTCAAATCCTTGAATTAATTCAAATAGTTTCTGAAAGACAATTCAATAAAGCACACAAGGAACGAGAGGCAATCCCAGGTTAGCTTTAGAGACATGAGTATTCCCTCCCTGGTTCTACCTTCTGCAGTCAATAAAGGAGTAATTAAAAGCCATCTTATCAAAGTTCTGGCGCTCTTGAAGGCCTCTCTCATCTGTAAGCAAAGACCTAAAAAGTTCAAAGAAGCCTTCAGAAAACCACCTGACTACCTTTATTGTGCTTAACTTTTATCAGCGTTGACATTGCTATGTCAGCCAAAATACTTGCAGCGTTTCCCTCTGAAGACACTCATCTCCCAGGAATACTGATAGGGCTCCTCCTCCGTCTCCCCTTCCTCTCCACAGACCCCAGACTGGTATCTCAAAACCTCAATTTCTTGCCTCAACCATATCTGTGCTATTCCAATAATATCATGCTTATCCTCGATACTCATAGTTATCATTGATAAGTCTTTGATGTAATAAATCCTTGATATAGTATCATACTTATCCTTGCTATAAGATATAATCAAAAATGAAAGCAGAAACTTAAGATACAGAGTAAAATATATTACTTGCCAATTTTCCACAGTAACTTTTCATCATTACTCCAAAATTACTTTTTAATGCAAAGAGTAGTTCCAATCACATAGAGGCCCACATGATTCAGATACTATCATAATCACAATTAGATTACATTACTGCAATCAGGAATGGAGATCATTAAGAGAAAGAATATAAATTGCTTTAGTTTTACAAGTACTGAGCTAGCAAAATTATAATTAATCTCCATTTATAATCTTTTCTTTCATAGAACTGCAAAGCATGCTACTTTTTTTAGGCCATCAATACAAATTAGAACTAAGTAATAAAGCCCTAACTACGACTACTGTGCAGTTCTCAATCGTAGAAACTTTCCCATTACGTCCAGAAGGCTTTTCATGCAAACAGTGCCCTCAGCACGGGGGAGGGGGTTCAGTGCAATAAGTCCAGCCATTTCTACACTCAGCTTGCTGTTTATAACACCAAATGCAATCAAAACCGTCTATCCCTCTTCCCAACAATGGATATGAAGGCTGCTTCTGAAATTGGATGATAGGTTTTGTGAGAGATGAGACAATAATGACTTAGCAGCAGAGGGAAAAGAAAAAAAAAAAAGAAGGCACAAATAGCAGATTTCACAAGTTTTCCAAATTTCCACTAAGAAACAAACATGCAATGCTGTCAGGAGTTGTGAGATGGCAGGCGAGGCCTCATCTAACTCCAGTATGTACAAACACATGAAATATACACAGCTCTGACTGAAATTTTTAAGTTTGCCATGAATGTTTTTTCTTCCTTTTAACTCTCCATTTTGAGACACAAGAATAGTAAAATCACTGGCAGCTTTGCCCACAATACTAAACATTCTTCTAGAGCTAAACTGCCCCTTCCCTCCCCAATAAGAAAAAAATGAGACAGAAGAAAACAGGAGGAAAAAAAGTAGCCCTTTTTAAATTCCTAAGTAACTTTACCTCTTGGTTTTAGAGGGACAGAGCAAAGCAATGAAACCGAAAGCCGTTGCTGGAGATTTGCTGCTTTAGAGGATGAATGGCCACCCTTGGGCACAATCTGCCTTGTTCTGGCTACGTGGCAAAGGAACAGAGTTCAAATCCAAGTGGAAAAATTTGCAAGAACACCAAGGGTTCCCTTAGTTAAGTTCTCAGGAGGGAAGTTCTCAGGCGGTAACTGCAGGAGAAAACACCAAAGGTAAAGGTTCATGGAATGATTTGGGTTGGAAGGGACTTGGAAGATCCTCTTGTCCCCCTCCGTTCCACTAACCCAGGTTGCTCCAAGCCACATCCAACCTGGCCTTGGACACTTCCAGGGATGGGACAGTCAGAGCTTCTCTGGGCACTCTGTGCCAGGGCCTGCTCACCCTCCCAGTGAACTTCCTTCTGACACCAGAGACATTTCCACAACTGGAAATGTCTGAAAAAACCTTCAATCATGTTGACCTCTTCAAATACCTTCTTCCCTCATCTGCTGCAAATAAACATGGCACCCAGGATGACCTGGAGAAACCATAAAATCACAGAATATTTAGGGTTGGAAAGCACCTCTGGAGATCATCCAGACCAATCAGGGTCACCTAGAGCAGGTGACACAGGAACACATCCAGGTGGCTTTTGAATGTCTCCTGAGAGGGAGATTCCATGACCTCCCTGGGCAGCTGCTCCAGTGCTCTGCCACTCTCATGGAAAGAAGCTCTTCCTCATATTGAGGTATTGAAATCTCTTGTGTTTTAGTTTATGGCCATAAAATCAGTGACTGAAGGCCACTTTCCACAAAAAAAGGGACACTGAAATGCTTTGAGTCTCTAAGATTAAGAGTTGGCTGCTTCCAGAGGATGCCCAGCACAGGACAAAGCCGAATCAATTATGGCTTTGGATCCACACAGTTTGTGGGCTTCTCCAAGATCAAAATTATGGAAACAGCTAGAAAATTTCCAGAAAAAACCAAAACTACCACAGTTTGTTGCTCACATTAACCCACAATCACTTACAAATCCCAGCTCTAATCCACCTAGTCTCACCCAAAACACCAATGAAATTATTAATCAGTATAAGCCCCAGAAGTAAATATTACACTTCATCAGCTGGCACTGGGCAGTTGAGATATTCCTTGAAACACTTGTACTCATAACAGCAGCTTATTCACGTGATCTGAATCCCGTGGCACTTCAATTCCGTTCATCCCCCGCTCAGCACCGAATGTTTTATTGAATACAACCTCTTCTCTCCGCTGCTTCCTCACACAACGGAGCTCTTACTCCCTTTGAACTGGCTTCACTCAAACCCCTTGCCTTCTGCAGTCTGCTTTGCCTGCTCTCACTCATCAATAATTGCTGAATGCAGCCTCTTAAAGCGTTAATACAAGTAGAAGTTGTAATATAAGGACGCATTTTCAGTCTTCCTCGCTGTTTGCCGCAATTCTCTGCGACAGCGAGCGCCGGCCCGTTTGTGTAACGATTTTCTACCACGTGAGTAATTATGAGCCATTCCATGTGACAAGTGGCAGGCCCAGGTGCCCTCCTGGGACTGGTGTGACTTTCACCCCGTTGGCAGAAGAGGAGGTGCCTGATGCCCATCCCTACAGGTGCCCCGTGGCTGGGTCAGCAGCTCCTCACCCTTGTTTTCCCCCCACAAAGCAGCGCTGAAGTTCAGCGGCGTTTTCAGGCTGAAGTGTGTCTGAACAAAGGCAGTTTTGGATGGCAATCTTGGATGTAGGCCTTTAAAATCTTTGCACACCCTATTTCAGATATGCAAATGCTCTTTTGGATATGGCTCTTGATCAAGTTTTCATGAACATCCACATTCCTCTGCTGAAAAGCGTGTGAAATCAGTCATCTACCAGACCCAAGCAGAAATTGCTTGATTTCAGTTTCCTTGTCTGCCTTCTCTATATGCCTGAAATTGTCTTTATCATCTCTGTCTATGCACTATTTATATTAAAATGTTTTCCTTATCTCCTGTAACCAATTCAGTTTGGGTCAACATTAAAACCATTCCACTCACTTCAAAGAGATCCAAAAGAATGCAGGAGAAAACCATGAGCATTAGTAGCATTCAGGAACCAGTGAAAACCCAACATATTTGCTCATTTCTTTTTAGTTAAAAAGTTAAGAGTTTGCAGTAACGTGTGCACAGAATTAAATGAATAAAAAAATATTTAATCTCCTAAAACATCACAGACCCTTGATGAAAATTAAAATGGAACTCACATGCTTATGTTAAAACAGATGAAGGGCTCACACGTGTTAGGGGGGTTTCCTGCTTTTGGTTTGTTGGGTTTTGGTTGGTTGGGTTGTTGGTTTTTCTTTTAAAAAACTTGCCAACAAAAGAACACGATCTTACTGATATGTCAGAGATAAAGTTGAAACACCAGAATGCCCATGGCAAACTCAGGGAACAAAGACTCACTCAGACAGAATAAGAATGAGTGGTTATGTACAGCATGCTGTTAACTCAAGGTGTTCCTCAAAAGCCCAAATCCTGAGCATCAGACATAGATCTGTTTTCTTACACCTCCGAGTTTTCTGCCTGCTGTGGTTGAAAAGGAGATTTTGAGCTATTATTGATGGACATATTGCTGGAAACCAGAAAAAGAGTATACAGTGCCAGGGCTATCGTGGGTATAACAGGACAAAAACCCCTGACATAAAAATTAGGACTCTTCCCCAAACACTGAGGAGCAAGGAGAGCTTCCCAGCTGCAGCACAGACCCATCTGTAGGCTGAGCAGGTGAATCAAGGAGGCAAATGGCTTTCAGGTACGATGTCACAGGGAAATAAATCTCCTTTTCTAAGGAACATCACTAAAGAAACAGGTATGAAATCTACTTGTTCACACTGTGAAAACAGCTGGGAGGGGCTGTGGTTGCTTCTGTGCATCTCTTTTGAGGTAGGGCCAGTTCTGGGAGGAGCTGGTGGGGCACAGACTCCAGGGAAGCTGGGTGAGGACAGCACAGGGAGAGCTGGCACCTTGCTGCAGGGAGGGGGAAACAACCCAGTGCTCACACAGATGTGTCTGTAGCATTAGCTACACTAATCCTCTCTCCCTAAGTCGGGCTTGTGTCGTGATGGACAAATTATCCAGCTTAGTGAGGTGTCTGGGGTGGTGACAGTGGCTCAGCTGTCCTGTCCCCTCAGCTCGCTGAGACTTCCTTTCAGCTCATGAGAACACTCGAACACACGGGGTGGAGGTCTCACAGTCTTTATTCTCTGCCCTTTGGAGGGAAAATAAAGGAAAAATAGGACTAATCCCTCAAAAAATCAGTCCAAGGAAAGGGAGGTTTGAGTGAGCACAATCTTTAAATAAATATATTCCAGGCACTTGAACTGAATCTGTGCTAAATGTTCTCATTCCCAGCATACAGAGGAATAAAACCTCCTGTATCCACATCAAAAGGCAGTAAGAGAAGTCAATGTAGGACTGAGATGAGTGATTAAGGAGCATATCCTAATTTCCCGGTTCCTAAAGGTAATGCTACACCAGACTTCCAAACTTTAAAAGTTTTTTGTAAGCATTAAGTTGTAAACTACTAGGAAACTTCTGTGGCAAACGCCGTGGTCATGCTCATAAAAGTGTGTCCTGAATGCTCTCTGCCCAGTTATAATTCATTTTTAATAATTAAAATCGCTGAGAATTGAAAATATTTTTGGTAATGTAGATATAAATAGAGAAATCAATAAATTACTTTGATAGGAAAACATGGGAAGGATCCATGAGAAATGAAGAAAGGTAAGGAAAAAACCACTGGACAAGAAGTTGAAGAGACTTAATGTAAATAAGTTAAAAATGTATGTGGGGGTTTTTAAAAGTCAGAGTAACAAAATCTTGTAACAGCTTAGCAGAGCTGGGGGTTTTCCATCAACACATGTTCAAATTAAAGTTCTTTTTTCAAGAGATACACTCTTTTTTTGAGTGGGAATTAATTTAAGGAGCCCTACAGTCTGTACGGTCCAGGTCAAACTCTACCCCTGCAATGGTTCCTGCTGAATTATAAATGGTTTAGTAACCAAAACACTCCCTTCCAAAATTAAAAATACTCTCTCCAAAAGCTTAGATTTCAATACCAGAAGGGTTCAGTCACTTCTTTATCATTCAGATGTAGATAAATTGAGTCCTTGCACTTTTCCCTCTATCTCTTCCTCGTAAAATTTAAGTTCTGTCTGTTCTACAAAGATATTCCTGACATTTTCTCACAAGAGCTGTGATTTACTCCAATGTCTTCAGCCAAAAATATTTCTTCTCCCCTCTGCTCTGCGTTATGTGCTTGACTAAAATTAAGTGGGAATAAGTAGGATGGCTGTGGGAAAATAAAAACAGCAACAGACAGATATCACCAAATAAATACAGTTTTCCAGCGATTTTTTAGTAAGTGAAATTAATAATTTTTGTTCCAAAAAATCTTGGAAATGTAAAAATCAGAAATATGCATTATAAGAGAATATTTTTAATGAGTAAAAAATATTCAAAGGTATTTTAAAACTTAGTATTTCAAGAAAATCAGATGATGAAAATCCAAAAGAGCTGAAGAAATGGGAGTCATACCTTGAAATGAAAGTTTTCTGAATTCAGAATTCATGGGATGTGAATTCACCAAAAATGGCTTAACCTGTAACAGGAGAAAAGCAATATATTAAACCTGCTGTACACACAGTTTATAGCACCAGGTATTTTGGATATTTACCTTTATTAAGCAATTAATAAACAATTTTATTGTTCAAAATAAAACATGTAATCACTGTAAGAAAATTATTTAGATTATTTTTCTTAAAGAATACATTGTATACTAGTGACTAATAGAATTCAAGAGAAATTAAAATGATATTTGAAAAGCAAAGATTAGGTGTGCGTTTTCCAAGGGGTAAAACTTATTAAAACATCAAAGTTTCTGTCAGGGGTAGGAAGAGACTAATTCCAAATAAATTGAAAAGGGGGGGGGTTGTTGTTTATTTATCCTGAAAGTAAAATTTAATAATTGTCAAAAATGAAGAATTGTTTATGTTTTTCTAAAAATTCACTAAATAAATAAAAGAACAACGACAAAACATTTTGACATTTCAGAAGTGAAACACCACAAATGAAATAGAAGCAATTAGCTGAAAACCCAATCAATTGTCCTCCAGCTCCAGGGCTCAGTTACAGGTCGGCAATGAAGCCGTGTCAGAAAAGTTTTCAATACCCAGGAAAAGAGGAGGGAAGAGCCTTATTCGTGCCCTAATTAAAATCTGATAATGCAGGAAATAAATAAATAAAATTGGGGATTAACACAATGACCTGAAAGTCACTCCTGTCTCCACGAAGATGATCTATTGTGTCCCAGGAGAACGTCTGAGGATGGGGCAGGGGAGATTTCCTCTTCCTGCTCTCCTGGATGCCAGGGAATTCAGGGGTCACAGAGCGGTGAGTGCATTCCTTGGGAGCTCAAACGGTGGGAATGTCTGCTGGTTCCACTCTTCCTCGTTACCCTGCACCCAGAGCACAACCTTCAGCTTTCCTGCTAGACCAGCCTTAGAAAACATTCCCCTTCCAAAGCCACCAAGGTTTTCTTTGCAGGGGATTTTTTGACAGCTGAAACTTCCATCAGGGTCCATCTTGCCCATAACTCTTCACAAGAGAGTGATTTGTGGATTGCTTGGGAAGTGTTAGGGGGGTTGGTATCCTGTGAGTAAGAGAGTTGTGTCCTGGGTGTGTTTGGCATCTCTTGGGAGTAAACTTGGTGTGATTAGACAGGACTGTCCCCTCCATAAAGCAGATAATTGGTAAGCTGGTGCAATAGTTTGGGTGGGATTATTTCGAATTCCTTTCGTTTGACTGTGAAACTTGCTGGAGGTTTGCAGAAATATTTCACCTCCCTGAAAGTTTGCTTCTTTTTCAAGTGAATTTTATTAGCTTTATTGTCTGTACCTTGTCAGCTCCCTCTCACACGTAGCAGTTAGTTCTACCTTTGACAACATACAGTCCCACAGGTTTTTTTTAATGGTTAATATTTTCACATGATAATATGTTTTGAATATATTTAAACTTTTAAAGTAGAACTGAAGAAGAAACACAGTGAGGCCTGGGAAGTTGTATGGTTTGCCTTAGCATGCTAATAAATAAACTTACAAATTGTTTTTTTCCTTAAAAATAAAGGAAACTGACAGTGGGAAGTCAAATACGTATTTTAAACCCTTCAGTCCTTCATGAGAGTGCCATATTTTTAAATAAAATCCTTTTAATGTCTGTATTAGAGAAGGAAAGCAGATATAAGACATATTTTTCCAAATCCCAGCTTTTTAATGAAGCTCTTTCTCTATTTTTTGCTCAGTGAAGTACAAATAAATACAAAAAATATCTGACTGGGTGAATGGGTAGATGGTCTGATGAGAGATAAATTACTCCAGTCAAAGCCCTTCATTCATTGCCTACATTTAATAATAATCACCAAGAAGCAGAACTTTCCAGGTCTCCCTTCCAGGCTTTTCCCCACTCTATCCCTTGCCTTTAGAACTCTGCTGCTGTTTCTGGATCATCATTAACACGTAGGGGACAGAGCACTGTATAAAAGAGGGAGAGCTGGAAAGCTTGCAGGGATGGGCAGAGCAACATTTGCTGAGCAAGAAGTTGAAAATCTGTCCTGCAAAAATTTTAACTGGGAAAATGACACTTGTTCCAGCTCCTGGTATCCTAAATTAGCAAAGGCCTTTAGAAGTCTAAGGAATTAGCAATATAAGGCTATGTTGACCTGGAAAGACCTTTCCCTTCTACTACAAGTGTCCCATCACCACCTCAGGAAAAGTAACCACCCACACTCTCCCCCAGCTCCATTCAAGTACATGGAGGGGAATAAATAGCCAGGTTGGGATGGGCTTAAATTAAACACAGCTAAAAAATATAGACCAAGATGACAGGATGCTCTCCACTTGCATTTTGACATTTTCAAGGCACGTTATCTTACACATGGGCTACTCATCCTCTACTATCACAACAAAGCTCAGCTTTGACTCATACATTGGATTTTATTGCCACCAAAGGCTTACAGGCTGGGAGAGCTGGACTGGATGTTTATCACTGGTAAAACAACTTCATCCCAAAACTTGTGGATCAAGGAGGTGCCATGTGATATGGATCAGGGCCAAAGGCCCTCTTGACAGATATCACCCTACATGTTTGCAGGAACTTCCCAGCCCAAGTCAGAGATTTCTAGTCTGGATGGTTTGAAATAGCAAACTCAGGCAACCTGGTCCCTGTTTTGGAGGAGACACAGGTGATAAAGTAGCCACCAGTGTTTGTGATGAAGAAGTACAAGATCTTTCCTGTTTTTTTACCTATTAGACATTTAATTGAGTAATATTGTAATAGCTAAACAGTGTTAAAATGCACAGGTAAGGTCAGTGTAGCTTTTTAGAGCTTCTGTGTTCACTCTGAGTGAAAAATAAATGAGAGGCTGGTAAGGAAGGGAACTCTTTCACCAAGAAAGATATGGTAGCACTCTTTAGAAATGATGAAGGCTATCTGGGACATGAATGGAGTGACTTCTTAATACTTATTAGGAATGTAAGAGAAAACTAAATTGCAGGGGAGAAAAAAGATAAGGCAAAGAGATGGGGAAAACTTCTGGATTGTCAGGACAGTTCCCAACTGAAATAACATTCTGAGGGAGTTAGAAAATCTCTCTTGCTGCAGGCATTTGAAAAGAATTAAGCAAACATCTGACCTAGGTATTGTTGATCTTACCTGGAGGCAGGGCTGGGTTAGGTGACCTCTCCTGGTCTCTTTTGCTGTGTTGGTTTTGGTTGCTGATTCATGTCTTGCTTTTCCACCTCTCTTGATGTCTTCACTTATTCTGCCAGCCAGGGATGTTCACTAATCAATGCTGTCCCTGCAGTTAATGCTTGTTCTTTAGGCAGGCAGTTGGACCGGGGAGTCGACTGCAGGCAGAATCAAAATGTATTCTTAATAAAAACACCCAGAATAATGGAATCCCTCCTCATTTATTGCTGGGAAGTTGTGCTGCAGCAGAAAATGGAGCTACAAAAAAAGACTTTTAAAAAAAAAATAACTTAGAAAATGACTTACAGCAATTTCAAGACATCTTTGCATCATTTTCTAAAGAAATAGGTATAGGTGCTCCCAATTTAAAGACATTAACTTTCTTTAGCTCTATTGCCATCAAAAATGAATATCACAGTTAAAGATTTAATTACCTATAGAGACATTTTGCAGCCCTAAGGATTTACAGTAGGTATTTTTTTCAAGTGTTTTTTGTTCTATTTTCAAGGTTTCCTGTCTTCAAAATCACCAAATAATTCTTAGCAATGTTTATATTTACCAGACCAGTGCCTTATACAATATCTCACAGGGTTTTCTTCAAGGTCTGAATAACAAATACTCTTACAGGTGTATAAAATATTCTTTACTAGACATTTATAAAACTAAAAATAGCTTTATTGCATTATGGAGAAAAGACTTACAAAGTTCAATTTTCATTTGGAAAGGGCAAGAGACCTGAAATAATATTTTTGTAGATCATGTAACATTAATTTAAATTAAGTCATTTGTCCCAAGAAAGAATATACCTGTCTAAATGTGGTTCAAGGGTTCTTAAGTAAATAAAAAAGATTAATTCCTTTTTTTCCCTTTGCTTGAATTTTTATTTTCTTTTTTTTTTTTTTTAGGAATGCATTTCTGTTTCCCTGCTGGGCTCAGACAAGACATGAAGGATTTCTTTCCTTCACCATCCCATGTCCACACAGAGGGAAGAACAGAAACATTATCATCATTTGCTTTTATCTCGCTGCCCTTTTTGTTCCAGACACATTTTTGCCAAGTTAATAACTCAATAAGGGTAACTGGTAACTCAATAATAATTGCATTTAGTAGTGTATTATGTAATAGGTTTTCATTTGTCAGTCTTAAAGCACTTCTCCAAGGAAGCCAAGCCTTGCCCCGTGTGAGCACCCCAAGGTGCAGCCTCCTGGTGTGACTGGATCAAGGGCAGGCAGGCCAGGCTCACAAATGGGAATAGGGCTGACATTTCCTTCATCTTTCCTGCAGTGGGCCATTCCCAGGCTTTTTTATTCCATCATCCAAGCTTTCATGTTGTGCTGTTTGGAATATCATTCCCGTTTATTTATTTTGTTCCAGATGAAAACGCCCAGCCGATGTCAGTCCTTAGCAATGTATGATATTAGTAATGTATCACTTATGAAGATGGTGAAGGGTGTGGAGCACAGGTCCTGTGAGGAGCAGCTGAGGGAGCTGGGGGGGCTCAGCCTGGAGAAAAGGAGGCTCAGGGGGGACCTTCTGGCTC
>JAWWTY010000160.1:2446653-2464772 GCA_035222235.1 Margarornis squamiger | reverse complement strand
TGCCCAAGGCAGGACTGGCCATGGCACTCAGAGCTCTGGGCTGGGGACAAGGTGGGCATCGGGCACAGGGTGGGCTCAGTGATCCTGGTGGTCTGTTCCATCCAAAATGATCCTGTGACTGTCTATTTTATTAGCCAAGATATTAGCAATGCATAATGTGGACTAACTTTCTACAATGCCAGAAAATGAAAAGCAGAGTGGGTCACAAAGATCACTTTTAACACAGACAAATTCCAACTGCACTTGTGCATAACAAAAGTATCCTTATTATATATGTCCTTAGTAGGGGTTATTTAAATGCAAAATACCCACCTTCTCTCAGGTTGCTACGCTATTACTCACTGGGTAGGAAGCCTGAGTAAAGGAATCACGGGGGGATTTTACTTCCTATATTTTCCACCAAATTAACTCCCTATTTTCCTGCATAATAACAGGCTGCCATAACAGCAATAAAGCATTCAAACATCAAACTGGTTTTAAAGACATGTACATACACACCAGTTCATAAATACTGTACTCAAAAAATGCATATCATTGCAAAAAAAAATTTGGAAGTTATTGTACGACTCCACAAGACAAGGTTTTGCACTAAAACATACAGTAAAAACGTGCTAAATTCAGGAGATTATATCTGGACAGCATTTAAATCAAAGCTAAAGGACTCCTATTAACTTTCATGGGACACAGAGTTTACTCAAATCTATAAATTAGCTCAAAAGAATTAATTGACTGCTTCCTATTTATACCCAACTTTACTCTGTAAACTTTAAGGGGAAAAAAAAAAATCTGATTTCATAAAAATATTCCAGCAATTTCATCCTTCACAACATTAGCATACTTTTAAAATGCAAAAGCAGAGTTAAATGTTCTAAAAGCCAACTCTTTAGTGCTTCTCTTCAAATAAAATCACTGGTTTAGTTGCTGAACTGGAGTTTAAAATCAAATTTTGTCAAATATTGCACAAAGGAAGAAATAGCTAGTTAATGAACAGCTTTGTATGTCATTTTCTGTAAAATATTAGCATTTCAGGCAGCATCCAAACGTGTGCTCCCTTTGTAGAGCAGATATGTTGCTGAGATATTTGCTGCTACTTAAGTAATCTCATATTCAAACTACAACACAAGACAGTGTTTAATGTTCCAGAGCTTCAAATGATGGAAAAGAGGGGTCTTGAACTAACTGTGCTGACTGGAAAATAGCATCAAATATGCTGTGAGGAATCCAGTGTGGACTGTTTCAACTTCATCTTGAAGGACTTCCTTGAAAACTTAACTGAAAGAAAGAATAAAATGGAAAAACCGAGGAGACTCCAAGGCTGATTCTGCAATCCAGGGATTTAAATGGGGATTGGTACTTACTTTCTGCCAAGGGTTTCTGTAAAGGATTGAAAGCCTGAATTGTCCGCAGGGTGGGTCAATCAAGTCTCGGTGCATGGGGTGGTAGATCCCTGTTTGACAAGTTTCCCTGGGATATCACAGGATCTAAGGAATTGGCATAGACAACATCCTGGCCATGCAGCTCCAGCACACACATTTCTTCCTTATCCATATGGATCCTGGTGCAAGTGCTGTAAAACACACCTTTTTCATGGAAAAATTTTGATTTTGCTTCTACGATCTGTCACTCACCATCAGTTTATGTGTATGACACGAGAACAAAGGTTGAGACTCATTTGTCTACCTTATTTCATGAGAGGAACAAAAGTTTGACTTCATTTTCATGGAAGACAAAAACATACCTTGAAACTAAACAAAACAGAACTGTCAACTTTTTGTTTGCTGGCAAAAACCTGACTAAACTTCCTTAAAGTAAACCATTAAGAAAAACAAAAACCAACCAAACAAAACCAAAACAAAAATCCCCAAGCTCCCAACTTGGGTTTGGATCGTGGTCTGCAATTTTATGTGCAAAGTTGGAATCCGGAGGGAACCTCGAGCCTTCGTATCTAAACTTTATAATGGAAATGCTGTCAAACACTTAAGTACAGCGAGGCAAATGGCACAGCTCTAACATGTTAAAAAAAAAAATATGAAAATGCTCTGAACCCGGGGTGAAGGCTGGCTGTCTTGACACTGAACATGGCAAGGTAAATGATTGGAACTTTAATTACTTTGATCCGTCATGCCTTGTAGCTATATGTCAGCTAAGCCAACAAAACTGACACAGAACAAAGGCCATGACTGTTTCAACATCTTAACTCATTTCTTATGGTTGATTAATAAGTCTATTGAATGAAACGTGGGGAAAATGGAGAAAAACATCGAGTGTGTGTTTAGACACACACACACACATCCCAGGAGTAGGGTTTTACAGTGGGGAATGTTGGAGGTTTTGGTCAGTCTCTTCTCTCTCCAGCAACAGGACAAGGGGAAATGGCCTCAAGTTGTGCCAGGAAAGGCTCAGGTTGGACATGAGGAAAACTTTCTTCACTGAAGAGTGGTTAAGCATTGGAATGAGCTCCCCAGGGAAGTGGTGGAGTCGCCATCCATCCCTGGAAATGCTCAAAACACGAGTGGACGTGGCACTTGGTGATATGGTTTAGTGAGCACGAGGGTGTTCAGCTGAAGGTTGGACTTGATGATCTTGGAGGTGTTTTCCAACTTGGATGGTTCTACGCTGTATTGGCTCAGCCTATAAAGGGGCATTCCCAGTGTAAAGCTCTTACCCTGAGTGTAGTGCCTGGCAATGAAGGCTTATGAGCCATCTCCAGGCACACTTTGGTGGGACATAGTTCTTCCCGAGGTCGTGTTTACGTTTCCATGAACCTCCATGCAGTAACCTCTGTAATAGCTCCACTTCCTTGCTGTGGCATCAGTCATGAGTTAGCCAAAATTCCTGACAGACTAAAGGATTTGATAACGAGAAAGCTCCCTAAGACACAGTAAAGCCTGTACTGTGGTATAAAGTACACTTTCTCACAGGGATCTTGCATCCCAGTCTCCTGTCTTCTTCCCTTTCCAAACCCCATCCTCTCGGAGTCCCTGACAGCATTTCACTTGTCTAGCACAGAAATCCAACGGGACAGCTCGCGTTTACCACTCATACTCCAGTGATCTCTTTCATTTTTGAGGGAAGCTGCTGATTTGCCAGAAGGAGGCAACTCCGAACTTCTGACCCAAACTTGGATATAAAGCTTCCACTTTCATTTCCTCTGTGTACAAACTACTCAGTTCAGTGCTGCTTTCAGAGGTGCTTCTGTGGCTCTACTGGCGTGCTTGATACTAATAAATGTGGTTCCCGAACATAAAGCCAATCACAGCATTTATAACAGAGTCTAAAAACCTTTGGTCTGATCAAAAACTGAGGGGCGTAGCAGAGACTGATTTCTGGATATTTCCAGAACAGGAGATGGATTTATATTTGAATCCAAGGAGGAATTCAAATAGGAAGTGCTACTTTTCCCAGACAAGAGAATAAAAATGGAATTTTAAGTCAAACAAGTAATTTGAACCTTAGAAACAGTTGCAACTAAATACAAGCACATATTAAAATGAACATAGAAAAGCAAAATCTGGAATGAAATAAGCCACAACTACTGAAAGTATCTGTGTCCTTGAGTCCTGTCCTCTCTGTACCACCTTCTTTCTCCTCATCTGGCCTGGCTGGATCCTTTTCTCATCATGGTTTTCATCAGACCCTGCAAAAAATTGGCACAAGGCATTTGGCAAGCTTCAGTTACAGACCCTTTGCCCATTGCCACATACTGGTGGCTTTTTTTCTCCCACGTCCTCAAGTCTCATCTACTGCAGTCCACTCAACTCTAACATAGGGAAAATGAACATTTCCAGGGTTTTCTACATGATAAAATACTGGAGAGCTTTACAAGCTTTGCTTTCACAGAGGTCATACAAAATCCAATGGGGTTTTTGCGCATTGAAGATTGAGAATGGAGGGTGCCCAATTTTTGGCACAGCAATCCAAGATGATTTGAGAAATAACCTACTCTGACTATAGGCAGTAGGAGACCTTCACCCAACTTGTGTTACTATCACAGAGCCTCGTGACTCCATAAACTTCACAGACTATTCCAGGCCTTCAGAAATCCTCTCTGGAAAAAATTAGGAGGAATCAAGAAAATTAATTCAATTGCACCCAAATAGTCTGTCCTGACCTGGAAGGATTTGAAGAAGCCATAGGAAGGAGACAGAGGAGACATGAGCTGTGTCCTTCCACATTATACAGTGAATAATAAGAATGGAGCATTGTTTGCAAAAATCATTCCTGAACAGAAAAGGAGGCTAATTCAAAATTAATTTCATTTATAATAAATACCTCCACCAGCATTTTTATAAATAAAACACCAGCAGTTATTATTCTACTCTGTATTTACAAGAAACGGGCAATTCTAAAAAACAGTAGAAGGACATCCCACTCCTCAGAAGTTTAGGGATGACAGATCCTAAGACACCACCTACTTTGTCAGAGTCATTACAGGGCCATCTTGCTTCAAACTCAATCAACATATGTTCTACTATTTACCTTGATAAATGTAGAATCAAGCCCAAATTTCTGTCATCCCTCCCATAGGCATCTCACTTTTCTCCCTTCAATGACTTTCTAAAGTTCCCAGAGCATGAAACATCACTTTGATGCTGCATCACATCCAGTTAGGAAGCTCTGGCATGTAGTGTTATGTTTAAAGCAACATGCAAATGTAATCAGGAGTGACACGTCGTCCCAATAATGCAGTCACTCAGCTCTGAGAAACTCCAACAGACAGCCCATAAAACAGAGACTCTCACGGCCACAGGTTTGAGCTTTTGGAAATTAATCTCCAAGTCAAACTTAAGGAAAGTTTGAGAATGATCTTAAAGATGTTCCACGTCCATCAGTGTTTAAGAGATGTTTGGACAATGTCCTTAATGTGCTTTAATCCTGAAGTGGTCAGACAGTAAAACTAGATTATAGTTTCAGGTCTCTGCTGACAGAAATTCTATTCTATAGTCTCAGTTTTAAACCATTCCCTCATGGACTTTGAATTGGCCATTGAGGACTGATGAAGAGCCACAACCAGCGCGTTGCCTCCAGAGCATTTGAGCCACTGTGAAAGCTGAACTCCTCTTCCAATAACAAGCTCTAGGACAAGACTAGATGGCATCAAGCTGCACCAGGAGAGGCTTAGACTGGATATTAGGGGAATTTTTTTCACTGAGAAGCTTGTCAAGCCCTGGCACAGCTGCCCAGGGCAGCGGTGGAATCACCATCCCTTGAGAGATTTGAAGACATGTAGATGTGGCACTTGGGGGAATGGTTTAGTGGTGGGCTTGACAGTGCTGGCTGAGTGGTTGGACTTCATCTTAGAGGGCTTTTCCAACCTAAACAACTCTGTGATTCTATGAATACACATCTCTGAGGGTTTTCTGCCTCTTCTCTTCCACACTGACAGTCTCAGTCAAACATTCCCAAGCTACTGAAACCAAGAATAGGAGGGGGGAGGGAAAGTGAGATTTTTCTCACCTCTTTTCCAGCTAATTCTTGTTAATATATATTGAGAAGAACGTATCGTGCTGACAGCCTTTTGAGAGTATCCCCTGTCACATCCCACTCACAGGCCTGGCCAGAAAGATTATGAATCCTATCAGGGTGGGAAGTCTTTCTCACCCCTCGTTTAGTACAACTCTCCCAAAAAGGGCTCTACCTGCTTTGTTTAAGCAAATCTCATGTGCTGATGATTGCCCTGTCCCCATCCCCTGGATCTGGGCTAAGGACATGGCTAAACCCAGCAGAGGGTTTAACTGCCTGGTCTCCAGGTCTTAAACATCACATACCCACCCGTGTGGGCCTTCTGTGCCAGCGGGACCCTCGGTGTTTCATCAGCATCACTGATTCTGGCTCTACAACACTTCTGTTATCCCTATTATAAAGAGGAGGGAAAAGGCACAGCCAAATGACTTATCAAGGCTGACAAAAAACCCCAAAGAACAACAAGTGTTGTAGCTGAGAATAGAAACCAGATCACCTGAGGTTTCGTTGCTGGGAACGTTTCCCCCTTTCCTCTTCCTTTGAATCTCTGCTTAGTGCTGGGGCAGCTCATTTCAAATCCGGGCAATATTCAGATATGTTTCCTTTCCCAGAAGGAAATCAGGCTTTAGAGGCTCACGTTACAGAGGCAGCCAGCCCGCTCAGGCTGCCCAGGTTTTGCAGCTCTCACAGGACACCACAAAATCCAGCAATCAGACCCGTGCAGCTTTCCGAGGAGATGGCAAAGCACAGGAACAGCATATTATCTAAAAACAGGCTCACACAATAAGTTCCTATGGACATCAGAAACTAATCTTTGAAATGGTCCCTGATGAGAGATGGATTGGCCCGAGCTGCCTTCTGAAACCCTTCCAATTCCCTCCTTTGCATCCGGTGTGTGTTTATTGGAGAAAGAACAAGTCCTCGTTTAAATTCTGCACATGTATTTGCACTGTGACCTTTTTAGTTATTACCTCATGGCTATATCTGAAATTGGTAATAAAATGCAACTCAGGGTAAAGAACTGCTAGGTGATTTTATACAACTATAGTTTTACACTCTCCAAAGGCAGAATATGTAATTCCTTAAGCCACACACGGGAACTCGGTGATACTGGGCTGGATTTTTGCTTTCAAAGCCAACACTGTGTGAATAAAGCCAACTCTACACAGTGATACAAATAATGAGTTAAACAGATATGCAGTTTAGCTGATCCTGATGCAGGGAGAGACCAAACTGAAGTCCCACTGAAAGGAGGATGCTACACAATTATGGATATAAACAGCTCCCACAGCAGATGATTGTGCATTTTAGTGGTTTTATATGTGTTTACCTATAGGTGCTACATAAGTGCTTCTGAAGAGTCTCCCAACTTGACACACTTTAAATAATTTCCAAGACATCCTATTGATGTGTGAAAAATACCAACAGGACATTGTAGCAACTGACAGTGAGAGGGAACACTGACCAATGTGATTATAATCAACCTTTCCCTTTCCTTGTACTACTTTACTGCATCTCGTTGTTCTGATTTCAAGACTCCAGTAAGAAGCCTTTATGTTAGGTGGTGGTCAAATGCAAAAGGAGCCAGAATATGAAAACCAAATATTGAATAATATTGTTCAGTCTTCCCATAAAGTACACCCAGACAGGCACAAACAAAAGCACTAAGCTCAGGGTGCTCTGCCCAACCAAGGGTTCAACTTGACTGTCCAAAGCCAGTAAAGATCTCAGAGAATGAATCAGAGAAACACAGAATGGTTTGGGTTGGAAGGGACCTTAAAGATCATGCAGTTCCACCCCCTGCCATGGGCAGGGACACCTTCCATAACCCATGTTGCTCCAAGCCCTGTCCAACCTGGCCTTGGACACTCCCAGGGATCCAGAGGCAGCCACAGCTTCTCTGCCCAACCTGTGCCAGGGTCTGCCCACCCTCCCAGCCAGCAATTCCTTCCCATCATCTTCTCTGAATACACTCTCCATCAGATAAGGCCATTCCCCCTTGTCCTGTCACTACATACCACTGTGAAAAGTCCCTCTCTAACCTTCTTTTAAGGTAAAACTATTTCAAGATTTACTAAAAGAGCTGGACAATCAAATCCAATTCCTTGTTCAACAAAAAGGCAGAGCCCACTGGAAAGGCCATTCAAAACCAGATTCTGAAACACTCACACTGCATTATCAAATCAAGCTGCTGGGTATATTTTAACCCATAAAGAGTGCCAACAAGTACTTAAAGACTAAAAAGACTTAGCAGAAAGGTGCAACAAGGTAGAAGATATTTGCCACCTGGAGCAGACACTTATAAATTCCCTCTGTGCCACTGCAGGGAAGGAAACATTCCTCTCTGTTTTGGAATTGACAGCAATATTGTCACCCAGCAGGTACATGCAGGTTACACGGTGACATATAAACTAGAGGCACACTTGGTAACTGCAGCAGCATTTTGCTTTTCTACTCCACATTTATTTATTTCAGCTGACAACAGTGTCCCTGTCCACATTTGGAGTGGCACAATGCATCAGGAAAACACTGCAGAGATCAAATTTGGGTTTCAGTTTAGCAACTAACACCAGCACAACAAAGCCCTTAAGCATTTCTAGCACCTTCGCTGATCTGAGAAGTACCATAACTAGTAACCCTGAGGCAACAAAACACGCTGAATCTGGATAATTCTGAGTTTACAGGCAGTTCCCCACGAATCAGTGCAGATATTGTAGTGGCAAAGATGCTTGAATTTGTGGTTGGATTGTACCTATATGATATATATATATATTATATTCTGTTGGTTTATACCTGTGCAAGCCAATCACAGAAGAACCCCCAACACCATTAATTTTGGCATGAGCTTTCTAAGCACTAATATTCCACACATTTCTATTTACATTTATGCAAACACTGATCTCCATCAGATAGTTATTATATTTACTTCATTTTTACCTTCTTTTTGTAAGGAACAGGACCAAAAGAGATTTTCTAGTTCACCAAACCCATCATGCTGTCACATCCAGTTTATAATTGCTTTCCTAAACTGATCCTGGTTCACCTTAGAGCCATGGTTTTGCTTTTATAGGCAGATTATTTGGGAACTTCATCTTTCAAATGGCTAAAAGATTTCTACTTTGTTTATGGTCTGTTTAAATCTGTTCTGTAAATTTTTTGTGCCAATGCTGTCTTTTAGCTCAAACACATCTCTACGAATACACCCAGAAATAAAACTGGTGTAGGTGAACAATCACTCAACCTGCATAAGAATAAATCTGAGTTGTAGGTGTGCTGGGATTTCACTTCATGCTTCATCCCTGTGCTCACCTCAGCCTTTGAATGCTATTTCATGGCTGATTTAAACTTAAAATCAGAAAACATCCAGAAGGAGCAGACCCTGTTTCACAGACATGCCCCTCCATCCACCTCTGTCACGTCTGGTCCTGCAACATTGCACCTTCAGGTGGGCTGGAACAACTTACTGAAAACCTGCACTGTGAAAAAATAGTAATAAAAATTATGATTCTTAGTCTTAGGAGCTGATCCAGACCGGGAGAATGCACATGGAGCAGGTAGTCAAATCTTAGAAACTCATCATGGCATGGTTTGGTTGGAAGGGACCTTAAAGCCCATCCAGTGCCACCCCTGCCATGGGCAGGGACACCTTCTACCAGCCCAGGGTGATCCAAGCCCTGTCCAGCCTGGCCTTGGACACTTCCAGGGGTGGGGCAGCCTCAGCTCCTCTGGGAAAACTCTGCTGGGGCTGCCCCACCCTCACAATCCTACAAGTCCCAAAGAGCACCCCAAGAAAATGGGGCTTTGCCTGGCTCAGATGGAAACCAGCTCTTCAATTAACGCTGTTTTGGGAAATGATGTTAATCACCCATTAATATCAACGGTGGCAGGTCACTTCAGGAGCTTTGAATGGCAGATCATAAGCCAGAAAGAAGCATCTTCGCCAAATTTCAGTCATTTGATGCCACCTCAAAGCAGGTTGGTCACACAAGAACGAAAAAAGTTCTCCTGTTGTCTGTCTTACCTTGTCAGGAGTGTTTACTTGAGGCACAAGTGATCCCTTGGTCATCCAAATCAAATATTTTAATATTCTAAATTTTTACATCTCTACAGCTCTGCTTGAGCACCTGTGAAAGGAATTGCTGGTTTCACTCTAACCTTGTGCCGACCTTGATCCATTTCAACAAAGTAATTCACATTTTGGCACCTCACGAGCTTCTATTTTTTATCCCTCAAAAGAGCCAGAAAGAGCAACAAAGGTGAAAGAAGGTGATTACATTGAGAAGTTTTTCACACAAATGGCAATTTAGCTAACTCTGCTTCCTTCATTTGCTCATTTTTTCCAGACTAAAATGATGCAATTCATGTCAAAGTTGCCAATAGAAAAAAATAAAAATAAAAATTAAATATCTGTCAGTCTTATTGGAAATCTGCTGAAAATGTTTCCTATGAAGTCTCCTATTTCCTGCCTCTACATCTGTGAAATCTGAACGCACAAATATTTTCTAGACCAAATAAATTGTTGATTTTAACAACTCCTGAAACTTTTACTTGTCATCTCGAGGTTTCCCTTTACCTTTTTGGATATTTTCTTAGAAATTAAGTCCTGACATGACATTTCAGTAGATGCATTCCAAAGGATACAAGTAATATTTAAAACATGTCTTTAAAACCAGCTGAATTTCTGGAAACACCTGTAGAGCTTTTTCTTTTTAATCAATCAATATTAATTTGTTTTGTTGTTATTAGTGGGCTTTTGCCCTTTAAAAGCAAACCCACTATGCTTTAGATGACACTAACTCAATTTTTTTTATGTATATTTTAAGTATTCAATTTGTTTTAAGTGGTCCTGAGGGTTTGTGGGGTGATTCATTCTTCCTTTTTTATCAAATTATTCTATAGATTTTCAATACATTTGTGCAGGATCAAATCTAACCTAAACACCATATGTTTTTGCAATTTCATTAGGAAAATACAGAAGGAAAGTGTCTTTTATTTCTCTTCCAAGGCAGGACATTTTTCAGATTTTGTTTTGATAATATAGAGAAATTAAAATTACAGTATCTTTACAAAAGTTCCTAACGTCCAGGCTACAATATTTCCACTATGGTAAAATAATATTAAATATTTTCCCTCAATTAAACCGATTATCTTAAATATACCTTATTAATCACATTATGATCAAATGATGGCTTTCAACAATTATCTTTTCCATAATTTCAAAGCTGAAACAGAAGATGGGAAACACCTCCTCTAACTCCCCAAATAATGAAAAACATACAGCTTTCCATTTCCAAAATGGAAATTACACCTAGAAAAATTTAAATTGGAAAAAAACCAATAAAATCCTATTTTATTTGTCAAACCTCTTGCAAGGTGAAAAATTTATCACAACTCTTTCCCATGGATTTTCAGGTTTTTGATAATTATCACTTCTGGGTGAAAAAGACTTGATTGAAAAGTTTGATTAACCACATTCATTATAAAAGCCAGGAGGATAATTTCCATAACCAAAGTGTCCAACTTCAATATCCAATCACTTCCCAAAGAGGACTCTCCACCCATCTAAACCGAGCCAAGAGCAGAGGTTTTATTGGCACTTTCCAAAGCTCCCACATCCATATCGAGAGGATATTTTCCTGCCACATTCTATGCCATCCCTGTTTATTCGTAGTGACACTGACTTTTTTCCTAAAAGAACCACTCACTTTGGGTAGCCTGGACTTTGGTCAACAAGACATCAAAGCCAAGAAGTTCGAAGAGGAATTAGAAAGCTATTTAAATGGATAAATGGGAATTTCTCCTCCTGCTGAGGAACGATGCTGCCACAACACCCCTCAGTGAGACATCTCCACTCAGAGAGAGCTCAGAGCAAGCTCTGCTGAAGAAATCCACAGGCAGGATATTCTGATCCTCTCTGACAACTGCAGACCGAGCCAGGGCACGGTCCTGGTGCCCGTGGTTGGATGGAATTGCACGTCAACAAGCACCGGAGATGATAAAGAGAAGAGCGGTGCAAAAATCCACTGCGGTTGGCAGCGGTGGGCGAGGAGGAACTTTTGGCATTCACCAGCTCCGAGCGTGGAGGAAGATGACTTACCCAAGAGCTGCTTCTTGTTTTGCTTTTTAACTTTGACAAGTGTTTTCCTTCACCGTGGATGATGTGCTCGAGCTAAATGTATTGTTACACCCGGATTGACAGCTCGCATTTCCAGCCCTGTCCGTTTAATTCACGAGCAGCAGAGGAACGATGGAAGCCGAACAGCACCAAGACTTTCAGAGTAACTCTGAGCAAACGAAGATTGCCCCAAATGCTTGTCCAGCTTGGCTATAGCAACTGAAATAAATAAAGAACAACCAGGCCAGTAAGGGGATGTGATGGGGAAGTAGATCACAATCAATGTCTCCTGAAAGATGTGAAAGCAGACGTGGCCAACAGAGGAAAGATATTGACTGGTATCTTCCTGAACTTGGTATGAGTTTAGCTGCTGTCCCACACACTGCCGAAGGGTGGTGAAATCCAGACAAAGAGAAAATATATTCCAAGCTCTGTTTGTGTGATCCAAGTTATCTGACAGGCAACTTAAATCCACTTAGAGCCTCCGAACCTGCACAGACTCCACACTGGAATTCCTTAACACAAGGAAAAGTTCACAGGAGTGAACACAAGCTGTTTGATGTCCAAGTGGGCAAGAAAAATCTGAGTGCCACCGTCTCTCTTGGACAGGGTTGGGGTTTTACCTGGGCAAAGCCCCCTCTGATATGAGCAGCCAGTCCAAAGTCCTGAGGAATTAGGGATAGTAAGGATTCAATATAACTTTTTCCGAGCACTGATGTCCTGGCCAAATAGCAATTTGGATAATTATTTTGCCTACCTAAATGTCCCCTTTTTCCTTGGAATGAGGTATTCCTCCTTTCCAAAGCTGTTCTGCAGTGCTGTTCAACAGCTGCAATATTTCACCCCAGAGATGGCTCCGTTTCAGTTGTGGGTGATGTGATCCAAAGAGTTTGAATATCAGTTTAATCACTTTGGCATCCTTCAGGAACAAAGTCACTATTTAAATGTAAGATTATTGTAGAGAATAAAATTGTCAATAAATGTAGTAATGTCTATCTCTAACTATAAGCAATTACAGAGCTAATCTCCAACTCTCAAAAATAACACCAGATGGTATTTTTCAGAAAAGTCAAATGTAGAATATTATATTTTTTTGCATTTTTCAGTACATCATGATGGCAAATAATATTATGTGAATCCTGCAAGTACAAGAAAAATCTGCAAGTATAACATTCTTCTCTTCCAGTGAACATCCTGTGAATTCATAAATATTTACATTTTGCAAGTTATAATTATGTAGCACTGGAGGGGAAAAAAAAAAGAAGAGAGTGACTGTATATACAAGTTTATAAAAGAACATTCATAAATTAAAAATGTGCATTGTTCTGAAAGTGATACCTACTGCGTTTTTCATGTCAGTGTGTCAAACCACAGGGTACCTTCTTACCTCTCCCTCAGCTGGGGAAAAATAACACTTGTAGGTTTAAAGCACTTTTGATTTCTTTGTATAGTTTCTACTAATGGTTTTAAAGCATTATGGATGAACTCAGCACTGCTGGGATCTGTTGAAGCAAAGTCAAGTTGTGCAAGAGGGATAATCCTCCTTCACAAGTTGACAAACAACTGCAGATATATATAAATATAAATACATAGTGGAAGGCTCTCACACAGTTACCTAAATTTGGATGGTCCAGGGTTATCTCACTGATATTTTTTTTAATTGGAATTCTGTGTTCCTTGTCTTACTGCAGCAATTTATACATTAGAGGATAATTTTAGTGCGAACCAATCTAAGCTGCACGAAAGTCTGGCAGTTGAGATCTCAGTTGCAAGAACCTCATTTCCTCAGCAACCAGCAAAAACCATTCATTGAAGACTATTCTTATTGAAGGAATTTCACCATTTTGATTCATGAATAATCCATGAACAGATGTTGATTTTTACAAGTTCACTTGTTATTTGAAATTGTTTGAATACTTTATACAAACATATTGCAACCTCTGGGTTATTTGTATTTTTTTTTTTGGTTCTATTACAGTGTTCAACTATTCATTGTGAGATAGATTGTCTCCTCATACAAATAAATCCTTACCAATGTAAGACAAAAATGGTTGGACAAGTGACCTAGGTGTATTATTCATGATGTAAATTCTTTAGGGGGCCGGAAATAAATTATTTTATGACCAGAAAAATCAACTTTTACAAATGGGGGAAAAAAGAAAGGAGAAAATTGTTTGTACAAATGTTTAATACACTCACTGTAAGATGGTCAACTCCTATGAAAGTAAAAACCACCCACAACCATCTATGCAAATAGGAAAGGATTTATCAATAGGAAAGTTACTTTGAGATCTTAAGTAATAGCTCTGAAATCATCTTTTGCTTTCCCTCTAAAGCATTTGTTCAGTTGTATTGTTGAGACAGCAACAAACCCACACTGGCAGCACCTTTCTCTTGGAGCTCTTTACAACCAGTGCTGCTTTTCCATTTCCCCTCGGCTCTTTCCCTGCAGTCAGACCATGCATTCCCTGCTCTTCCTTCCCCTTTTTCTGGCGTGCCAAATCTGCATCCACACCGCACAGTTGCTCACAGGAGAAGCCTGTGAGCACAGCAGGCAACTTTCGAACCGTAATTTTTACCTCGTTAGCTTGTGCAATATTACCCTAATTCCAGGCAAACGATGCCAGAACTTCCAAGGAGGAGGAAAAACAGTCTCCACAACAGTTCCACACTATCGGCTTCCCCGAGCTGATTTAAACCTCCCATCCTGAAGTCCTTCTGCCTGTGTTTACACAACATGAATCCTTCCCTCTTATCCTGGAGTTTCAGGTTGCTTCCTGGCAGTCCCTGGACAGACACATATTGGAAAATGTGGGATAGTTTATTGGAGCTGCAACCTCCTGGTTTTGGTAGAATTAAGGCTCAAAAGACCTCTAAGACCATTAAGCCCACCTGTTTCCCAGCCACCTGTGGAAGAACGACAGGGTTTTCCACATAAAAACAACAAGCTCTGTTGATCTTCAGGGCCTTTACAGGGAGAAGGGATCACCATTCTGAGACACCACACTGAATAAAAGAAAGGACATAGAGGTGTTGGCTATCAATTCATTTATTAAACTGGGAAAGGCAAGTGGGAAGGTTGGAGGGATGTTTCAGTTCTGTCTATTACCTTTCAGAGTTCACCATTCACATGATGAGGAACATCTGAAGTTGGGCAGTTCTCAGGGGCAGAGGAGCCTGCAGGGACAGGGCAAGGGGGAAAGGTTCCCAAACGAGAGTAGGTTTAGATTAGGTATTAGAGGGAAATTATTTGCTGGGAGGGTGGGCAGACCCTGGCACAGGTTGGGCAGACAAGCTGTGGCTGCCCCAGGATCCCTGGAAGTGTCCACAGCCAGGTTGGAGCAACATGGGCTAGTGGAAGGTGTCCCTGCCCATGGCAGGAGGGGTGGAAGGAGATGAGATTTAAGGTCCCTCCCAACCCAAACCATCCTGAGACTCTGATTCCGCTCTTGGGCTCCAACCCAGTAGTCCTGAAAGCCACAGAGGAAGACTTAAAACTCAAATTCTACATAAATCAGATTTTTATTTATACCTTTAAGGCACCTTAAGATTTTTTTATTTTTTTTTTGGTTGGTTTTTAATGCTTGAGCCATTGATAATTCTGTCCATGTGATTTTTATTCCTGAACCTCTCCCTACACCACAAGTTCATGGAAGCTGATCCTTAGTCCAGGTATGGTTATGTGTTCCCACATATTCCTGTCTCTTAAACGGACTAATCCCCATAGCTGACAGCACTTATGTTGCAATGACCTGCAGTCATCTGATCAACTTGCAGAATACTTACTAGCTATAATCAAATATATTCTCATCTCTTATTTGAGCAAATCAAACAGAAATTGAATACATTTTTTTTATGAACACTAGCAATATGTTCTCTTCTCTGATAATTTTGACATTAAAATTCCATTTTAATAATCCCATCCTTCAGGCTTTGCAGACTCTTAAGGTATTAAAGCAAAAATTATCCTAAGCAGTTAGATTATAATGTATTTAAAGATTAGACATTTCATGTTGAATATTAACTGCTCCACTTCCCAGAGAAAAAAAAATGATGCAGGGCTTTTTTTCTAGCATAATTTATACATTTTTGATAGGTTGACTATACAAAGTTCAAACCCTTTGTGGAAAAATACTATAAAACATACTCATAGTCCTGCATTATATTAAAGAGCTGTATATAAAGGTAGGAGAAAACATTTTTGCTGACATCATTAGCATATTTTGATCCCTCAGAAACAGACAAAGTGTCTGTTCCACCTCAGTGCAGCCTATCAGGGTTCTGAGCTGAGACAAGACTGCAAATAATTTGCCATCTAAAGAACTTTTATTTACATATCACAAAAGATGGGTCCCATATTTAAGTTTCATGCTAATAGAAAATGGAGAGGCATTACTTAATTACTCTGAAAAAAAGCAAATTGCACCAAAAAAAAAAATAACTTTTAGGCAAACCTGTAAGTATTTGGGGTATTTGCCTAACTCATGGCAGTTCATTATGAACACTCCCCATCCCTGGAAGTGCCCAAGGCCAGGTTGGGTGAAGCTCTGAGCAACCTGGGCTAGTGGAAGGTGTTCCTGCCCGTGGCAGGGGCTTGGAACAAGGTGAGCATTAAGGCCCCTTCCAACCCAAACTATTCTAGGACGAATTATTTGAGTGGAACAGAACTCTGCATTTCAAATTGACCAGTGAGAATGTCCTCTAGCCAGAGTATTTTACCTCCCTGCTTACCTCCCCACAGACAAGGATGAACATCTCTCCTCTTATCTGTTGTGTTTCGACACACAATGCTCTGCTTCCTACACACAGATCTTGACTTAATCTGCATTTGCCTCTTGTCATTCACCATCTCTTTGAACTCCTCATCAGAAAGTGATGTGACAGCTTTCAAAATCAAACAAATCAGCAGCCCCAGCCCTTGTCAATCTCGCCTGGGAAATCAGAGGTTGTGCACAGCACTCCTTCTGTGTGGTGTGCTCTGTCACTGGAAGCTTCCTCTGAAGGACCATCTCTCAGCTGGGGCATCAAGGAGAAGACAACAGTAAAACCTGTGGGGCTACCTTCCTGCTGTACTTTGTGCCAGCACAGCTGGTGTGGTCTTCAGCCTCTCCTGCTGCTTAGATTGAACCTGTTTATTTCTTATATTCTTTAGAACCTATTAATGTGACTGTGGGCAGGCCCTGGCACAGGTTGGGCAGAGAAGCTGTGGCTGCCCCTGGATCCCTGGAAGTGTCCAAGGCCAGGTTGGAGCAACCTGGGCTATGGAAGATGTCTCTGCCCATGGCAGGGGATGGAACAAGATGATTTTTAAGGTCCCTCCCACCCCAAACCACTTTGGGATTTGATGAATGTTTAAACACATGTCTGAACTCACAATAGTCATTCAGTGACAGCTACTGGTATGGGCATGGTCCTCTCACCACCTGCTGATACCAGCACTGGCAGAGCAAATCTTCCTGTACAATAATATCCTGCTTAAGCTCACCCACTGTCTTTGTTCTGAAATAGTTTCTCTGCACAGAAAAACTGCCACCTGCAGAAAAAAAAAAAAGCTTTCCTTTTAGTTTCTACTTCTGAACCTGCAATTTGTGGTGCAGCTCCAAGAGACCCCATCCCTCGTCTGCCACTTCCTCCAGCAGCACAGGTACCCGTGGACCACCTTGCAGGGCTTCCCCTCCTCGAGGCAGCACAGGGTGTCTCTCCTCTTTTCGTATAAAGAGGGGGGAAAACCCTGCAGCACAATGGAATCTTTTTCCCTTGGTGGGTAAACAACAGCAGAGACAGCCAGACTTTGTTTCCACACTCTGTGACACCATAAATACACACCCTTTGCTGTGCTATTACTTGCTCATTTTTTAACAATGTGCTTATGCTATCAGGAGTGTCTTTTGGGTTATTTCCGTGGAACGTTTAACATCTTTTCTTTTTGTCCTTTTGCCTTGCCCTTCAATTTTGACCGTGATGGATCTCAGCATATTTAGGACATTAAGGGCAAAGTAAATTGTTGTTTATACGGTTAAATGTAAAAAGCATAATGGTAGGGTAGTGTCTATATTCTGGAAAATAAGTACACTTGTCTGCTTTTTATTACAGATCTTCTCTACTGATGTGCACTGAGCAAATTGTGGGGTCTCTGCTGAAAATGCAATAGGAAAGTTTAATACAGCCACAGGATGTGTCAACCTGAGCACACACTGAGCAACTGAAAACACAGGAAAACACTTGTGCTCCGGGAAAGATGCTCCAAGAATGCCTAAATGACCCCTGTGCAGTCTCAGAGTCAGTAAGTGACCAGCATGAGTTAACTCCCTCATCATCCCCAACAGCTTGTCCTTGGCATCAGCATCTGCCCTGGTCACTCCTGGGGCACTGCCAGCCCCTGATATAGAATCACAGACTGGTTTGTGTTGGAAGGGACATTAAAGGCCATCATGTTCCATCCCTACCATGAGCAGGGACACCTTCCACCAGCCCAGGGTGCTCCAAGCCCCGTCCAACCTGGCCTTGGACGCTTCCAGGGATCCAGGGGCAGCCACAGCTT
>JAWWTY010000160.1:2444276-2446553 GCA_035222235.1 Margarornis squamiger | reverse complement strand
GGGATCCAGGGGCAGCCACAGCTTCTCTGCCCAACCTGTGCCAGGGCCTGCCCACCCTCCCAGCCACCAATTCCTTCTTAATATCTCATCTAAACCTCCTCTCTTTCAGTTTAAAGCCATTCCCCCTTGTCCTATGCTAAATAAAGTTCTGGAAATGAAGAACTTGTACAGAAATAGAAACCCCCATGAAATCTGGACACAAGAACCCACCAGGGCTTTTTCCAAGCAAGACACAACCTGGTGGCCTGTGCAGGCAAGGGCTGCTAATCCACCCCCAGCTCTCTGAACTCACACACAGGCACTGCTTTGCCTGCCCAGATGTTTTCTGATTAATAATGAGGTCACTCCCAATGCCAAAAAAAAGGCCTTGTAGCTCTCCAACGCTCTTGGAAAGCCCCAGTGTGTTTGAGGGGGATGAAAATATTAAACACAACATAAGTATATAACATAATAAATCAAATGAATTTGTTTAGATGAAAAGCACTTTTTTGTTTTTGTCAGCACAGCAACTGTATATTCCACAATTATTCTAATGTTTTCTGACATAAAACTGCTGTATCTGACTGCACTCCGGTTTCACCCCTTCTTGCTTTACAGGATGGTTCTTAAGGAAAGGTCTGCATTTTACCATATTTAACCATTCCTAAGGTAAAAACAGAAAACAAGAAATTGGAAAGGGATAATACATATCATTACTGGGATTTTTTCTTGGTCATTATCCCCAAAAAAGGCCTTGAGAAAAAGAGTGAAAAGGTCTTACTGATTTGAATTTCACTTCCAAAATGATGGGCAGAGAACTGAAATGCCTGACACTGAACAAACCACAGGAGAGACACGGCTGTGACAGTCTTGTTTGTCCCTTGAAAGCTCTTGGCAATGCCCTCATGACCATTCCATGCTGCTGCTATTGCTTTACAACTTGATATTCAAACATAAATAACCTCAAGAGGTCTAAAGTCCAAAACCAAGCAGATGAGTTTGGCTCCTACAGCAAAGCCTTGGAGACCCTGCAAACAGAGACTCCCAAACGAAGCTGCTAACCAAGGACTTGTCCTGCACCACCCAGGGAAACACTGGCTTGGGACCACAGAGCCATGGGAAAAGCAGCAGTTTTTTCCAGGCTCATGCAGCACCACCTATAGACAAAAGGCTACATTTCTCTGCAGTATTTGGGAAGGGAAAACCCTGCTTTCCTTGCTCCCACAGCACTGCCCGTGCTGCTGTTCCTGCTGCCTCGAGGGCTCAGGGAGCAGCAGGGCAGGAGGGGGGGTTGCATGTCTTAGATTTAATCCAGAAGGAAATCTTGAGAAACCAGAGAAGGTGAACTACAGTGAGTGTCTGGCACTAAATCACAACTATCAAAGACCCATAAAATATGAGCTTTTGCCTAAAAAGTCAGGCAATTCCCAAAGACTCTTCACCCAGAACCAGGTGCTTCAATAAACAGTCAATTTGGGGATTTTTCTGCTCTGATTCTGTTCTGTGGCACAGAGACATCAAATTAGAAATAACACTATTGCTTAGAAATAACACCCTGAATACTTCTGGCTTTCCCATCTCCTTCTGCACATTGCAGGCTCCACGCAACGGCAGCACAGCCCCGGTGCTGCAATCTGGAATTCGCCACCATAAATGTCTCTGCATGCAAGAACTTAAAGGTTTGGGATTTTTTAATTATGTTCCCTTACAGGGAGAATCTTGAAAAAGTGAAGTGCACGGCACAGGGACCGATGTCTCCCTATTTCCAGAAAATATGGGACGAGATGTGCCTGGAGAGGTGAAACATCCCCTTAATGCTAAACCTAACAATGACAACCTGCAGCACACTGAGAAGTGAAAACGTGAGTAGAGAAAACAATAATTAAAAATAAAACACAGTTTTCACATAAATAGAATGTTTTTCAATATATGCTTTCTTTTTGATTTAGAAAAAAAAAATAAAAGGGGAAAACATTCCAGAAAACCTCCCAAAACTTCTGTCTGAGGTGGAAATAAAGTCCTGGAACCTGACACTTGTTGCAGAATTTAGATGTGGTTTGACAAAGAGCTCACATGAAAGAATGCCTCTTGTATCAAAATATTCCTGCTGGACCTCTCTTATACTGGCTGCTTCCCTAATTTGATTAATTGTAGAACTTTGGAGGAGTTCAAACTTGGAACATTTGGGTTTTTAAATGCAGGATTTTCTGTCGCATTTTATGCCAGTGAGTGATAATGACATATCTTGAACTTCAAAGGTGTCTAACCAATTAGAGATTCTCTGCAAGAGAAAATGCA
>JAWWTY010000160.1:2339276-2439276 GCA_035222235.1 Margarornis squamiger | reverse complement strand
GCTCCACTTCCCTCCCCTATGGCATCCACTGGGTGTTGTATGGAAAGTTCACAGGAGACCCTGGAGCCTGAAGTTATCACAGGAGCTGATCCCCACAAGCCACATAAGTCTCATTTATAATGTAGTTTTAACCCCATAAAACCCACCACGGGGTTTAGCACCTCCCATGGTTCCTTTTAGAACTCTCCAGATACTGTAGAATGGCACTTGAGGACATGGTGGGGCTGAGTTGAGGGTTACATTTGGTTTCAAGAGGTATTTTCCAACTTTCTATGAATTAAGAGAGGGTGGACAGCAGAACATCAGCTTTCCATGGTGGTGGGAATGGGCAATTTGGGCAGGCCATGACCCACCTGCCTCCATGGATCTCATGATTTGGGTCAACAAACCTTCTCCTGAAAGACACCGGTGAGAAGGAAGAGGTTTGGAGATGCGTGAAAGTCAAGCCTCCAAACCCAACCACGGTGGTTTCTGAGGGTGTGTGAGCTCAGCAGAACTGCCCCAATGTTTCAGCCATAAGTCCTGGAAAAAGCAGCTCAGGCTGCCAAGACTTAGACCCAGTTTCTGACCCACATTGGGAAGAGGAACAAGAAAACACAGTGCTCTACACAGCAATCTTGTCAGCTCTGTTGCACACCAAGCACTTCAGAAGTTACATGAAACCTATAAAACTACCTCCAGCAACGAGCTCAGGCTGGGGATGGTCTAGGCTGGCCTTAAACACGCCAATTCTGCAAAGAAAACATATGGCCCTGTTCGTAAACTTTAGTCATTTCAGTGCAACTGCGTGTTCATCCGATCCTGAGTTTTCCCCAGCAAATTTGGCTTCCTCCTAAGCAGCACAGAACGATTGCAGAGGAGCTTGGATCTGTCACCAGGCACTCAAAAACACATACCTAAACATGAGGAGCTGCTAAAAACACCAGTTCTAAGCCCAATAAAGTGAACCCTGCAGAGGATAGAAAACCCATTGCACAAAGCCTTTCAAGAGGTTAGACAGGATCAAAACCTGCCTGTTAAAAGATTTTTAACAACAACAGGTCTGGAAGAATGGGTTGGGTTGACCAAAACACTTCATCTCAATTTGGTGGTATTTAGAATGCTTTGGAAAGCAAGGTTTTAATTTTTACATGCTTTTCCACAAAAAAAATGTAGATTTTTCCCTTAAAAACCTGTGATTTCTACCACCATATTCTTGTGAAGAGAGTCAGTGGAAAAGACATGATTTCTTCAAAGGGAGCTTCTACTTTGCTGAAAATGCATTTTCTGACAGAAAAATCTCAGATTCACTTTTTTTCCTGACTGGTTCTGCTGTTGGGGTCTCAAACACTGGGACAGGGAACCCTGGAGAGAAAGGGGGACCCCCAGGACAGGAAAGGGGCTGGAGGAAGAAGACGATTAAGCAAAGGTTGATGACTATCAGTTAAGAAAACATAAAACTGACAATCCAACGATACTTCAGGAAGGAAACAGCAAAAAAAAATAAAATAAAGATGCCATTATAACTGCAAGGAAGAGCCTGAAGGCAACATTTCAACCATAACAGGACGGCTCTTGGAAATTAATAACAATTTCCCATTTACAAGCTTTCTCTTTGTTTCTGCCATAGAACCATTCCCAAGGTACAAGTGGTTTCACACGATAATTACCTTGACAGGTGCTGTATTAAATTCCTCATTTCTTCCCCTTTCTCCCATGTTTGTAACAGGAAGCTCTGGATTAATATAACAAAACTGCACCTTTTTTTCCTCCTTTTTTTTTTTCCTGCTGAGTGTGTTTGTTTTCTCACCTTAAATCCTGGCTCTCCCCAAGCTGCCTGGTTTCTTATTCCACACCTCTCTGCGAGGGTTTACAGGCTTCATATATAAATTACAATTCCCCTTTATTAATCTAATTGATTGTTTGGTTCCAAATGCATATGCAAGATCTTTTGAAACCTTTTAGACCCCTGTGGTTCAATATCAATCTCTAAATATTAAAAGCATCTTGTGGAAAATTAGAAAGCAGATGAGACACTTTGGGAGTGGAGATGCTGTAGAAACAAACTTTTAAAGCAGCATTGACACAATTATTGAATGCTGTCACTGCACAAAAGGGCTTTTTATTTTATTGGTTCATCTGTAATTGTTTTGTACTTTTACTATAGCTGTGCAATGTGACTGCCAGGAATTCAAACTCCATGAGAAACAATGTTGAGCTGGAATCAGATTAAGAGCCACACCTTGGAGTTTGTTTCAATCCTCTTTTTCACTCCCATTTATCTTGTTACCTGGAATTCATAGAATGATGGTTTGGGCTGGAAGAGACCTTCAAGATGATCTCATTCAAACTCTCTGCTGTGGGCAGGGACACCTCCCACCAGACCAGGGTGCTCCAAGCCCAACCTTGCCCTGAATACTTCTAGGGATGGAGAAACTTCTCAGAGCATCCTCATCATCCAAGAACAAAATACTTTGGAAGTACAAGTTCTCATTTCCAATGGATGAAAAAACACCCCTGAAAAACACAGTGCAAAAAAAAAAAATGGAATAGAGCTCTCCCCCACGTGGATCCCTTAGTAATTTCTGTTTGTTTACACAACTTTTCCCCTAGATTTGAGGCATTTTGGGTATTTCCCAGGGTGATTTTGGAATTCTTGGGGAAGTCAGAAATGACTGTGTTCAGCAGGCAGAGTCAGGACTGCAGGTGGCATGATTGTTCCAACTGCATTAAAGTCACACTGCTGTTCAGATTCCTTGCAAGGAGAGTAACTGTTTCCTTAGGAAAACTAAAGGAAATGATTCCTCTTTTTCTTAGTTTTAATCAAAGCAGACTGAAAAGGGAACAAGTTGAAAGGAATCAAACCCACACTGCTTGTTCTCATGGAGGAAAACAAGACTAAAGCTCAATCATTATCAAGAGGATTTTGGTTTCACCTGTGGCTGCTGAATTCAAAACACCCTCATAGTATTTTACTAGAAATATTCAGTGGAATGGGGTGTCATTGAGCAACATGAAGTTTAAATTGTTGTGGACCAAATAAGAACAAGGCCATTTTGAAAAAAGGGAGTAGATTTTAAATATTTTCTTTGCTCCTTTTCCTATTACCATTTCTCGTTTTAGAGAACTTAGTCATCCAACTCAATATGTCTTTTCTTTGTGACTCCCTTGGTGTGTAAATGGCTTACATGAAGTCCATCCTCCATCTCCAGGCTCTCCAAAAAGGTTGCCATGAAACCTGTCACTGTTCATTCCTCCAACATGGAGCTTCTCCAGTAAAAAGCAATATTTGTAAAGATATAGAAGAACCAGGAATATTCACCAGCAGACAGAAAATGAAGATATCAGCAGAAAAACATTGATGTGAAGGCCACAGCTGCCTGTCCTTATCTAATTTAGACATAGCCCAAGAAAAAGAAAAGGCTACCTGACCCCACAATCTTAACTCAGCATGGGAAAAGCAATCATAAAGGAAAATTACTGCCTGCCATGATTGTAAAGGAAAAGAAATAACAATAGGGAAAATACAAATTACAAGTCTACTCATCACAATGTTTAAACCTGTTTAAAAGACAAGCTGCAACCTTGTGAGAAATCCAGCTTTTAGTACTCTGATTGCCCTAGTTGTTGGGTTAGTTCAGTAAAGACCTAATTGATAAAAACATGTAGCATGAACTTTTTTAACAATCACCACACTTGTCAATGCACATCCAAAACCTCCTCCTTCCTCACACCCCAGATCTGTGACCTCTCCCCACTCCCTTATCAAATGTTGTCCGTGATTTATAGAACCATTTAGATTGGAAAAGGCCTCCAAGATCATCATATCTGGCTCAAAAAGCAGGACCAACCCTGACCTTTCCTCCTTTCTCGCCCCCTGGCCACACCAGGCTGTACTTTACTTAACTCCTCCTTGTTAATTGGCTAAATTGACTCTGAGTTTTCTCAGCCACCTATTAACCCATGACCAAAATACACCTAATTCATCCCATTTTTAACATCTGAGACCCCCCCCAAAGACTCTGTTGCCTTCCCAGCACACAGGTGAGCAGTGGCAAAGGCCAATACATCTGGTGTGATTCACAGAGCAGGGACAGCATTTCCATTCCACACTTCCTTGCAAGGCTGTTGGATAAGACCACAACTGGATAATCAGATAAACTTTGCCAATAAATCCTGACTCAGTGTCACTCTGCAACAACCCACAGCATCACTCACCTGTAAATCAATAATGAAGATGTTAGATGGATGTAATTTGCCCACTAAGGACTGCAAAGAAGCCAGGAGCTGCTTCTAAATTAACTTTTCCTCCCCTACCACCCAATAACCTGAGGCCTGGGCAAGGCTCCAGCCACCTTTTAGGAGCAACACATTATCTGCAAAACCTGGATATCCACCTTGCTCTCAGTAGCTCCAGTCAATTACAAGCAGAAAAGACTCATATTCTTCCATTTGCTCCTACATGTCAACATTATGATCTAGACAAAGGTCATAACGCTCCAATATCCAAAATCCAGTTAATTGATTCCCTCTGGGTATCAAATCCCTGCAGCCCTGCAGTTATTGCTGCATCAATCATATTGTTATTCATACCAAAGAATTAGAAAGATGTCCAAAACACTGAAAGATCTTCCTGCTCCCATCCTCAGCTTCTCCTCCGGCCATTTCCAGGCACACCAATTTTCTTGGTAACACATTTAAAATTCAATTTCCCCTCAGAGGATTTGATTGTGCCTATAAATCTGAGCCTGGGCTCTGATCAGATCCCCAAAATTACTCCCAAAATTCCTGCCAAACTCTCAGTTATTGCATCCATATCTTAACAGAATACCATCTTGCAACCTGTTTTGGGATTAGGGAGTCCTAGAACCTCTAATAATTAACATCAAATATTTCCACATCATTCAGATTTTCTTTAGCCATGTATAATAGTTCTGCAATTTTAATCTCACACCCAAATAAGTCACCTTTTGCCTTGCTCCCAGAGAGACTAACAAAAGCATGAGACTCCCATCCATAAGATATTTTTAGTTTTCTGTTCAACAAATAATAAATTCATTTAAATAACAAGGTCCTTTCCACGCAAAGCCCCAGAACCAGTTACCTGCCCAAGAAAATGCTCCAAGTTTGCTACTCACCAAACATTCACTCAACCATAAGCAAAACCAAGTCCTTTAACATTCTCTGAGACCTGAAAAAACAGCTTCCAATGAGACTATACATTCAGATATAAACCAGGATCAATACAGTAATTTTGCTGATGAATTTCTGTGGTCAAACATAACACCAATAAACTCTTGCTGAGCTTGAGAGATGGAGGCCCATGAAGGAACAGTTGTATCTTCAGCAACTGTGAGTTGAAGGACCCAGCCTCCCTCTCAGCAGCTCCTTGCATTGATTTTCTTCTATTTAATGATATTTGTTCTCACCCTTTAGGTGATTTTGTCTTTGATATCATATTATGACAAAGAACTTTCCCCGTAGAAGGAAGCCACTGGAAACCAAAAGGTCTACAGAGGAACTGGAGCTATCCAGGGAGACATGGACATACCTGTGACAACCATGAGTCTCATAACACAGGAAAACTGAAGACATCAGCATTCCTCCTGCAGGATTTTCAGCAACTCAGATTAAAAGGGGAGGCACCAAAACTCTCCCCTAAGCCTTTTGTAGAGCCCAGTGGAAGGATTAGCTAAATGGTAAAACCTGGTCAAAATGGCAATTGAGTCATGACAGCTGGACCAGCAAAAAAACCTCTTGGCCTCAGATGTAAGCACTTTAGGTTGAGGCCAGAGGTGGACAATACACAGATAGAGTGGGCAACCAAGGTGATGGAAAACAATTTGCTGCAGAAAATATGTTTTCTGAAGAGAAAAAAAACAACTATCATGGAATTTTGAAATTGAAACCTTTTCCAAAGTATGTCAAGGAACTTTCTTTGGCTAATTAGAGAAGTTCTTCAAGCTGGGGATGTGCTTCCTTGCCCTGAGCACAGCAATAGTAGCAATAAATAATAATAATTGCAGGGTGGAATCAAACCACAATGGTTTTATTGCTGAGGGACTCAAACAACAAATAATGCCCGCCCATCTATCAAAGAGAAAGCCACGCGAGTTCACCGAACCATCCTCACTGTGTGCTTTTATCTGAGCTAAAACTTGTATGTAAATGTAGATGCAAATTAGGTGTGGCCCTCGAGCTCCTGGAAGGTTGCCAAAAAAGCCTTTGGGGTTGCAAAGTTGAGCATCCTCTGCCATATGGTCGTACCTCTGAAGCTTGGAAGGGAGAGGACACCAGCTCCTCATACACATGGCCCCCAGTACCTGGGAAAAGTTTGGGGATGTAATGATGAAAACAAGGCCTTTTAGATGTTGTCAAAAGCACTCGGTGTTCTCTCACCACTGATATTACAGCAATGTGATGTAAAAAGGATTTATAAACTATAGACAGCATGCTTGAAGTTCTTCTAGGAGGATGTGTTAAGCAATGATTCCAAATAAAATTATTTGCATGGGGTGTTTTTTCATGATTAGGTGATTTTAACAGGAATGTGTCTCCCTGGGAGAGAATAAGGACACCTACAGAGAATCACAGGATGGTTTGGGTTGGAAGGACCTCAAGGATCATCTTGTTGCACCCCCTGCCATGGGCAGGGACACCTTCCCCTAGCCCAGGTTGCTCCAAGCCCCATCCTATCTGGCCTTGGACACTTCCAGGAATGGGGCAGCCACAGCTTCTCTGCCCAACCTGTGCCAGGGCCTGCCAGCCCTCACAGGGAAGAAGTTTTTCCCAATATCCAACCCAAACCTACTGTCTTTCAGTTTGGAGCCATTCCCCCTTTTCCTGTCCCTACAGTTCCTGATGGAGAGTCCTCTCTGACTTCCTTATATGCCCCTTCAGAAACTAGTGCAGAGTTATTCCAGATCCCCAGTGGTCCCTGCTGATTGCTCCTTGATTTTCTTTACTAGTGTCAATCTCCAGATAAACAAACTGGATTTCTTCTGTGTAAAACCCCCCAATTTCTGAGATGTTTATGGGCTTCAGCATCGTGGTTTCACTCTGCTCCCACTGCCCCACACTATGGTTGATGTAAGTGTTCCCAGCAGCCCCACAGGACCTAGAAAAACACTGAGAGCTGGTTTTGCTGAGACAAGCACCTGGTTGTTGCAAAGTATCTCGTCTTTTCTCACTAATTTTGGGGTTCTCACTTCTCCGAAACAGAGTTTGGAGGGACGCTTTTCACTTTTGCTACGGAGCGCTCATGCCAAAGAACATTCCCGTTCTCCCATGCATACCATTAGCACAGTGTACATCTGAAAGAAGGTATTTATATATCTCAGAACGTGTAATTAGGAGTTTAGAGGAGAGATTCCGGCGGAGAAGCAGGACTTGGGGAGTGCTATCATCTGTTGGGTGCTCCGCGAGGAAGTTGCACGTACTCTGCACGGCTTTCCCTATTTATAGAGCGCCGGGAACGCTCCACTGCAGGGCCCACTCAGCCAAGCTGTGGGGATATTTCATCATGAATAACTCATTTGCAGGATTTTGCCTCTTTGTCTGTTTACATTTTGCTGTTTAGTAACGAGGTATTTGTTGCCGTGGTGGGAGCGTTGTTGAGCGGGTGGGAGTTTCCCTTGCTCCGGGCAGAGCATGGATCTGATGATTTGGCCCAGTGGGAGCTGAGGGTGCCTGGGAAGATCAGACTCCCAAGAAAGGAAAACAGTTAACATTGTGCTGACAATGTGCCTTAGTTGGATACATTGCCAAACAAGACGTATAGATTTTGTGTAATGTTGCCTGTAATCAACCTACCGTGGCATAATTAAGGGACTGCTTTAGTTTAGATATAAGAAATGAACTCTCTTTCTCAAATGCAAAATTGGTCAAGGGGTTGGTCGGGGTTTTTTTTTTTTATTTTACTCTGGTTTATTTTCTAGCTAGAGAAGGGAACATTTATAATTTCAGTTCTTTTCTGTTGTAAATTGCACAGCAAAAGTTAAAAAGTCTCTGGCAAACACACTCTGCGTGATTAGTACAGGCCCACTGGTAGAACAGAATCAGCTCAGACAATGGGTAAAAATAAATCATTACTAGGTACATGGAATTTGAGATGGAAATGGCACTAATGGTTGTTAAATGAGGTATATTGCAGGGAAGGATTATATTTTGAATGGTGTTAAAATTGCTTTGGGAGTGAATATTCTGACTAATATTATTATTTGTGTACTTGAAGTCTGGCGTGATGGGGTTGTGTTCCTGAAGAGAGTTTATTAGAAGTACAAATAGATTATGGATGCTTATTTTTCCCTTTTACTTTCTGAATAACAAGAGGGTAAACTACCCTTACAGTGAATGAACCACAGCTTTATCTATTCCTCACTATGACTCAGTCAAGCCAGGAACTTCCTCAAACTTTTTTTTCCCATAAAATCCTGCTGTTCTGTCAATGACAAAGGACTTCATAAAAACGTACCGACCTCCAAATTTAACAGAACAGTGTCTCAGGTCAAGCTGGAATTTCAGGAGAGAGGAAGGGACTCAGAAAGAATTTATCTGAGAAAAAATCTTTTTCCCCAGAAGCAGAAAGAGAACTTTTCTTGCAAGAGTGGAATAAAACAGAGTGGCAGCCTTTGCAGCTGGACACAGGTTGAGATCTGTCTCTTTTCAGCAGCCCCCTTGACCCAGAATGGTCTCCACACACATTCCCATGTCACGATGTAAATATTTGGTAAAGGTTTAGTGCAGTGAAAGCTCAGCCTCAGCCTCACAAGTACAAGCTGCTTGGGTGTTGACCTAAACCTTCATCGTAGCTACAGGAGCTGGCCTTTGATGATCCCTGTGGGTCCCTTCCAACAGAGAATATCCCACGAGTACACTCTAAATGTCTGATTTAACGATGCTTTCTAGTAATTCCTCGTGGCCATCGTGGAGGGGACACAACCCCAACCTCTGGCTCTTGCCACCAGTTCCACATCCAAATTCTCCCTTCCCCAGGAGCTCTTGGACACACATCCTAGATGTAGCAGGAGATGCCACACTCACTTCTTCTGCTACCTCCGCCCTCTGCTGTTATTTGGAGGGGTTGTTTTTCCATTCTTACCTTTCCAGTTGAGAAATTATTGCTAAAATGTGATGCCTTTCTCCTGTGTAAATCTTAGTCTTGGTGCTGTGCCATTGTTGAAGGCAAACTGGCAGCCTGTCAGATTGTTTTCAGTAAGTTATACTGCATTCAAAGTTAAAACAGGACCATTTAGCCATGTTTGTATTTCTGGGATCATGGTTTGTAGAAACAATTCGTTCCAGGAATTGAACTTTTGTTATCATTTTCAGAGGAACATTTGGCAGGATAGGCCCATCAATTAAAAAAAAAAAAAAAAAAGAAAGAACAAAAAGAAGAAAAGTCTTAAAAAAAAAGAAAGCAAACCCAGCTGAGCTTTATTAACTCTCCCATCTCTGAGTTATCAATAACTACAGCCAATGCTGCTCTCAAATTCGGATAATTCTGCTAAAATAGACCTTTTCCTTTCAGATTCCCCTCCTCTTTCATTGCAGCCTCTCACACATAGGTATGAGTGAGAGTGAAGATTGCCTAAAATGTTCATGTGGTTTAAATCTTTTTTGAATACAAATAGTGGGGGGATGATACAGAATCAGGCTAAGGCTGAGTTCATGTTTGATGGATCCAGCCTGAGTGAGGGCACCGGCAGCTCTGAAAGGCTTCAATTGGTGTATTAAGACCCTGGAAAGGGTGTAATTTATCTCAGATCACAGGCTGTAAAATCACTCAGAATTCAAACTTGCTTTCAAACAGGGCCCTTTTTATTTGCCTCTCAGCCAAATGATGGTTGTTTTGTTGTCCCCCCCTCTCCCCGAGCGGAGCGGGTGAAGTTTTCCTCTAATTACTAATACATTTCACACAAAAGAAATCAAAATTCTGGGAAGTAATCTAATCACAAATTCAGATCTCATCTGATAAAAAGGACCACAAGAAGGAGACTTTTTTTCCCCCAATATTTGAAATGAAATGTGCCTCAGAAATGACGTGGTTTGTTTTGGCGCTTTCAAAGTGGAACTGCTGTGGTTTTATTTTTGAAGTGGAATTTGAAAAGGAACGGAATCAGAGAAAGGGAAAATGTTAAATAATTCAAAACTAATCTAAGCATTTCACCTTGATCAACTATATCAGCTGAATCCAGGTTTTAATAACCTAAAAATTCTTAGCAATTTTTAGTAATCCTATTTTTTTTCCCCATTTGTGCCAAAAATTCCCTATTGATTCTTATTTAATTTGACCTTTCTCAGGTTTCTGCTATTTTTGTACCCTCACCTGAAACAGAACAAATTAATCATTTTTCCAGCTCTATCCCAGACTAATGAGCTCATAAATGAACAAAGTGCACTAAGTCCACAGACTGTCTCTCTTTCTTCTTTCAGCCAAATCTCACAACTTCACCTGTTAACCATCCCTATTAAACCTGCTACATATTTTGTTTCTGTTGGACTCGAAAGTTTTATTCCCGCTTAAAATTTTCTGGACTTTCAGTGGTGGAGTTATTTGATATCCTGAAAACATTCAATACAAAACTCCAGCTCTGTCAGCTCTCCCTCAGTGCAATATTTGCACCACAAGAGCTGCAGATTTTCACTTGCATTGATGACTCTGGCATGTCATTTCAAACCCTGATATTAAAAGGAGGTGGTTTTATAAAGCAAATTTATGTCATTGTTTCTCATCAGTTACATTTCCCTGCACTTTAAAATAATCAACACAATTTGAAAACTTGCTGTCAATAGTATACAGCAGCCTATAATTTTTTACATAAAACCTCCCTGGATCCAGGATAGTTTCTGATATATCCCACCACTAACCCTCCTGATCACTGGGGTGCAACACCTTGTTTTGTGGGGTTTAGTCAATTTTAAAGCCATTGAACTCAACTTTCCACTTATTCTGTGGCTCCACATCCCAGCATTAACCTCTTCTAGGAAACCCTGTCAGAGGATGTCTGAAAATGCAAGTGTAGGATGTCTCTTGCATTGCCTTGTCTATGCTGGCAGAAATAATAAGGAGAAAGGATTCCAGCATATCTGCCTTGCCCCCTCGAATTAAATTTGCTTTCTCTAATCAGGCAGTGCTTGTCCCAACGTACCTTTCATTTGATTCCTTAAAATATTATCTAGGACACTCTCCACAGTTTATGCCAGTGAGATGTTCTTTCCCCATATGTCCCTGGACCACTTTTAAATAATTCCTTTATTAGATTTCACCAGCCTTAAAGGATCTGAAATTTCTAATAAAGTCTCCAATTTCCCTTCTTACTTCCTTTGGCTCTCTTGGATGTATTTTGTCTGATTCCGATGGCCTATCAATTTTTTTAAAAGCTTCTAATCTCTTAATAGCCCATTTGAGTGCTATCTGGATACTTTCTAATTCCTCACTTTCAAGCCCTGAAATCTGGTGTCAGATTTATTCAAATGTGGGGGGCAGGTGGACAGAAATTGTCGCAGATAATTTGACTTTCTTTTGTTTCTCCACTTCATTATTTCCGAGAATGCTTCGGGTCTTTAACAACGCAACAATTACAGTCAACCTTAAATACCTTGAAGATTCTTTGTAGAATGTTTTTAGTCTAAATTTGAGCTCCTTGCTGGAGCTCAGATTCTGCAGGCACTTCCATCCTGAGCCAGTGCTGCTGTTGTAACTTAGCTGTGAAAACCAGCCACGGGCTAAAATAAGGCTCTGAAAGTTCTCTCCAAACGCTGTTTGTTTGGGTTCTTTTTAAGGGTTTGAATTAAAAAGAACGAGGCCTTTTTTTAGTACATGTTTAATTTGAAAAGAAAATAATAATAATAATAATAATAAAAACTTCATAAAGACCTTATGCAGACCATTAGTCTGTAATGTGGGCCAGACTCTGTGTGTGTGTCTTTTTAAATGATTAATTGCAGTGGGAAATTATTAGAAACAAGAAACTGGCAGAAGTATTTTTTTTTTTCAAAGAAAGTTTAATGATGATGTATTTTAAAAAAAAAAAAATAAACGAATTAATAAAACAAACAGCCTTCATTAGACTGAAAAGCTCCTTCTAAGTCAGTGAAATTCTTGCAAAAATCAGAGGCACTGCAACAGAGGTCCTGCAACAGAGTCCCAAATCCCTCCAGGCTCAATCCCACAGAAGGGACACACAGCCCAGGCTTGTACAAGCTGTGCATTCAAATTTTACATTCAGAAAGGAAATTTCATTCATTATGGGTGCTCTCCATAACTCTCCTGAGACATGGGGTGACTTTTCCACCTCAGGCTTCTACTTTTAGATTTTTGATAATGTATTTATTTGCATTACAGTGGTAAAAATTGAAGCAGAAACAAAACAGTTTATGGTTAGTAAGTGATAGGAAGGAATAGACCCTTCACCTGCAAGGATTTTGTGTTTCAAGAAAGAAAGGGGAGGAAAGGAGGGAAGGGAGGGAAGAAGGGAGGGAAGGGAGGGAAGGGAGGGAAGGAAGGGAAGGAAGGGAAGGAAAGAAGGAGAAGCACTGAGAGAGAACAACCCCCCTTACAACATGAATGACTTCTGAATAAAATTATTACATATTTTTAATCATTTTTTTAAACCACTGTGGAAAATGACAGCCATTCTTTTGCCTCCATGTGCTTGTTGTGTCTTCACTGGTGCCACCACCTAAGAAAACAAATCCTGGTGAGAGTCTCACAGCAAGTTGTGACCATGCTCTGATCCAAAAAGCAGTTGTGTGGCAGATTTAGGGGACCAGACCTCAGGAAAAAACATCAGCCCCTGGGCCCCTTATCCACAGGGTCCCAAAGTTTAGGGCAGCTCCAGGAAAAACATCATCCCCTGACCCCTTTTCCACAGGGTCCCAAAGTTCAGGACAGCTCCTGAGAACGGGCAACACCTGAGCTCCAACCTCCTGCCCCAGTGTCCCCACAAAAGACTCTGACTGGTGAGACTGGCCCCCTAAAACCTCCTTCCTGAGCTTTCCACATCAAATAAAGCACATTTATTAGGTGAGGGAGCTTGTTTAACAACCAGGTTGGGGTCACTCCTGGTCACCTGGCAAACAAAGGTTGCAGCCCTTGATATAATAAATCATTATCAGCATCTTGCACACGTTTGCACATGTGGCTTGTTTAGCCTCATGCTGTGTTTTATACAGAAAGACCTGTTTGCATCTGGGTTTCAATTGCCTGTGGGTTTTTTTGGAATATTTGTAAGTGCTGTTTCAATGCATCTCTGCTCCAAGCAGCTCGCTCATGATCAACAGCAAGGTTTGCTTCCAAGCTGTTTAAAGTGCACCGTTTTGTTAATACAAAAAGAAGGAACAGATACACGGATTTAAGCAGTGAAAACTGGAGGTGATGTCATGGTGCTTCAATCATTCCAACATGGACATCCCAGATTAGATAAACCCAGTTCTATATTTAAAAACAGACCAAGGCTTAACATTATTGATTTAAGTCATGCTCCCAGGTACAGTTCTCAAAACCACTCCAAAAAACCTCAAGTCCCAGTAAATGTTGGTCCCTTGAAAATGTGACCTGCAAAATACTAATATATACTAATATATACAATAATATATAAAATAAATAGTAAATATATTCTTCAAAATCCAGAGTGGACATACATGGTAGTCACTTGCTGAGTGGATTTGGCCAAATATCCCTCCATGGCATAGGTTGCTTATTTTGAAAAAAGTGTTTTAATGAAGGATGACGAAGAACAAATGCTTTAATAAAGAATGATAATGAAAACCAAGCTTGCTTCTATTCATTATATATGTAAAGTTACTTTAAAACACTGAAAATTTTTGCTTTATTTGTTTTACCTGGGCAACCAAGGATTGTCATCATAAGGGCATTCAAACCCTCTGTATTTTGCACAATATACTGAATGATATCCTTCCATTGCCACCCGTGCCAAGATTCGCTACAACATGTTTCTGCTCTGAGAAGAAACACATCAAACATGTTTGAGGAGCAATTGCCAAGTAATAAAGGCTGTGCTTTTTACAAAGTGACCCAAGAAGGCCCATGCAGGTCACAGGCATCTGCCAACTTACCCACCTAAACGAGAGAAATTTCCACGCTGGAAAAACCTAAATAGTTGCAAGCAAATGTGATGTTGCTGCAACACTGGTCTATGTTGTTAATAGGTATGACAAAGCAGTAATAGCATCCCAGCTTTTTTTTGTATTTCCACTTCAAACAGCAAATCCGCCTGAATTTACCTAATACTTCAATAATCCAATTATAACACTTTACCAGCAGAAATCATCAGCACATAAGCCTCGGAGTCTGTTAAATTAGGGCTGTGTGGAGCTGCTCACCCAAGATGCATTTCAGGCTCTGGTGAACCAGCTCCTCCAAGATCATCAGGCTTGACTTACCACGTTGACTGCAAGGAGGGAGCTTAAAATCATTACTTTAAACACAGAGCTACCAAGCTGGTGAGGAATCCATGCCAACCAAGGCAGCAAGGAGAGGGCCAAAACACCAAGCAACATGGCCAAGCACACAGGCCTCAACCCAAACCGGAGCACAACCAAATTCTCAGCTCATGACTCGGCAGAAACGCTGCATTTTGGTGTCAATGCCACAAAACGTTGATTTATCGATGCGAGTCCATTCGTAGTAAATAGTGTGTGTTCTAAACACAAATTGCTGGTATTTTTCAATACTGGAGGATTTAGTGCCCATAAGTGTCATTTTATTCCTCCTTTCCCGGTCATATCACTTCCTTTTAGTCCCTTCCCCCATAAATCTGTGCCCAGTGATGGCGGCTCTTGCATATCGGTCTGACACCCTCCTTTTCCCTGCATGTAGTATTTATTTAATGGATCAGGGGGACTATCCTTCACACAGAATGAGATATTCTATTCACAGCCAGAACGTTAATATGTCACTAAAGTTACTCGCCTTCCGAGGAGGAGCAAATAAATCTCGCAGGTTTAGGTTTGTACAGGGCTGCTAATGAGCGACGATGGGGTGATTTTTCAAGAATTACATGGTCGAGTCAATTCTTTCAGTTTAGACAAGGGTTTGAGTCCATATTTTAGTAATTTCTGCAGAAACACCATAGACTGCCCAGAGAAGTTGTTGACAACCCATCCCTGGAAGTGTCCAAGGCCAGGTTGGACATGGCGTGGAGCAATCTGGGTTAGTGAAAGGTGTCCCTGCCCATGGCAGGGGTGGGACTGGATGGGCTTTAAGGTCCCTTCCAACCCAAACCAGCCTGTGATTCTGTAAGTTTATGATAACAAAGGACTTTCTGGGTGTCACCTGTTCATAAAATGTACCCAATTACCCATGGAAGGCTCACAAATGTGCAATGAGCAGAAAAAGCCTTGTGTCAGAGTTAGTTCCTAACCCTAAAAAGTCAAATTAAACCTCAGATTAAATATTACCCTCCGAGTAAATACTACTCTGCTTCCAGAAACTGCCACCTCTATTCAGACCTGAGTGTCCTCGGGGGTTCAAATCAATAGTTGAGCTGGGTCTTCTTCTATTTTTTTAATTTTTTTTGAGAAATGTATGGGTAAATATCAACTGTAATTAATAGTGTTTTGAAAGATAGATTATTACTGTAATTTCTGCTGACATTTTGTGTGCAGTATGTTTTGCTTTACTAATTAAACAGTGTGAACTGTTTTCTGGAGGTTAATACATTTCACAAAAATTCCAATTTGTAAATAAGAGAAATTCAGAATATTTATTTGTAGTTATGTGACATTATAAAGCAGAGATGGGATAAAAGAGGTAGACTGGATAAAAAGAAACATAGATTTTATCTACCCCGTGTTTGGCAGTTGGCTGTGGAAAATATAATCCAGCCATAAATCTATGAACCAACCCTGAATTTGTATTGCATTACTTTTAAAATAATTGCAGCATTTTCACGTCCCCTAAAATGTGCCATAAATCCATAAAAATTATCCATATGTTCTATGTCTAGGAATGAATTAATTACTTTTCACTGTACTGTAAAATACAGATAAAGAAACTCAACCCAGAAAGTTAAAAACGCCTTTAATAGATGCTTTTCCATATGCATAATAAGGAATTATTGCACTAAGGGATTATCTAAAAACTGAATTTATATGACAAACAGTTAAAACAGGAATTTAAACTGATGCTTCTCTCTCTCTAAGGGCCTTTTTGAGTGCTCAGAACTGGGAAGAGATGTGGACATGGAGCACAAGTTATCTGTGCTGACAAACCTGCTGAAAAGCCCAAATCCAGAGCTTTGATTAAAGACAATTAGAACAAAATCAGATCTTCCTGTTCCTGTAGCCCATCTATTTAACCACATGTTCCTCTAGTTATCACTGGCTATCACGCTTGTTATGCTAATTTTCTTAAAAGGGGTATGTAAGAAACTGTTTATACCAGCTCAGCATGCCAAGGTGAAGCTGGGCTGGTCAAGGGGCTGAAGCTCCCCAAACCAGAGCAGAGTTCAGGGATGAGGTCTAGGTGATTCCACACCCTCAAAGGGCAAAAAAATTAGGGAGGGGAGAGCAGAGTGGTTAAAAGCCCTAAAGTTTGCATGCTGGATATCTGAAGGACAGCTGGAAAAGGTTTAAGGAGTGTTTCGATCTCTCTCCAAGCAAGGGGTGCCAGCAAAAAACAAACATAACTCTATAAATATATAAATATATATTTCGTGGCAAAAGCTGATTCTCAGCTTGGGGATGTTTTTGATATTTAGACAGAAAAACCTAACTCTGAGAAGATCTTCAAGAATGGAAAGGGGAGAGTGATACTCCAAAAAAACACAAGGGACAAAGTAGTGTGAAATCACAGCAGAGCAGTGACTGGCCCAAGACTAAGAGTCAATCCTCCTTCCCAGCCCTGAGGTTCCAACTAAATCTTGGATATTGATGAAATTATGGTTGTCCCCAGAGGCAAACATTCCTAATTAATCCCTGCAAAGAGGAGGGAAAAAGCAACAAGGCCAGGGTGAAACATGGAAGGTGAGTTCCTCTATGGTGTTGCTGATATATTTGGGATCATGAAGAATAACAAGAATGGTCTGAGGGGAAAATGTTGCAGTACTGAAAGTGAAAGACTGAAATAAAATAGCACACAAGAACACACATGCTGTGACAAACATCTCCTGTCAAGGAAGATCCCAACTTCCAGAAGAAGGTACAAGCTTTGAATGGATAACCCTGCTTGGGAAGATGTTTCAACCAAGCATGAAGAGCACACAGTGGGAAGAAACAGGACAAGCAGCATCAATGCCTTGGAGAAGTTCCAAAGAGCCCATGGACAGCACAAAAGCAAAGAAGCAAAGCAGTGATGTGTGACAGTCATTAATTCTGTGCTGATTACCTACATCCATAAGGTGCTGGACAAAGGCAAGGCCATACCCCTCAGCTGGCATGCTTTGAGCTGCCAGAAGCTGCCAGCACTTCATATGGGCTTGGGATGGCATGAAAAGGTCTTGGGCAGAGCCAGGATTAAGACATTAAAGACCTCCAGCTACAACTTAGGTGAGTGTCTGGCCTCATGAAAGAAGTTGTACTCTAGCTTTAGCCCAGGTTTGTACCTAAACTGGGATTTTAGAGGCTGCTGATGGTTCATGCACACCATGCAGAGGTGACACCTCAAACTCCTTGTTCACAGAGCCAGGACTTCAAAGCACTTGTGGCTGAAAATGCATTAGTGGGGCAAAAACCCAGCACCCGGATGAGAACAAGGAAAAGCTTCACAAACACTTTTAACCTGGCATGGTTTCATCTCTATTATTGCTTTTGCCGGGACAGAAACTCTTGCAAGATGCTCTGTGAGCAGATCCTGACATCACCATCTCTATCTAGACATCATTTTCTTTAATGGTGTCTTTGAAAAGTGCTAAGCAGAGCTGAGGTCTCCTTGGCTGGGACCTTTAGGAATTTTTTCAGCACAAAGGAGCACAAAGAAGTAGCTAATAGCAGTCTGTCACCCCTCAAATCCATCCAGCAATCGCTCTGTGGTGCAGCCCTGCCTTTTATGTGGTTTGTTAAATGTCTTGCACAGCGTGTGGGTGTTGCATAAGTAATAAATAATAATAACTAATACTTGTAATGCTTATCCCAGTGACTACACCACTAACGTGCTGACTAATGCTGTCCCACTGGCTGCCCACACTGTCTGCAATCTCTCTGCATTCTCTGGGCTCTTTTTAAACCTTCTCTCTTCTCATCTGAAAGAGGGCAGGGTTAGATTAGATATTAGGAAAAAATTCTTCATTATAAGGGTGGGCAGGCCCCAGGACAGGTTGGGCAGGGAAGCTGTGGCTGTTCCATCCCTGGAAGTGTCCAAGGCCAGGTTGGAACAACCTGGGATAGTGGAAGGTGTCCCTGCCCATGGCAGGGGGTGAAACAAGCTGAGCTTTAAAGTCCCTTCCAATCCAAACCATTCTGGAGTTTTATGATCCTATGATGATTTTACATGAGAAGTTAATAACCCAAATGTAACACCAGAGAAGCACTCCTACAGCTAAGTGAATATAAAGGAAAAGCAAATATTAATAACTTAAGATTAATAAATTAATCTTCAGATGGACATGTCTAGTTTACAACAGGACATTGTTTCACAGCCAGCCACACCCTTGCACATGTCCTGCCTTCATCTCCTCTTTCCCAAGACACATCCCTGAGATTATTTAGCCAAGGATTCAAATTCGTATTTCACCCTAGAAAGGAAAGAGCCAGCCCAGGGATGGGCATGTAGGATTATGTCATGTTTAACACATTGGTGCTTGTACTCGATCCTATTTCATGTACCTGCTCTTTACCAGGGAGCTGGGGAAGCTGCTGCTCTCTTCCTGCACCTCCTGGGGCAGCTCAGGCTGGAGGGGGAAGCAGGTGGGCTGCTGGATATGGGCTCTGAGAGCACTGAAAGCAAAGCACACCGAGGGGGAAGCAGAGAGGGAACCGAGGCGCGACAGGAAATTATTTAGATCAGTACAAGGATGAGGAAAAGTCAAGAGGTTTCGTTATTGCTCAACAGTTTTCACCATCAGAAAAGAGCAGGTGAGGTGGAGGGACTGACCTTTGGCTCCTGGAAAATCCAGGGTCTGTCAAAGTGCTCTAAAGGCAAGTTTCCCAGCATGGATCTCTGGCACGAGACTGGCAGTGAAAGCTGAAGCGTGATGTGATGTGACACCTCCCTTTATCGCGGGTGGAACCAGGCCCCGCGTCTTAATACTAATGCTTTGGGACATTGAAAATCCACATGTGAGGCTTGGCTCTCTCCCTGCTGTTTACATGAGAAAGTGACATCCTGAATCAGTCCATCTCATCAGATTCATGATTTCAGAAGTTCCTCTAAACACGGCTGCAGCATCACCCTAACTTTTCAATACCTCCATGTCAATACATGCCAGTTGCTTAGGGTTATTTTTTTTCCTCTTGGAAAGAAGGTCAAAACAGCAATGCAAATATATTGGGGGGTGGGTGGGGAGGGGAATTGCATTCAAGTAACATTACTTGTTTCTGGAGTCAAGATGCCAGTCCATCTTTAAATCACACAGTTGAGTATTCAATTCACAAATACAATGAGGGTACTTTTAAATTTGAACTGTCATCTTCTGTTATGTGGCCTGATGTTAAGTTGCATTATGCTAGCAGGGAATGGGATAGGACAGAACATAATTCACCACATTATAAACAGCATAACATAACCTGACAACTGGAATTTAAAAGGAGGAAATTCTTTAAGCGTAGGATCATATTGTATATTCCTATACATTTATAAAGCCAGCAGCCAAAGATCCAAGCAGAAAAGCTGAGGGTGCACCTATTGCCAAGAAACCAATGTTGTCTCGTTTGTGGGGCATGTAAATAATCTGGGGTGGTTTTCTTTCCATTTTTATTCCCTGACTGCACAGCTGCCACTTTCCTCTCCGTGCTGCTCAGGGAGCTTGGTGGTGGTGGCATCCTCTGAAAACTTTCGTACCTCAGCCACAGAGCAGCACTCACTTTTGTGGAAGCTGTTTTGTTTGCTCTCCTGGGCTGGAAGAAAGAACGAAGTAACACATTTCTTCACCATGAATATGCTAACAGCCATAAATCTGCTCCCTGGCATTACTGTAGAACAAACCATAGTAAATGTTTAAAAATGTGCTCCTAAAATAAGCCCTGACTGAGCCTTGATGTCACTTTATTTAATTCACATTGGCATTGCATACACAGCTCAGTTTACCAGAGAGGATTCATTCTTTACTGGAGCATAATTACATTATCAGATATTCAGTAGAGGCCATAAACCACAGAATGGAAATTAGACTGTCAAGGCCATTTTAGACTACAAGGATTATTGTATTTTAACGTTTGTGTTGTCAACCACCGTGCTGGCAATCTAGCATGTGGACCCCAATTTTCAACATCACTCTAACCTGAATAAAATTTAAATATATGAACACTAAATTGAACAATCAATAACAATCTTTTTAGCTATATAAGCTTCTGACTGGCAGCAAACTAAGCAATAGCACAGAGGCACATCAATCAGGAAGCTCCTTTTTCCTTCCTAGTCCTGTGTGTTTTGGGCTGAAGGAAACTTGTTCTGGGGCATTGTTTCCTGCTCTCCAATATAAAAAAAAATTTCTTAAAAGTGAACTGCAGCTTTCTTTTCGTTGCCCACTTAGATTTGTAAATGGAATTTATTGCACACGGTGTCCTCTTATAGATTAAATTAATGTTATTGTAAAGAGGTTTAATGCTCAAAGATATTTATGACTCATGCTGAGAAAGAAGCTGTACTCGGTTATGATGATTAATACAATTTTCCCAAGTTCTCACAGATGAAATTGCTCCATGTGCATATTTTGAGTACAAAACAGATAACCATAATTCTAAGAAAAGGCAGCCATGGTTGTGTTACTGATGCATCAACTGGAATTAGCAAGTTGCTTGTGGAGCACATGAAATGTTTTCGTTGGATTTAGGTCCTGCTTGATGGACAACGGGAGAATCAACCCTCACATCATCCCAACCTGTGTTTGTGGTTTTCATCTTAGCAGAACAAAAGTTAGTGCTTACAGTTAGTTTTTAGGGTCAACCACTAATAAGACAGGCTGTGATTTAAAACTTATATCCCCTGTCCAGGATGAAAACCAAATGAGACGGGATGTGACAACATATCAGGGAACTGAGGATTTACTGACTCCTCGGGCATGTGGGTCTGAAAACTGGACAATCTCCACGTTGCTGCAGTGAAAACCTAAAAATGCATCACACATGTCTGATCAGAAGAGCTCTCCAACAGTTTTGCAAGGTCAGGGAAGATTAAACTAAACAATCCCCAACACAAGAATGATGTCGACCTGTTGGAGAGAATCCCGAGGAGGCTCCAGAGATGTTCCAGGGCTGGAGCCCCCCTGCTCTGGAGCCAGGCTGGGAGAGCTGGGGGGGCTCCCCTGGAGAAGAGGAGGCTCCAGGGAAACCTGAGAGCCCCTTCCAGTGCCTAAAGGGGCTCCAGAAGAGCTGGGGAGGGACTGGGGACAAGGCATGGAGGGACAAGACACAGGGAATGGCTTCCCACTGCCAGAGGGCAGGGCTGGATGGGATATTGGGAAGGAATTGGTGGCTGGGAGGGTGGGCAGGGACTGGCACAGGTTGGGCAGAGAAGCTGTGGCTGCCCCTGGATCCCTGGGAGTGTCCATAGCCAGGTTGGATGGGGCTTGGAGCAACCTGGGCTGGTGGAAGGTGTCCCTGCCCATGGTGGGGGCATCACTGGATGGGCTTTGCCACTCAAACCAGTCTGGGATTCCATGGATTCTGTGATATTTCCTCCTTAACCTGTGGGAGTCAGCCCTCACCACCAGCAAACATTGCAAATATTCATTTATCAGCCTCCCTGTCATGGACTCAACTTTACCATAATTAGCTGGCAGTGCCGTGACTGTCCCACACTCCAGTTCCAAACTGTGGCATTTCCCTTCAGATTGTAGCTGAACCTCTTGTTGGCCTGCAGGAACAGCAAAGCAGAGCCTGTGTAAAAACCAGGGGAGTTCTGAAAAACTAATACAGTGCAATAATTGAAACCACTCATTTCCTGAAACAGAAATATGCTGATTCCTGATATTTTTGCTTCTCCTTGTATTTCTTTACATTATACCTAAGGAGCGAGCTGGTAAGCTTGCTCATCAGGAGAAACCAGCCTTAAATGTTTTCTGAATTGAAACAATTTTATAATTTAAATTTGATGATTATCTGTGCCTAAATGCTACAGGTATTAGTGACTCAATACTCCTTGTGCCCAACCCAAAATCTTCCTTGGGTTTAAGGGATTTAACCTGAGTTAAAGAGGACAGAATTTGGTCTGAAAGGGCAGTGAAAGATGTACAGCCATAAAGGGACTTATAAAATCAACACCTGATAGTGACTGGACTGATGAGTATTTTAAAATAAGATTTGAAAGTGCCAGAAAATTTTTTTCCAAATTTTTTCATGCACTTCTGTTAAATCTCTTGTTGAAACCTATTTTTTTTTCCTTTGAGTAATTTTTAATGTTATAACCAACTTTGAAATAAATACAGATATATTTCTCTCTCACTTCATCATATCGTTGGCCTCCTGCTTCAGTTTCCAGAGCCCTTTTGAAAACCACAAGCTCCAAGTTAATTGGTTTAATCTGGTTGTGAGGATTAGCTATTTTTACCTGCAGTTACATATGAAACAATTATATATGAAATATTGATTGTTCATTAATATGGGGGATATCTCCATTAATGTATTTTGTGCAGCTTCAGGCTCCTGGAGCACAGTAACTCTGAAGAGGTCTAGGGAATTTTAACCAGCTTTTAAAGTTATAAATATTATTTAAATTGTTTTACATCTGAAGTCAATCTGGAGATGTTGTATATATATATTAAAAAAGGCATAAAAATGCATTTAAAGAAAACAGCAATGTCACTGTGCTAAAATTTATATATTCCAAAACCTACAGATATTCCTTTCAATTTCTAGTTAGTTAAAAGGAGAATATCTTCGTCTTTCCACATCCTCTTTGTATTGGCTTGTCTGAAAGCTGGTCTGAATTTGGGATGCTCGTGCTTCTCCATCACCCTGAATGAAAGAGCCAAATCATTCATGGTGCTGATCACAATAAACACAATTTTCTACAGTGATATCAAGTCATACAAATATCGGTTCTAAAACAAGCAGCCTCAGAAGGCCAAAAGATTCTCAAGTCCCAAATCACTGCTGAAAACTGAAGATGGAAGTGTAGAATTACAAACCAGGTAGAATGAAGTTCTCAGAAAGCAAGGAGATAATGCGATTTAAAGTTTATTTGTAGCCAATATATGCACTTAAATTTGTTGCTGCTGAGAACCAGGTGATGTGTCGATACAACCGCTGGGCTTTGATCACAGTGGGACTTCTGACATATCATTAACACTCAGAAATTCCACACTTAATAACAAAAAAAAATTCACAAAATTTGCAAATAAAAATATAATCATGACTTTTAAAGGAGAACATGGTGAAATGGTCAAACCAACAATGGTCAGACCCAAACTCCAATTCATTCACCCCCAAAAATAAGCTGTTCTGCACCACTTGTCATCTCAGGTGGCAAATCTGCTCCAGTCATAAAAAATGAAGCCTGTCATGCTGGGATTTATTCATATTAGATGATGTTAGATGTTTGAAAAGGTTAAAGAGGTGTTTTTTTAAGGGTTGTGTTTCAAACAGGTTGAACTTCTTTTCCAAAAGGAGAAAAATTGGGAAAAAAAAGAAAACAATTCTAACAATTCTTCCAAACTCTTTCATAGCCTGATTGTTACAGAACTCAATGCAATATATCGAATTATCAGGAACCTGTATATTGGTGGATGTATATTGCATCCACCATTTTTCCCAGGAAAATTGATTGATTTATAGTTATAGAAGATGTTAACCCAAAAAACCAAAAAAAAAAAACCTCCCCAGAATCTTTCTTTGCTCAACAATTTATTCCGGTTTCCACCCTCCTCCCTCTTTACATAGCTCTTGTCAGCTATCATTATAAGTGAACAACACAAAGGCTTAAAGACATACCCTCTGGTTAAAAATTAAAGAAAAAAATGAAAAACATAAAAATAAAAAACCCCCACAGCTTTCAAGTGTGAACAGGATTAATCACACATAATAATTATACAAAGTGATAACACTTATTATAAGATCACATAAACACCGTTAAACGAACAGTGGCAGTAACCTTTAGGAGGGAAAAACAAAGCCACCAAAAATAATACAAATCCAAGTTTCTCTTGGAAAGACTTTGGGGCTGAGGCTTCTCTGAAGCCCTGGATGAAACTAATGTGCAGTGTTTCAAAGCAAATGCCACTCACAGCTGATCTGCAGAGCATAAAAAGCAGAGACAGAATAAGGGTGGGGGAAATTCCTGCTCTCCAGCCCCTCAATCCTCGAGGAATCCTCAACAACTCCTAAGCTTGTTTTCTAGATCGTCAATGTAATTAGCCAACAATTCGTACCCTCCATATTAGCAATCCTTTGTTGAGCTCCACGCAGTTCGAAAGCAAGGCTTTCAAAGACTTCTTGAATCTGTTTCTTCCTTCTTGCATTAGCTGTGCCTTCAAACACATCAGCCTTTTCCTCCCACTCGCTTTGGTTTTCTTAAGAAACTCCACTCTGCTCAAAGTCTTGGTTTGATCTCGTATTATCGCTCATTTTTATAGTTCCAACTAAGTATCTGAGAAAGAGTTTCTAACAAATTCTTCATGGACAACCACACTATTTTTTTTTTAAGCACAAGAAGGTCCTGGAGAATTCTGCTGCAGAGTCACTGGGTGGGCAGAAGATTGTGAGGCACTTCCACAGTGGCAGGATATGACCCATTGTGGGACCTTCTGGGTGCGAGGATAATGCACCCCACAAACCTGCCACGGGTTTCCCATTCCCGGTCAATCAATATTAGAATATTGCCAAAGGTCCATGGGAGGCTGTGGAGGGGATCATGATTTAATTGCCAGGGTGGTGATCAGGCAAAGGCTGCACTCGATGCTCCTGGAGATCTTTTCCAACATAAATGGTTCTGTGATTCTACAAAGAGAGAAATCAGGCAGAGGGACAGTGGGGGAAGATGCAGAGCAATATGCAAGGTGCAGAGGGTTAAGGAAGATGAAATATAACTAATGTTTCTATACAGGTAATTAAAAAGACAAAATATCTTCAAATTTTTGAATCTTGAAATATATTCAATGTGCAAACCCGTACGATTATTAGGCATTATTGAGAAGGGAGACTAAGGACATGGCAATGAGTGTATGAAAGTTCTGAAACCAAAGATCACCTACATATCTATGAAAATAAAAGCAAAATAATGAGGGATGATAGAAATTCCTGCTGGTCATGACCAGAATGGGTTTGGGGCAACATTCTCAGTAACACAAGGCTGAGAGCAGCACGAACCTGAACTGCCCAACAGCACAACGAGAGGTGGATGTTGGTCCAAGGGGACAGGACTGAGCTGACGTCACAGCAAAACTCAGGTAAATTCTCAGAGAAACCCTCATCTTGGAAAGAAAAAAATCAGAAATAAAAGTACACCTGTGCCTTACTAAACATGTGTGTAATTATAGCGCCGGAATGAAGTGGGTTTAATCTTCACAGCAACTAAGAGCACACAAACAGCTACTTCTGAAAAATGACTGCAAGCAGAAGAAAGGAACAGCTTGTTCAGGGATTATTTTTTTCCTCTCCACTTTCAAACCAGCGACATCTTGCTATTTGCCTGTTGTCCAAGAAACTGTTTGGGGTCATGAAATATATAAGGGGCTCATATATCTATATTTTACCTTTCTGTCAAATATTTACATGTCATACACAGGACCTCACCAAGGAGTTGTTGTGATTAGTTGCCAAGAAGCATCAAGAATCAAATACGCTTGTTAGTGTTTAAGGGTTTTCCTGTTTATTTCTACAAACATGCAGGATAAACACTGTCAGGCCAAAGTAAACTACAGAGTACACATTTTTTTTCCCCAGAACTAATACCCTATAAAAGCCTAGGATGGTTGAAAACTACATTTCAACCGATTCCTTCTGGCGACTAACACCATGTGTGAAGGCTCAAGGATATTTCACAACCCAGAGCCTCTGCTAATTAGTTAAAATTATCATTAAAAAGCCACCCTTGCTTTAGACCTAAGAGCTGATGAAGATCCTCCTAAACATGCCAAAAAAATGGGGCCAACATTTGGAACTGATCAAAGGAAGTCAAATTGATAGGGGATATAGTTTTAAGTAACAAAACCTCAAATTCAGCTCAGACTGAAAGGAAAAACAACAACCCAGCAACACACATGAACAGTATCAAAATCTGAGCCACCACGCCAGGGACTGAATTTTGAGTGACATTCAAAAGATTTTCATTAAAGTATCTATTTGTTTCAGTCATTTGAGAACTATTTAGTCACTTAACTCTCCCTGCTGAATTTTTTTCGGATGCCAATTGACAGAGAAAATTCATTCCAACTAAAGATAAATCCCCGTTTTCCCTGCCAAGAGTTTTCCTGCCATAGACAATTATTAGTCTAGAGGGGACTGTTTCTTTCTTCTTGAAATTTAGCTCCTTCTAAGAAACTTAAGTTAAATGAAGTACTACATTAAAGTGACAATCTGGTGAGTCTACCTTTGTGCTTTGTTTCTTCTGAGGCAAAGTTAAGGAACATATGAAATGGAAGAAATATTCGTATACAGAGATCAGTAAAGAATTTAGTTTTCAATTCAGTAGAATGATAAAATAAGGGAAAAAATAAGAAAATGCAGTTTTGGTCAAACAAGCATTTATTTTTAAACTGATCATGCACAGTTGGTTGTAAAATTAGTTATTATAGAATCATGGAATGGTTTGGTTTAGAAGGGACCTTAAAGATCATCTCCTTCCACCCCCTGCCATGGGCAGGGACATCTTTCACCAGCCCAGGTGGCTCCAACCTGGCCTTGGACACTCCCAGGGATCCAGGGGCAGCCACAGCTTCTCTGCCCAACCTGTGCAAGTCCCTGCCCACCCTTCCAGCCAGCAATTCCCTCCCACTATCCCACCTAAACCTCCTCTCCTTCAGTTTGAAGCCATTGATTCCATTAAACCTCTATATTATTGTGTTTTAATGTTCTCTCATTCCATGATGTCACATCTTCTGTTCTAGACAGACTATTTTCTAACTCTGCACAGTCTTTGAAACATCTGGGTGTAAATTGATGTTTGAGAGGAGTTGCTGCCATGAGAGCTCATGGCATCAAATATCTGTTTCAATATCACGCTTTCAAAAGAGGAGAAAGCCCTGAGTTTACCACGTGTTTTCAAATGAGGTGTATCAAACAAGTCATCAAGGATCAAAATGACCTCACTTTCCATCAGGTAAATGCATTCACAGCAAGGCCACTTCTTAGCTGGTGTTCCAGACAGGTAAATTCTTCACATTTGGGCAGATCCAAAGTTCATTATTCATTATATCTCCTGTCTTTCGGTCGGTTGCTCTGCAATTAATTATTGCACGACGTTACCCAGGAAAGCATCAAATTCATCCATGTCTGTCCAGTGTGCTCTGCCTCGGCTTATTTTAAGTGGCCAAATTATTAGGAAACATCTGAAATTTCCTGAGAAATAAATGACAATAAAAAGGCCAGAGCAGAATGAGAAAGTTCATCACTTTAAACATTTGAGATCAGAATAAGGAGAATGGATCAAAATTGATCAAAATGAGGTCTAAAGGAGACAGAATTTGTCTTGCTGGGAAGTTTTCAGAAAAATCATCATATTTTTAAAGAACAAGATAGTCCAAGTACAGAATAAAGACATAGGATTGAAAAAGAGGAGTGTTACAATGGGTAGAAGATTTGTTTAATAACATCCATATACTGTAACACATATTTAAATGAGGACTAATTGAAGTGTCAGATAAAATTATGGCTAAAAAACCTGTGTGCCATCAAAAAAACTGCACGAAGGAATTTGAAAACAAGGTTTTGCTACGTAGAAACTTATTTAGATCAGCAGCCAATCTCCACACGGCTGGACAGTTTATATTACAATGCACCTAAAGGGGTTCCTGAGATGTATTTCCTTTCTCCAACGTGCTTATGGCATAAATAAAGGTTTCAGCATTTGTGACCTGTGCTTTGTATCTGAATTATTATCTATCAGAAAAATAATTTTGATAGGATTATTGTGTTAATATTTACATTTTAAGAACTGTTCATGATATCATAAAAAAAAAAAAGCTAGAATTAAAATTTGGGAGTTTTGCCCCAGTGGCATCACACCATTATTGCATCTCAAGGAGGAAAGGGGTGGGAGGGTATTATTTTGCTCATTAATTGCTGATTTATTAATTGCGTGAAAACAATTCCCTCCGAACCAAATTCTGACAGGTTCAGCTTCATCCATTTGATGGCTTGGAAAGGTTTTCTCCAAAGAGCAAAAAAAAAGGAATTGTAGTTTTCGATGTTGCCAAAAGAAATCTTGACAGGCCAACGTGAGGGTCTGTGTCAGTCATGGAAGATCCTCGTTTGGACATCATGGATTCCATGGCAAGGGGGAACCTTCCCTTCCAAGGGATCCAAACCCAGCCAGCATCACCACAGGACCCACAGAAAAGGGCTCATTCTCTGTCCTGCCCTATTTAAGAGTCATCATTAATAAAGAAATTAATTTTCCTACGTTTTTCTCATAGTAGAGGAAAATAGATTAGAAACGTGAGGGGAAAAACCCGGCGGATGAGGAGGATTTAAAGCCAAAATAGGGTTCAGTCTGAAATCCCTCATGTGCCTGGAAATCCCAGTGCACTTTCCCATCTTGGTGCTTAATAATTAGTCATTAACTCCTGTCCTGTGATGAACAGAACACACTCATCTACCACTTACTTGACAAGATTGGGCTCGTGTTGATTATTTTAACAGCCTAATTTAATTCAGGTTTCTGTAGTTTCTCTAGGAATTTGCCAAGCAGAAATTTATCAGATTCCATATAAATCTATGTCAGGGGGAACTTTAATGGAAATGACTGCATTAAGAATTCAGGATTGGGCCCTTAATAGCTGCTATAATTTATCATCTTTTTAATATGGAGAAATCAGGAAAATGAAATACTCTAAAGACATAAAAGTAATAACCCAATCATTTAATATGAAAGAATAACTAGACAATACTGCCCTGAAGAACTCAAGATAGCCTGGCAGAAAGGCATTGAATAAAAAAGCCAGAAAAGCATCAGGATTAATTTCAGGGAAATGTTGTATCCCTGTAAATAAAAAAACCAGTGGAAAACCAGGAAACCAATCAGTTCTTCTGCATCCTCAGTATTTTTCTGGATGTCTCCAAACACGGCTTTGGTGGAATTATCACGGGCATGGAAATCATTACTGGGGACAGAAATCATCACCCTGGCTCAGAGTGTGGCAGGGAGAGGGAATTTCCTGGCCACAAGCAAAAGGAGCTGAATTCCTTGGGAAAACTTGTGGTTTTGATAGGATATTAGTAAGAAAAATGCAAAATTTTCAGTAGGTAACTATTAGCTGCGTTTTCATCTACAGCCATTATAACTCTCTAGAAACATGTTTTCAAGGTAATATAACCCAAATAACAACTCAAAATGAAAGCAAAAAGGCGAGAAGATGAGAGGTTGTCATTTCAGTCCTAATATTAAAACCAAATAGAAATTCTAATAATAAAGAAAACAGTTTGTTTTACAATTGTACCCACCCACTGCGTTGCTTTCAATGAGAGATATCAAACCGCTTTGAACGGGAGATTATTATTTACATCCTGCTTTTATCCAGAGGTAAAAGGAGGCACAGAAATTTGCCTGCACTGGTCCTAGAGGTCAGTGGCAGGACCATGCTGGAAGGTGAACATTCCAGAAAGCTGGAATGGCCACTGGGCCACCAAAATTGTGTTGGAAGAAGGCACAGGAATGGGATGTGGGTACCCCCTGAATCAGAACTGCTCACTCCACCTTTGTAATTGAACCTCATTCCCTTCAATTGATGGCTGCTGATTCCCAAGAACTCATGAAGGGCTGATCTTCGATGGTCACTCCTCTTGTGGGTTTCTGTTGTTACTCCTGAAGTTTCTCAATTGCTTTGAAAGGCAGAACGAAGACAAAAATCCCTGCCCAGCTGCTGTCAGAGGCTGAGGAATTCAGAACTCCAAACACCTCCAGAACTCCATTCATGAGGTGGGATCTGAACATGCACAAGCATTTTGGGGTCTGGCCTTAAGCTATCATCAAATATTTTTAAAAATTGACTTTTGCTACTGGTTGTTTACAAAGGGAAGGTCCTTTCCACTGTGTAGTGATAAAGGATAAAGGCTTCGAGTTAAATATATTTAAAAGCAATAAAAATTTCTTAAAACACAGCGCAGAACAGAAAGGAAAGGGCTTTTTTGGGTGCTTTCCCCCCTCCCCCGTAACAGCAAATTACTACTTGCCTTTTCCAGCATTACACGAACTGTGATAAATTCGTCTTTGGGTGCCAAAGAAAGGAAAAAAGCCCTCACCCAATGAAAGGGGTGTGTGCTTCGTGCCCACTGCTGCAGGGCTAGGATGAAACTCCTGGGTGTGACTGCCAAGACAAACGCTGGTGCAGCTCTGGAGATGCTTTGCTGAGCTCCAGCAACACCATTTAACAATTTAGTTAACTGATAAAACCCAAAATGCTGCTAATTGCCATTTGTAATATGCTAAATTGCCTGCAAGTAATTTAAACAACAAGCAAGCCAGGCTGGGAGCTGCTCTGTGGCCAGTTGAGCAAAATACTTGATTTGCCATCTCTTCAAGATCATAGATCAGCTCCTAAAGTATATTCTGCAAGTGGACAGCCCAGAGAGTCTCAAAACAGTTAATTCTGCCAAGATTTCCCCACCTGAACTCGCCAAACTTGCCATTTTCTGATAAAATGTACTTATACATAGGCAAAAGTTTAAGTTTCAAGCTGCAGGATCTTCTTTTTCCTTTTCGATTTTCTCCTAAAGCTTAAAAGTTTCCTTTGGGTTAAGGTATTTCTAAAGGTACAACAAAAACCCAACCTTGAAACAATAAAGAAGCCAAAGCTTTGGATATGCTCTGGTTGCTTCCTGCCACGCTAAAAAAAATAAAATTAACTCAAATCCCAAGATCCATCCTCAGGAGCTTAATTGCTTCAAAGAATAGGGATCTTGTCAAATTCCGTCCAAACAAACATAATCAGTAGCTTTCAAAGCTTGTTTGACATTGAGGAGGCAGAGAAAACAACACAGGAACCAAAGAAACACACATCGATGGTCTGTCAAAATTTTTTGTTAGACATGATGCTATTATCAAGGCACATCAGGATGAAATAAAGTGACCTGGCTGACCACAGGCTTACAAATGTCTTGGGAAGGAAGGGAAAACGGTGAATCAAAAGGTAGCTTTGTTGAACGTCCCCCCAGGCCGTCTTATTGACAGGGATGACAATGGTCCCAGGATGCACCATTATCTATGACCAGCAAGCAGACATCAAATGCTACCGAGCTGTCTCTGTCAGAATAGAAAATGCTGCTCAAAATACACAGGGCTTGTTACATTTTGTTCAGCAAAGGTTTGTCAAAAGCCAGGGTCACTCTGTGTGTGCACTGCCCTGAAGGGTAATTTTAAAAGGCAGGAGAGATGCACTTGATTCTTCAGTGTTTCTCCTGGAAGGAGACTTGGAGTCTGTGCACGACCGAAATGTTTTGAAAATCAAAGAGTGACTCAGAAAATAATAAAGGAAAACAAAGCTAATAGATGCTCGCTAGGGCTGTGTCGTTGGAAGGCAAAGCACTTTTCCAAATAAACAGGTTAGGGAATTATTGCCATATTTAGATGTTTTTCTCAATAAAAATTCGGCTGATTTCGAATACATCAGGGGTGGGTGCTACCGTAAAGGCATGACTCAAATGGTGGGGGATAAGTACACCCTCTTCAAGGATCTCTGTTGCCCCATTATGCAGTTAATTGCAGAAAAAATATTTATACTGGCCAGAAAAGAATTGTTAATATGGTACCCTTTGGAAAGAAAAGAGAGAGGCTGTATATACAAACTCCAACCTCAGAAATGTTTGGGTAAACTCTGCCTCTCTCTGAACATCTGCTGAGCACACACTGAGGAACCAGAGTCCAAATGCACCCCACTAATTGAAGCAGAAATCTTTGCTTAAGCACTGCGTGGCCAAAGGAAAACAACACCCGAAACAAAACAAAACCTGAGGGTGAAAACAATATTTTGGGGGATAAAAGGCATTACTGGTGCAGAAAGGGCGTTATGGAGGTTGTCCACTGATTCTTGCTTATGGGACAGCTCTTGATTTTTCATTTTGTGGTCGTGGCTGTGAATTTACCAAGAGATAAAAAAGGGCCTTGAAAACTCCCTGTAGAGACCAGGCAACCCAAAGTGACTCTGCACTGTTCCTTTTACAGCCTGGCAATGTTAATTTAGTGACACATGAACCTTTCTGTCCACACCTGGTGGCTCGTAGGGCTTTGGTGCCCCCAGCTCTGCTGCTCAGCACTGAAAACTCTGTGTCCTGAAAGCACCACGTTCCTTCCCTTCAGCCCTCGGCCATCCAGACCCATTTCCCTGCTGGCTTCTGCTATCGATTATTGTGACTCCTCAGAGCATGTAATTGTCTTGTTTTCTTTCTTTTTCAATGATAAATAACAGAACAACAACAACACAAAAAAAAAAGCCAAATGGAAAAGAACAACCCAGTTACAGCCTTTTGCTTCAGGTTTGTGGCTCCGAGGTTACAGCTGCTGCTCCACTGTCCACATCCCTGTGATTTTCAGGACAGAAATTAGGATAATAGTCTATCAAATGTACTTTCTCTCCTCTTAGGCCGATCTCAAGATGATAGATACGATCCTTTTGCGTCTCATGGGATGTGCTCCTTTGTCCCCAAACACAAGGCTATTAATTCAATGCAATAGTTCCTTTTCCCTTCCACTGGAAGTCACAATATGCTGCAAGTTGGGCTGGCTCGTCTTTCCTCCTTTTGGAGGACTTGAGTGCCCTGAGAGTTGAGAGAGACTTTGCACATCAAGCGTTTGCTCACCAGTACTGCTCCAGCAATTTCTTTACATCCTTTTTGCAGTCCTCCTTGCCTTTTTTCCCCCATTATTCCCATTTTTCCCATCCGGTTTTCAATGTGAGTGGAGCGTTGTCCTTTGGTTAAATTCTTACTGCTTTTTCCAGCTGTTAATTATTGATATAAACATAAATAAAGGGGAAAAAAAAAAAGAAAAGAAAATTAATATCTTCCCCATCTTGGTTAAAACATCTGCATTGATATTCTTGCACATCCCAGCTCTTAAAAGCAGGAAATCTTAGCAGTGACTTCCGTGCTGTAATGCTCCGTGGGAAATTTACAGCTTTAAGGTATCTTTAGCATTTTGACATCAAAGCCTTCACAGAAAAATAGTTGCCTGATGCCATCTGGAAGGAAAAGAAGACAGAAATATATCTACAATCCCTTTTGCCCACCACTCAGTCTTGCATGAAACAGCTCCCTGAGACCAGAGAGCAAATATGTGAACAGGGTGGTGGGTTCAATCTCTCCTGAGCCAGGTTCCAGATATACCATGGAGACAAAAGAGTTTGTAATTATAAAATTCTATAAAAAGGCCAATTTATTAAATAAACCCTGTTTTACTCACCACACTACTCATGTCCGTGATTTCTGACCACACCACCATACTTAGCGCGCGCAATCCTTCACCTTTGTTTAGAATCAAATTAAACTGAACTAATAATAATAAAAAAACAGGCAACATCAATTCTATTTAATTGTTGTGCATCCCCAGGGTGATGAAAACAAACAACCTGGGCTTGAGAGAGCCACATCACACGGGAGGCCACGCTGTGTGCAGTGAGGTAACACGCTCACGTGTGTCAGATTCCCACCCCAAAACAGGGAGCACGGCATCACCTCTGGCTCGTTGCCATCAGCAGGAAATCTGAGCAGCACCTGTGAGTGCACAATATTTGTCTGGCCCTGCAATAACCCTTTTAATTGATGAGGAACAGAGGGCTTACAATTAATGACAGCGAGCAACTTGCTCCGAGGACAGACACCGAGCGAACGAGCGTGATTGCAGATGGTTAAGAGGAAATGTGAAGGGAAAGGGATGAGCACTAAAAAAAAGGGAGCTGGGGAGTATTGATTCGGTGTGACTGATGTGAATGAGTTAAATGATTGACTCTGAAGTGTGAATTCAAATTTACTGTGAATGGAATTTACTGTGAGTGGAACAGAGGATGCATGACCATGACTGAGTGTGACTAGGTATCATTAGGAAGAACTAAGCGAATATGAGTGGAAAGCACTGATTATCTCCCCTGTAATCTATAAATAAACAGTATTGCAGGAAGTTTTGAAAAATGTATTTAATAAGGGATTTCCACTGCCTGAATAAACTTGCTGAGGCCAGACAGCCTGATCTGGAGGAAAATGTATCATTTTACCCAAAGGTCTGTCATGTAATAATACGTGAGCCCGTATCTGACAGGGACAAAATAGGTCTGAATTTACTGCAAAATGGAACCTCTGCACTTAAAATAAATGTATTCCCAATTATCAACAAACAAATGTACTAACTCATGTGGTACCAATTACCCTCTCTTCTGCTCATGGGTGTTTTCCTAAAACACACATGTTGGAATTCAGAAATAGAGGCATTCAAGGCCTGCAAATTTGGGGTCTTCTGCAGATCAGTATAATGGGGTTTATTATCACAAAATAACTGAGTGACCAAATCTCTGCTTCTTTCACCAAATTTTGGTACAAACCACGCAACAGAGCCTTGGTGCAAACAAATGTTGATTTCAAAGGTGGGTTAAAGCAATGACTAAATCCTAGAGCCCAGTGTAACCAACATGAGTTTTACCACTTGATTCAGTATTTTTGCCTTACCTGAGTGATTTCTTCCCCCAAAATCCTCTGCATTCATTACCAAACAATCAGCAGAATTCAGGGGGTTTTTTTTGTCTCAGTCTCTACTGCCACTGAAGAAGAGAAGATGAAAACACTGAGCTCTGTGTTTACCACTGTGGTCAATTAATAACCAAACCAAAATAATGAGAAAGAACAGAGTTCATTTCAGGTGACAGGAGTTTTTCTTGGGATACCTTCCCCCTGGTGATGAATTTACTGGGGTGCAGAAACTCCCCAGCCCTGCCTGAATCAACTGGGGCTTGACCTCAGTCATGGCCTTGAGCATCCCTTAATCCTGTGGTTCTTTGAGTTAGAGGCATTTTAAACTGATGTGCCGTGGATTTACATCCTTAGAACTTCACAGGCTTGAACGCAGCTCTGATGATTAACAGTTCACAAGAATTTAGCCCAAAATTGTGCCCAAACTTTCATTTTTATTAGATTTTGCTTCTAGGTGAGTTCCATTTTACAAAGACTCAGATACAAACAATTTTACTTCTATTGGCTGACCAGCTCCAAAAGGAATAAATTATTCCTGGTTGGATCTTTCTGAGCATCAAGAAACACTTCGAAAACGTTGGCACTGTCACCTCACAAGAGTTTCAGTTTGCAGAATCTGCAATATAAGTAAAAAATCCACTGGGAAGAAAAGAACAAAAAAGGTTATGGAACATACCATAATTAATGAAATTGAAGAAAATCTATTTCTTGAGCTCATGAAGCCTCTTTCCCTTGTCTTGCCTGCTCTTCTGATGGGTCAGGTCACAGTCAGAGTGTCTGCAGAGCCTGAGCAATCCTCTCTGGATGAGCTTCTCCCAGGCAGGACAGAGAACCCTCGACAGGAAACAGTGGGGGATTTACACCTCTCGTGCCAAAGCTGCGCGTGTCCTGTCGATAAATGGAAGGCTTAATTCTTCTGGAGAGCAATTCCAGCATTTTAAAGGGTTTCCTAATGAGGTAAAATTCATTATTGAGATCCAGCACCAAAAAAAAAAGGAGAAACCCCACCTTTTTCACTTGGAATTACAGACATGCAGAGTAAGTATATTCCAGAATTTTTCACAGCATTATATATGATAGAAGTGGGGGAGAATGAGATCATTGAGACTTTACATTCTTTTGCTAGCTGAATATGAAAACCTGACTACAACAGCTATGCTGAGTTACCTTTATTAAAGGAAAGCATAATCAACATTCTTAATTCTGCTACCTCGCACTGCAAAGCAATTGCTAATGAGAAGGTGTCCCAGTTTTTCACTTTTCTGCAGAGGCACCATTGCCAAAATGCCTTAGATAAGATTTAATCACAAAACCAGTGGCCACTGCAAAGAGATGCACAGACTCATGATCTCTGTTTATTCTCCATGTGCCTCTTGAACCTTCCAGCTGTGTTCCAAGAGCTCAGAAAACTTGTGTGAAACAAAGAGCAGGACCCACGTGCTCTCTGGTTTACTTGTAATTAATGCAGTGGTTTGGCTTGAAGGGAACCTTAGAGATCATCTAATTCCAACCCCCCAAAATACATTCCCACTCCTCATTTTAACCTGAGAAAGTAAAGGGTCTGGATTTTATCCCAGACTTTATCCTACCTTGAGCAGAATATCTTATTTCCCTTTCTCTAAACAAATATTTGCTGATCCTCCAGCTCACACAAAGGTGTTGAGTGGACAATTAGAACTCAATATGCTCCAAGGTTTTATTTTTCAGCCAAGCCCCCGAAGGCTGAGCTAAAGGGAATATTTCCACTGCCTTCTTTCCTCCCACCTCCCCCTGAGTTCCAAAAGCAGCTGGGGCTACATCTGAATTGCATGTCATGTCGATGAAGGCCTCAGCTTCTCATGTGCAGCAGGACACAAAGGAAGGATGCTCTGGTAAAAGCACAGTTACAGGCCATTTTTAGCAGTCAAACCAAATATGACACACTTAGGGATGGGCATTGCCTCAGAAAAGCCAGGTTGTCTGTTCACCTTACATTACTCCCCGACTTCCTAACATAGCTTTAGGTTATCCAGCTTTATTTAGCTGCAGACAGAAGGACTTCTACTCTTGCAGATCAAGGCAACTGTCCCTGGAATTGATCTCATTAGCAAAGTTTCCAAAGGAAAGAAGATTAGAGAAAGCAACTGATTTTCTTGACTCGTACTGGTATTTCTATGGCAGCGAAGCAATTTCATCTCCCTTAAAGGCATTGGTTTCAGGTCACATTTTAACTATACTTAAGTCCTCAAATAATTCAGAAGACAATCAAGGATAAGTGACCACTCTCCACTACAGCAAAGCAAATGTTCAGCCTGGTCAAGCTGTAGCTTTTGATGAATGTCATTATTTTTATTTTTTTTTTCCATAGGTTTGTAAATAGCATTCAAAATAAAGGCAGCGTTCTGGATTTAAATACATATTCTGTACCTAAAGATTAGGGTGACAACAAGCCAGGGTGCACACTCAAAGATGAAATTTGCCCCTAAATTTGACAGGTGGACTCCAGAAAGTTTTCAGTGCCAGAAAAGGGCTGTTTTCCTTTTAATACTTCTTGGATGCTAAAGAATAGCCAATGCTGTTTATACTTAGGGCAGTATTTCAACGTGCATTGTTATTTTAATAGAATTTAAACATCTGTGAAACCCCTGAGTTTTCCCAGAAAAACAATTTAATAGAATTTAGAGAAATTATCTCACTTTGCAATAGATAAGCTCTGGTTTGTTTCATTTTTCCAAAGATAATATCCTGCTCAAAATCAGAGCAGGAACACCCTGAACCCATCAAGGCAAGGAAAGGCGACGATGTCTCTGCTTCCCAAGCATGAACACAGGGCATGGATGGGAGAAAATGAATGTGGCAATTCAGAGGATTCCCTCTTCCAAATCCCGAGGTTCAGAGAGAACTAAGGGGCTTAGAAATATCTCCAAAGTAGCTCTGTTGTGCTTCTGCCTCCTGCAAACAACATCCCTGCAAATCCCCGCCAGGCAGCCTTGATGGGAAGGTCCAGATTTGACCAGAAGTCATTATTTTTTGCCTCCAAATCACAACAAATTGTATTGAAGTCACATTCAGAGTTGAAACTGTCACAGCCAAGAAGGAAATCACTGGAGTTTTTGTCCTATATGTGCACATTATATAAAGTCTGACTGTTATCTCTGGGGCCTCCCTGGCAAACTTTCCACCACTCTTTCTCTGTTAGGTCTCAAAGTTATCAGAGTCAGAGTTCATTTATACTTCTGGCTCGACAATGTCCTCAGGGTTTTGGAGTCTGCTATGGCAGAGCAGAAACATAATTTTATGGCCCCTATATTCCAATTCATTTAATTAGGGGGCTTCTTGGATCTCTTGGGGGGGTGTGGGGGGTGTCCTTTCATGTTTAGAGGTTTCTGGAGGAAATCTCTCTCCCTTCCAGAAAGTTCTCCTGCAAGTGTAGATCGTGTTTGCTCTCCATCGAATTAATATTCATCACAGCAGCAGCACAATATACCTTCCCATCTTGCCTTTGCCATTATTAGTTAGGAGGAAGAATTATTGCACAGCAACCCACAAAGAAATGCACATAATTCAAATATACTAATAATGGGGGGAGGGCAGAAATTAAAAGAATATGGCATATTTTTAAAAAAATTGGAGACCACATTTAAATCCAAATGGTTAAAAGGAGTCGGCTGATAAGGAGAGCTCTAATTAAGAAACATCTTGCTGCTAAAAACGTGAACTTTTCCACTTATTTCATACCTCAGGCAGAGCTCAAGCAGAGGTAGATTGTATCTTCTTTAAATAAATGAAAGAGGGGAAAAAAATATATTAATCTGCATTGTGCTAATACTGATGTGCCCCGAGCAGAAGTTCCAATTCATTGTGTGACGTTCTCTGCCCCGACGTAGCTCGGGCACCTCTGCCTTGAGAGATTTTCAGTCAAACCAAGAAAAAAGGGGGAGAAATAATGTGTTATGGGAGAAAGAATGTGTTATCTGCATCTCACAGGGACGTGGGGAGCTTGCCTGATTTCTCCAAGCTGGAGCAAGAAGTCTCTGAGCAATCCAGGTCTGAGTTTTTGGGGGTTGGTTTGCAGCTCTGAGGTGGTGCAGGTGACACACAGATGGGGGGAAACCGAATCCAGGTTTTCCATATAATTTCCAATGTGATGTGCATGAAAAAAGGGAGAAAAAGAGAGGATTTCCTACCTAAATATTTAGTGTTTCAAGTATAACTACAACAGAACAACTGGTACAGGAAGGAATGTTCAGACTTCCTATGTCTGAACTACAGCACATATACTGGGGCAAACAATATTGCATTAAATGGGAGATACAATTAAAGGAGCAAATCAGTAAAATAATTCCTGAGATCTTATAAATACTGGAGTTTCAAAGTGAAATATATTTTAATACGGAAAACTGAAAGGAAACAATTCAACTCAAACACTTCACTTCACTTTACAATGATTATTTTGAGCTTTCATTTCTGGGAGAAAACCAGGAACAGCAATGCAAAAGCCATAATTCAAAGGGTTTCATTTGTAATTTTTTTTTTTGCTTTAAGAAGCTACTTGATAAACTCTGAGTTGAGACCTGTGGGAATGAGAGAATTCTTAACAATCCAGACATGCATGGCAATGTCTGCCACCCAAAACCTTAAGTGTGTACGCTAATGACTTCCTGCAAAAATCCTCCACTAATTTCCTATTAATGAGTGATAGTGTTTATACACTTAGCTAAGTGGAAAGTGATTTTTTTTTTTAAAGGATATTATATCCTCTCAGTCACCATGGTATAATTACAGACAGGAGAAGGCTTCCTAAAACAATTACAAATCATAGCTGGTCATGTTTCTTGTGGCATTCCACAAGTGTCTGGAGGAAAAATAACTGGAACAGTCCAGTCATAGAATCATAGAAGGATCTGGGTTGGAAGGACAATTAAAGTTCATCTCTTTCCACCCCCTGCCATGGGCAGGGACACCTTCCACTAGCCCAGGTTGCTCCAAGCCCTGTCCAACCTGGCCTTGGACACTTCCAGGGTTGATATCAACTTCTTTATCTGAATAGTAGTGTTATTTTGGAGCACAAACAAAGAGCAGCTGTGGATGGCTTTATTCCTGCCATTCCCAGCCCTTTCTGAGGACAGGAAAACCAGCAAAGCACAGGACATCCCTCAGCTCCTTTTGCTGGCCAAACCTGGCTCACAGAGCAGGTGAAACCCAAACTGTCTTTGGTAGCCAGTACAAGTGTTGGCAACACTCACAGGAAGGTTGTGGTTGTTAAATGGAAGAAAGACATGAGGAAAATTGGGAAGTTCTGAATAAAGATACTGTGCTAAAAGGATATACTCAATAAACCCCATCTATTTATGAGGCTCATGTAGGAATAAAACTGATGACCCTTAATCCCCCAGCAGCAGGGAAACTCCTCCAGGGTGCTCTCACTGCAAACACTCAGAACTAAAGGAATATCACGTGGGCAGGGAGAGTATCTATGGCTTTTCTACACCCCTCAGACAACTGGAATCATAATTTGCACAGATATCAGGACACAGAAACACCTCTCAGCATTTTGCCTGTGTCTGGCAAAATAGGGAGAGGGAACTGCAGAAAATGTTAACTGGAGAAGTGATGAATAGGCAGCTTTGCCCTTTTTTTTGCATATTTACTGGAGCAATGAATCCCAACAGAGAGTTTTGGCTTTGCCTTGAAATAAAAGTAAAAAGAAAGGTTTTGATGATTTTTTAATAAATTCAAGGAAATCAGGAAAGATATTGCATTGTGAATTCTAGTTTATTTTTCTGTTATCCTGAGTGCCCAAATCTTATTCTTTATCCACCTGAGACATACACATTACTGCTTTATATTCTCTACTATCACAATTAATATTTGCCTTTCATTTGGTTTTATATTAGATTTTTGCCATCCCTGTGATGGCAGCCCAGAGAGTGAGAAGTGCTTAAAAAATAAGGGGGTGCATTTACACAGAAATACATTTATTTTTGCCTCCCCCAGTGTTACAGCCCCAGTAATTCAGGACATTCTGGAACATCACTCAACATTTGTCAGCTCCCAGCTGTGTGAAGACTCTGAGGCTTTCCAGATGCCAACATCAGCTGTGGTTTTTAAACTAGAGGGAGCCAAATGGCTCTTAAAGCTTTTTTATCATCCTAACTCCTTTACATCCTTATAAAACCATCTTAAAGTCATTTCAGTGGCAAAATCCTTCAGGAGTAGTTTGCATGCCTGGCAAGGCAGCCTTTTAGGACAAAGCTGTTTTGAGGTAGATCACAATCTGCTTGACCAGAGCCATAAAATCACAGCATGGGTTGGGTTTGAAGGGACCTTAGAGCTCATCTCCTTCCCACTCCCTGCCATGGGCAGGGATGTTTTCCACTATCCCAGGATGCTCCATGTGCCACCCAACCCAACCTTGGACATTTCCAGGAATGGATCAGCCACAACCTCTGTGGGCCTCATAGTCAACTCCTAGTTATTCCTCATGTTTTGACATGAAACACTCTTAGGTAAGGGAATTGAGGAGAAACAACAAGCCCTTTCCTCTGCTGTCCCACTGCCCTTGGGAGCAGATACCCCAAAGCCATGACTGGATCCCTCTGCTGTGGCTCCATCCCCGACATGCAGCCAGCCAGGTGATCCCAACAATTCTGCAACCCGAGCTAATCAAGTTACCCAGCAAGATGTTTCTCTCCTGTCAGGAAGAATGCCTCACTTTGCTGTTACAAACTTGAAATATTCACAGTGCGGTGCTTACAGCCAAAATCTGACAATGTAGCAGAAAGTTTTTAGATGCTTAATCATATATCTTAATAAAAAATCACACATCCCCTGACTAACTGAGACAGATCCTGATTACTTGTCTGTGAGGAAAGGGACTGCTTTAGAAAATTGTTTGGAGTGCTCTACTATTGTACCTGTCACAGACTTTTAATTAAAAATGTGTTGATGCATGACTAAATCGTGCACAGTGAAAAACAGGCCAGTTTTAGCTCCATTGTAATAATGTGCACATAACCCAAAGAAGGAGACCCACACAGCCAGAACAGGAGGACAACCCCAGCACGGTCATACCTTTCCAGGTCAACCTCAGAGCAGATGTGTGTCCTGCAGAACCAACCAGCACAAATCAGTGTGGGCTCAACCAGCACAAAGGAATTTACTAATCTGCTTTAAATGCCTGCAATGAAGTCGTTTCGTTAATCCATTGTGAATTAAATATGTGGTGAAATGAAGACAGAATAATGAGTAACATTATTTTATGGAGTATTTCTTGACAAAGTCTGCCAACTAAGGCAATCTACACCCTATATTTGAGCACAAGAGCTACTTACAACCAGAAATACATTGGTTGGTACACTCAGAAATCTGAAATCAATGCCTTGTTGACCAAAAAGTGCCTCTCGAGGCCAACATCTTCTGCTAAGGGAATATTGAATTTGGACAGACAAGAGGTGAGTGAGTTCAGAAGAGGAAGAGCTGGAATTCAGAATAAAATAATCATTGCATGGCAAAGACCTTACACCCCTATTGCAGTGCACCAAAGTTTTTCACTAAATATCCAATTTGAATGATGTTTTAGGGCTTTTATCCCACAAAAGCCATTAAGATACACGGAACAACGTTTGTTTGCACATAGGGCTGTGGAGCTTCTTGATCGAAGTGTTTAATGACAAAAGATCAATTATAACTATGAGGAATGACATCATCATTAGGATTCTGAAGATTTGATGGATGGGCTTAGTTCCTTTCTTTACCAGAGGGTTTCTGTTTGAAAATAAAGGTACATGTTTAGGTTGATGGTTGGACTCGACAAGGGATCTCTTGCAACCTCAATTTTCGTATGATTCTATCTCAAATTCATGGAAATTTGGGTTAAGGACTGAACAGAAACCTGAGTTGCTTAGATACTGCAGAAATAAGAAGCCTAAAAGTTGTTGGTCTTTCTAGAGTATTGTCGTCCAGCTACATATTTCCAGTTTTGCAATTAAATATTTGATTTCTGAACTGAGATCTTCTTGATTTTCTCCCTCCTTTCTCTCCTTTCCCACAGCAGAATCTGCACTTGCGTCACCACCACGACTCTCCCGGAGCCAGACAAAAATAGTTAACAAATGCAGACAGTTTCTTGAACAATGTGGGCTGAATTTTGCCAAATGAGGCTCTTTGCATGTGAAAAAAAGGGGGAAAAAAAAAAGGTATTAAACGAAACAGTCTTTGTGCCACTGTTTTCATCCTTTCTGCTTTAAGCCCATGAAGATTTTTCCAGCAAAATGCCAAACCGTCGGAATCAAAGCTCTCCACAGGAATAAAGCTGGGAAGTTTTCATCCTGAGACTCAGGTTCCCACCAAGCTCACAGACGGACATATGGAGGGCATGGAGGATGGAGCTGCTCCTCACCACTCTGCCTGCCTGAGGAAAAAGTGCCTCGATGCTGATATTCTTGGCTCTCCTGATGTTTGCACCAACTTTCCTGAAGCTGGGAAAATCCTCACGTCTTCCCAGCATGGGATGGACCTTCTCCCTTTCTCCTTACCTGCCTCCAGAAAAAATTAAACTATTATAATATTTATCTTTAAAGGCAATTTTCATTGCAACCCTCTGTTTTCACATTAAAAAACATCATTTCGCTCCTCCAATATATTTCATGAAGTTGCAGAACGTGAAGAATCAACAACATTTCACTTTACGCCTCTTAAAGGAGAAGGAGAACAAGGAAACCACATTTCTAAATACAGAAATCCTTATGGCAGAAATTACTAATGAAAAATAGCCCTTTGAGAAGCTCAGAGAAATGCAGCTTGTTTTTGAGGGGGCACAGAAAAACACCTACAATGGGATAAAATGGTTTTCCAAAGGAATCCCGCTCAGGGTTTTATTCTCCAGAGCTCCCAGAGACGCAGCCCTGTGAGTAACATCACCCCTCGTTACAACATCTCTGCTCCAGCGAGGAACACCACGATGAATTTTCCATGTAAATCTGAATTTCATGACCTTTCAAGTCACATTCCTAAGCCTCATTTGAGCAGCGTTTTCTCTTTATGAATATGCAGTTGAACAGAAGACCCAGAACTGACATGAGAATTTTTTTTTCCCTCTCATTTTTTGGCCCTCTTCAGGTGTAAATGAGGCCTGTGCAGTGTCATCCTTATTTATTTGATGCTCTGCAAAGTTAGCAATCATTGCATTGTATTTTTGGTGCATTACATGAAGCTGTTTCTGCCTCATAGGTAATGCTTGCACTTGAGCAGAAGAGACAGGACAATTGTCAAACCACTGAAACACAAATGAACACGAAAAGAGATCCTGGAGACAACTGCACTCACTTGATTTTAAATCCATGGCATATTTTGAAATAAAAAAAATGGATTTTTCTATAAGAAATATGGAAATAAAAAATAAAAATATAGCACGCAAAGGACAATCTTCAAACTAAACGCTTGGTTTGTGTCTCATTAGAAGCTAAGTATGTAAAGTATATTACATAGGAATTTAAAAATTTAAGGTCACAGAACCTTTTCTTTAAAAACTGATTGCTTTCAGGGGCTTTTCATAACACAACTGTGTAGTGTTACCTATAAAGAAATCTCACAAATATATGTGGGTCATCCTATAAGACAAAAATGCCCTAAAATCAACCAGCCGATGTCGTGCTATTTTCTTAAACGTACCACATTGCAAAAATAATAACATTATAAAAAAAATAATGATAATCTGCAGAGCACACAAAGCAGGATTTCAGGTTTAGAAGCCTAAATATATCTGGCTTTGCAAAGAAGACAGTGACAAAATGCTAATAGTGCAGTGTGTCATGTTTTAAATGCACACGCTGCCAGCACTGATGCTCTCGTAGGGCTGGGGGAGGATTCCCACTCCTGCTCCCAAATCACTTGGGCACTTGGAAAATCTCACCTCTGCCAGAGGGGAAAAAGGAAGCGTTTCTAAAACTTCCATCACAAATCTCTCCTTAGGATAATTCAGAACCAGCTTCTTTTTATTGTTATTATTTTTTTTTTATTTGGAAGATTAACATATACATTCCACAGAGCATCTTACTCCTGGAAATATATGTATGATCTTGAAAAGTAGGACCAAAGCAGGGCTTGGAGATTATAGGGTTTTTTCTTTTACTCTATTTCTGAAAGTAACTTACTTTAAAGTCCCTGAAACGAGGTAACATCCATCACACTATATTTCATTAGTCTTTAAGGCAGCCTTAAATAACTAGACCTAAAAACAGATCTTGGTTGATATGGCAAGTATCTAAAAAGGATAACTCTGAAAATATCCTCTGCTGGCTTCAGCTTGGATTTTGCCCAAATAAATTCAATCACCTCTCATTATGATTGGGGACGGGGGGGGGGGGAAGGAAAAAAAAAAACCTCAGGAAAGCAAAGTGCAGCTCTGTTTAATCCATATAGACATGTCTACCCAAATCCCCTTGCTAATGTATTTCTAATTCACAGAGGCTAACTCAGCCTGTAATAATGAGAGCTCCTGTGAAAATGGGGGGCATTTGTAGTATTCTTCAAGTGCATTAATGCACTTCTACAGGGCTTTGGCAGGAGTAACATATTAAAACATGTGTGTGTGTGTGTGTGTGTGTATACATATATATATGTATATATATATATAATAATAAACATCAGCTTTCCAAGGTACGCAAGCTGAATTCTTCCCTGAAATTGTGCACTTGTGAGGTTATTTAGGAGAAATAAATACCTGCTGGACAAAGGCACGCAACAAACAACATTTCCTAGGCAGGTGGAGCTCCACAAAGGGCATTTCATGTCTGCCCCTGCCCCTGGAGCATCCCGTGCACCTTGAGGATGTTGACAGCTACCACTAAGTGCTAAATTCTGCCTTTTTACAGCTGCAGACACATCTGCCCTAAGTGTAAGACAAGAAAGAAAAAGAAAACAATTCAAAATATACATTTTTCTTTTCAATTTTGACACTCATTAACTTTTTAACCTGCCAGTTCTGCATGACAATTGAAAATCCGACGTTAGCAACAGAAATGGGGAGAAATGGAGCTTATTGTGCATCTGGTAGCTGTTCCTCCCCTCCCAGGACAGATTAAATGTTACTGCTAAGTTAAAGTCTTCCCACAAAGTAGATTTTGGGAACAAAAAGGCAAATGGACATTTTGAAATACTTATATAGAGAGAGAGAAAAGCTTAAACATGCACAGGATGCTGAGATGCAACAGTCTTCAAAACTGAGCAATGTAAATATATAGAGGGTGCTTGACCTTTTTAACAGCCAAATATTTCTCCTGATTTAAAAATACTCCGGCACATTCCACTTTCCAAGCCCAGCCCTCAAAAAAAAAAAAAAAAAAAGCTGGTTTTAAAGGTAGTTTAGTTTTTAATGGCTCAGTAACGATGTAGAACCCCATGAAAAGAAGGGTTTATGATGGCCTTCAGCTACAGCAACGGGGACGGCGCCGCTCCGGTTTTATTTGGGGGGAAGGAACAAAAAACTTGCCCCAGTGATGTCATAGACCTTCCCATCAAACCTTTCCTGCTTCACAGAACTGCACACGGATTGGTTTTTATGTGCCCATGAGCTTGTCGGTGATAAAATGATGCCAAAAGCCACTTTTGATGAATGGCAATAAATTCAAATGCCTCGGTTTAAACTGAGCGGTTTTTTTTCTTAAGGAGGGAAAGGCAACACAAAACTTCATCATGATATAAATTCATCATGATATAAATTCATCATGATTCACACTATCAATTTGAACCCATAGCTATGACCAGAAAGCCACAACATCAAAAAAAACCCCATAATTCCAGCTAATTATCCTTTTACTCTCTCATACTGCCAAACATAAAGATATTTAACACGCTGAGTTCATCCTACAAAACAAAGAATACCACATTGATGCTTGTTAAGCCATGAAACATGAATGGGAAATAAAAAATTAAATCACACCACTTCAACCCCTACCCCTTCCAAATGAAAGCACTCCAGTGAAAAGCTCCTTTGCATCATGAAAGTTTTCTGAGGGCTTGGGTAAAACAGAGCAACCCCCAGCAGGGAATCCTGAACTCAGGGAATTAAGAATGGGAAGAAAGAGGATTTCCTGCACGTTCAAGCTGTTGGATTTGCTTTGAGATTTGGAGGAAGGGGTCAGTCTGAAGGTAGGGACACATCCCTCATTCCTTCAGTCTTGCCACACCATGATCTGTGTGATGCTTTGGCCCTTGTTTTGAAATCAGTATTTTAAAACTCACTTTTTAAACAAAAATATCACCACCCCATTGCTCCTACAGCTCAGCCTCAGCTCTTCTAAGTGGTTTTCAGCCCAAGCTTTTGTGTTATTTCTATGCAATATCGCTCTCATTTTGCCTCTGAAATTATGTAAGTCTTAATGGGCTGCCCTAAAGACATTTGGCTGTTTCTCAAGTGTTGTGTATTACAGGGGGGAGGGAAAAAATAAATAAAAATATAAAATTATGGATAATTTGATCCAATACTTTTTCCAGACTCCCCATCCACACACCTGCAGCCAATCCAGTTTTTCAGTACAACGGGAACGTTTCACCATTAAGATATTTAAAGAACCTTAATCAATAGCTTGGGATCAGTTTTAATGCTTTTATTGATTGGCTATATCCTAAATATGGAAGAGTGTAAATTCAAGCAGAGGTTCTGTGTCTAAATAACCAGGGTGACCTGTGTAAGTACAGCCCAGGAATGGGTTAGAGTGGGAAATGTGTCTGATAAATAAGAGATACTCATCAGGGGCTGTGTGAAGACTAAAATTACATCAAAAACGTGCACTGTTATGTTATAAAGCCTTTCTCTTACACACTGTGGGGCTCTCCTGGTTATTCATTGACACAACTAAGCACAGGGCACCCTTTTTACCTGTCTTGCCATTATCTATTTTCACTATTCACTCTTATCAATATTCACTAGAGTTGTTTCCAAGCTGCCTCCCTTCAGCTTGGGCTGAGTTCTGCCTCACTTGGCAACTGAACCTGTGCCGAGGTCATTGAGCAGCAAATGTGTTAAATAGCCTTTAGCAAACTCTCAACATAATCTTCTAATTGCTTTTTCCTCCTTAGGTAGAGACAAAGCAGTTTCCCTGAAAGAGGATGAGAGAAACCTTCTCCTGTTTCTCTAATAACTTTTATTGATAGTTTTATTTTGCCTCTACTTTGGGCCTGAAACTCAGACTTGCCTTTCGATGCCGGCATTTTAAAGCAGTAATTTATGTCATAGGTTGAAGCAGAGAATAATGGCATTTTCTAGTTCATCATCCTCAGCTTTCTGGGTGTGTTCCTCGGAGGCAAAAGAAGCAAATTTTTATTAACACATGTTTATACATAATTGACCATTTGGGAAGTGGGAAGGAGAAATGGCTGTGATTTACATAGTTTAAGAAATGTCTTAGAGCACCTCACCCAGTCTGGAGCTCCCACTGTGACAGATGAGCAAATGCCCATGGGAGATGACAGCATGGTATTTATGGTATTTCCTTCTGAGACAATTAAGTAACATATGCCAAGACCATAGGGATTATCTCTGAGCTACACAGTATGTAACTCTAGCTGAAGAGAAATCTAATATTTTATAATTTTGACAAACCATAGGCAAGGAAAAAAAAAAATGATTCACCCACTTTAATAATGCAGGAACTTTTCTCTGACTTAATCAGACATTTCTTGATTTTTATTTTTTTTCCCCTCTTTTGGCAATAAAAGGGTGACAAGCTCCAGCCCACACACCACCTTCGAGCTGCTAGGAGGGCCAGGGAAAATCTCATCCTCACACACAAAATCCTCACTGCTATCCCGTGATTAAGAGATTTGACAGCCACTTGGTCTAGAACAGCCCTGATTTTACACCTAAGAATTTAACACTTGAGCTTTGACACTGATTTTGCGGTAAAGAACTTGAAAATCTTTAAAGCACACTTTAAAATCCAGCCACTTTTCTGCATTAGTGGCATTTGATATCATTCCCAAAATAAGAGCCATCGTTCTGTGCTTAGAAAAACTCACTCCTGGATCTTCCTGATTTTCACCTTGTACAGCCATTTAGTCTTGTGCAAAGTAGATGCAAAATTGTAGGTAATATTCAAAACTACAAAAATACTCATGATTACTTTATATTAGTGACTTGTAAAGTGTAATAATTCATTTATGAATGCACTTATAGCCTCACGTATTCAACAGCTCTGTATATTGTGCCAACGTTCTGCATCCATGGATCAATAGGAAATAGGTGATAATACCATAATAGAATGATTTCTATATTTATTAGACCCAGTGCAATCATTCCAAAAAAATTCAATTTTCGGTTCTTACTTTAATTTCATTATAAATTTTTTAGAACAATGGCTTTTTCTTGTCCTCCAGTAAAGACAGTTAATTCAGAGGAATCTTTAATAAACACCATTCTGTGGAAATTTGCTTTACAAAGCAGCAACAAAGCGCCTTTTCCTTCTATATTCAAACTGGAATCAGAGATTTGGTGAAGGACTACAAGTGAAACCAGAGACACGTCACAGCATTTAAGATCTCACACGAACCACTCCAAAAACTCTGGAATTTCTCTTCCTCAACTAAGAGAAAGGAACAAGAAACAAGAGGCTTCCAATCTACCAAAAGATCAGGCTGCATAAAATCTCTTCTCAAATACCAAAAGCTAGGAAGAGTATTATATTTTAGGTGCAAAATCTTACATTTTTAATATGATTTTGATGAGTTAAATTTTTTTTAAAATCCAGATTTTTTTAAAAAGTTGCATTTCTAACACTGAGGGCTGCTCTTCTGCAGCCCCTCCTGTAAGAGGAGAATTACTCATGGTTTTAAAATGATATTACTTTTCCCAAATTTATAATCAAGTCTCATGCATTGTCTGTTCAAAGGGTTGATGCCCTTTCAACCAATCCTGCTGAAAGAAAACATGACTCAACAACAGGGGTTTTTTATGCTTTCAGGCTAATTTTTTTCCACCTCACAAACCTGTGCCAAATTCTGAACTTTGTTATCTATTTTATATTTAGTCCAAGAGATTTCCATTACCATGAAAAAGTATATTTTGTACTTTGCTTCAGAACTTAAATAATGAAGAGGAGGGGGTGGGAAAACAACTAAAACACAGCAAAAAAAAAAAACCCCAACAAATCTCAGCAGATATATTAATTCCTCCATTAATTGTAAATCTCAAGCCAAAAAATATAATAAAGGTATTAATTATAAACTAGCCAAGATGTCAAGGCTACTTTTCCTTTCAACAGTCCTGGGCTGAAAGCTTGAGTTCCTCTAAACAGACATCACGTGATAAGAAAATAATGCCCCAGAGAGGACATTAATGAAAGTTATGGATGGCCCAGTTGGGCAACTAATAGGTCCTTAATGGCTTTCAGAAGTAGCCCATAATCTCTGGTAACACCATCTCTAGAGGGTCTGTGTGATGTATCATGTAATAATTGTAGTGCTTCTAAATATAGTTTGTGCTCCACTGATCACAGCACCATTAAATTGGGGGGGTTTTTAGATCATAATGGAATTCTTGGAGTTTGTTCCGTCAACACTGAGAACTTTTACTGTGTTAGTGTTTCTTATTATGACACCAACTTTATTTCAAAATACTTGGAGAGTTTGGGGAAAAGGGGAATATTTGCTTTAAAAAGGAAATCTGGGACTTTTTGTCTTCCTGCTGTTCACGAGCTGGTTTTGACACTCAAGACGGTGACAGGAAATCAGAGGACACTGAAAGGAGCTGCAGGTCCAACCATGAGTGCATCTTTCATTGCTCATCACCAGAATTAAAGTAATACAGCTTCCTCCTTTTTGTTATCCTTACAAACACGTCAGGTGGTTGGCCTGGATCATTTTTAAGCAAAATGGAAGCAATTTAGGTAAAATGTAAGTAAAATTTTCTCAGCACGTAGGCAAAATTAAACCCGGTAAGGAGTTTCTCCTTGTTTCGCATGGCAACTAAATTAATTTAATTTCACCCTTTGTTCTGAGTTTTTCTGTTCTTACAGGGTCTGAGGTTTTTCTGGGAGGCTCCAGGCAGCACAGCCCAACACTTGGGAGAAACATCCAACCTCTGTCAAAATAATCCCAGGGCAGGAAAAAGCCTCCAGCCACACCTCCTGTTCCCTCCCTTTTCCCCACATCAGGAGGCACTGGAGCCTCCCAGGCACACACTTGTCACTCAAGCACCAAATCCACGAATAAATGTGGGTCCCCCCCAGCCTGGTTGTCCCACACCACAGGACTGATGTGCAGAAAACCCTGGACAAGCCCTTGTTGTTGTGGTTATCACTGTAAATTAATATATTCAACTGTAATTATGAGTGTTCATTTATTTTGCAAACTATAATAACGTCAGTCTAGTTTAGAGGCATCACTTTCTAGGTAGAAGCCTTCGAAATAAAATACAGACAATACATACTAAATACACAAAATATCTCATGGGTTTGAGTAAGTTCTTCTGTCCCACCCCAGGAACTCCTCTTTTCACCCTTTTTGAGCTGCCACAAACAAGGTGCAAATCTGGACCTGAAACTGCAAATACACCACGAAGGGGTAGATATGGATGAGCTCAGTTGGCTGCTGCAGGCAAAAATAACTCTTGGAGGTATCTGAACATCCTAAAAGGGAGGCTCAGACACCAAAACATCTCTGGGATTAATCCCATCTTCCTACGAGCCACAGGACAATATTACACGTGAAAGGATCAAGCCACAGACATGTTCATCCTGAGCACCGACGATGTCAAAACACAGCAGAGAACTTTATGCTTAAGTCATTTTTTTATCTTCCTTTTCCAATAACAGGAATTTTCAATTGAGCAGTACTGTTAAAAAAAAAAATAAAAATCCCACGTTGCTGTTATGGGTGGGGGGGGAGTTTAGGGATGAGTGCAATTACATCAGTAGTATCGTAATTAATGATTACATCATGCTTTGGAAAAGGAGCCCAGAAAAGGTTGGTATTAACATGCAAGACACGGCAGAGTGATATCAATACTCATTTTACTGTTCAGATTTTTTTTAAAAAAGCTAATAGCTGTCAAAAATACCCATTATAGGCTAGTCTATAATTTGTAGAAGTCAAGTAATACATTTTTTCTGAAGGTATAATGGATGCTCCATGGAGCAATTATTTTAGAAAGACAACTTCATCTCAGCTGTCTCATGCCAGCAGAACTATTTAAGAGCCAGAAATGCATAATTCAACATGGAAGAGCTGTCAGATTTGAGAATACCTTTAAATTATAAAAACTTAGCACCACTAGTCAGTTATAATTATAATGGAAATGTAGCTTTCTGTCGTTTTATCATAGCAAACATCTCTTAAGAAGCAATTTCATGTGTTAAAATATTTTGGCAAAGTGACTTTTGATTCTGAAGGGATACAGATTATCTGGTTTTATACCTGAATATTTTTCTTACAAATTGAATGTAGCAGCTTACATTGTACAGGATGGTGAGAGCAAGAGTATTATTAAAATCCCATTGGAAATTGTTACTATGAAACAATGAGCAGCATAACTCACTAGGACAGGTCAAGTTATGCACAGAAAACATTATTTTATTACCAAATATGACAAGACAGTTTTCCAGCAGACAGTCAGTTATTTTATACAGCACACAGCCAAAACACAGAAGATGGGTCTTAATTTGACTTGGGCTTCTTTTAGGGACTAGGAAAGGAAATTATGAATCATTGGAATAGTCACTGGGATGGGTTTGGGGTCAACAAAGCAGACTAAAAGTGCTCTTGGAAAATTAGGGTGGTATTTAAATCCTTTTCATTTTCTTTTTTTGGTCCAGGTTATCACAATATCAATTCTTTTCCCTTTAGGCACAACCAGAAAAATTATCCACCACTCTCAAACAAGCCTATTGACTCATCAACCCCCAATACATGTTTGTCACCATTTCCCTCCAGGAGCTTAATCCAACAACACACGAGGTACCAGAGCTCAAGTCCATATTCCTTTCCCACTTTGCTGAGCTCCCAGTTCCCTCCTCTACAGCAGAGGAGATCATCAAGTCTGGAATTTTTCGAGGTTTTTTAGTGAATTCCCAGGAATTTTATAAACTCTGATCAATCAAAAAAAAAAAAAATAAAAATCCCTTAAGATTCTGTTAATGTTCACAAATAGTTCATTCTTCAACTGATTCTCCTCAATGCCATGGAACTGTCTTTGTGAAACTGTTACCAAAGACCTTCCTGTGGTCATTTTTCAGGCTAATGAGCTTTTTTTGAATGATGATGTTGCTGCTGCAGGTGATGATGACCATCACAATTCCCAGATTTCTCCTGGACTTTCTGCTCACCCAGTGAGCAGAAGAGCATTTCCCTTGTGGGTGACTAATTATGACTAATTTATAGATAAATTAATTAATACTGTACATATACATGTATAAGTTTAATTCTGAATAAAATAATTTAAGGAGCTCACAGTAAATTTCAAGCAGGTTTATGACAGAAAAAAATGGGGTTTGTCATTAAATATAACAATCTTGACAATGTTTCAGTGAATCAAGCTCTTATAATTATTCTGGCAGTAGATCTTTCCCATGATAACACAGGAGGGCAGGAATGGTGGCCCTCCTTTTTTATTATTTACTCCTTTTTTCCTCCCAAAAATTATACTAAAAAAATGGAAATTTATCTTGCAATTCTCTCCCCAAAGAGAGAACCAGCATATTAACCAAGTGCCGAGAAACGGGAGATGGGATTCAGAAAATATCAATTTCTTGTTTCTATGGAGGCAACATGATGTAGTATTGCATAACATAATACAAATTAAGGAATTAAATTGGTTTCATTTCATCTGATTTCCTGGCAGGCTTTAATGTGTTAAGTATTTACTAAAGAGGCAATTGGAATGCGGGCAGCATCCAGAATTATAATTTATTAACACATCTTCAGTAGTGGCACACATTATCTTGCCCACTCTCACCTGTACATTGCTGGGTTAAAGCAGGTTCTATCCCAACAGCACATTAAGGCTCAGGATAGACAGGAAATACACCCAGTAAATTTCCAGCACCCTGCAGCTTTTACCTTTCTTCTACAGATGTAATTGCTTAAAGGGGAGCTTTAAAATTAACGCTATAAATACAAATTTGGGGTTTGCAGGACAGTACAGACTTTCAATGAGTCAACAGAACTGCAAGTTTGCAGCCCTTCGGTAAACCACACAGAGGCAATTTCCTAATAATGAATAATAAATATATTTTAATAGCTCCTTCGTTTGCTGGGCTGCATATTTGATTTAAGTGTGACCTGGGACTGGCCATCCCCCGAGGTATGGCCAGCAAAGGGCACGGAAGGGGCTGTGCTGAAGAGCTCTTGTTTCAGGGAAACTGCACAGATTTCCTTCTCGGTGAGCTTCTCATCTGATTTCTGAGCCCACTCTGAAGGAGCAGTAATGATGCAAAGCTGCTGTAACTATTAAATTTCCCACCACATCATTGAAATGAGCAGTGCTGGGACTTCTCACTCGTGTGCACGACAAGAGACACATTCCAACACCTGGTTTCCAAAATCCAGGTCCGTGATTCCAGTGGGATTTGAACAGCCCTACAAAACCAGTATGTTTTTGGGACCCACACTGTTATCTCTGCACCAGAGCTTATAGGAACCAGGTAATCCATGTGGAACTCTCCTACAGACACTGGGAAATGGGTTGAGGAAAAAAAAAAAATCAAAGAAAAGAAAATATAAATCTGAACACATTTTATCACTCCAAAAATAGCATTAATAGGTGGTAGATTTTTTTTTTCCTAATTCATTTTACTCAAGAGTGAACATAAAACTGAACAACCCAAGGACATATTGCCTCCTGCCTTCCTTTGACACAAAGTGTATTTACAGTGTGGCCTAAAAGTTTTTGCTCCACTTTCTCAGTCCAACACTCTCGAATTCGATTAATGGAGACATTCTTGCACTCACGTCAAGTTATGCTGCATATAAATGGGGATAAAAGGATTACCAGGTTATAAATCAATTGAGAGATTCAGGGATATAAATCTCAGGGACACTGGGCTTCAGCGTTAATGGAAATGCAGAATTCCATTGGCTAATCACAATTTAGATTGGATACAGATACAGCACTGGGTGTTTCACAAGGTGTCCAAAAAAAGCTCCCTTGTTGAGAGGGAGGGCGGGAAAAGTAGGAAAAAAGCTTTTGAAGGTGGCCCAAAAAATCTGCTCCCATGAGAGCCCTGGGTTCATAAAGCAAACTGTGCTGACAAATCTGATTTCTTAGACAAGGAATAAGCTACATCGTTGTGGCTGTGGGAGTCATTGTTCTTTTTGATATGGTTCATGCCAAAAAAGGAGGATGTTGTACCTAAATTAGCCTCCTGGAAAAGCAGATTTACTTATCTCAGAGGAAAACAGGCACAAAGATAAGTGGAGAAAGCTACACACGTGAAGACAGACAGAACTCACGTGACCAAGTCGTGGCACGGCCAAGTTAAACAACGTTTTGAGTCCCTAAGGAATTTCAGCTTTGCAGAACTATAGTTTGTATTATTTCAAAATAAATGCAATTCTCCTTCCCTTTGACTAAACAGTCCAAAATGGAGAGAAGGCTCCAACATGCAGAAAGTAAAACTGAATAGCCCAGGTACCTTCCTTGTGTTTTCTGAAAAGGAAAGAGGATGGATTGGGTCAAAAATCCCAAACTCAGTGCTGAGGAATAGGGGAAGAGGGAGGAACAGCTGGAGAGATATCTTCCCTTCAGCACCTCTGGGAAGGGGGGAAGAACTTCGTGGGAACACGACTGCTCAGCTCTCCCCAAGGGGATGATATCTCCTGGCTGTGTCTGACAGAGTCCATTTCTGCTGAGCACCGGGAGAAACCAAAGCCAAGGAGACACCATGGGAAAGGGAATGTTGGGCTGGATAAGTGCAAATGGAAAGGACAGTTCCTACCCAAAGGGCCCTCTGTGAGTTTCTAAATACAATGTGTAATGCTTAGAACAAAGCAAAGACAAACGAGTTGAAAACTTTGCAGGCTGGGATATATTTTAAGCTTATCCAGTGACTAATCTTATCACTAAAATGACCTCATGTTCAACTGAGCATTGTCCTATCTTCAAGATACAAGGTGAGGGGGGGGGGGGGGGGTGGAATCTATTTTAAAGGCTTTTCTTTGTAAGAGAAATGTCATATTAGAAATCCCCTGACCGTTGTATTAAGCACAAAACATCACAGAGAGGCTCTTGGAGGTTCCCATCAATACTTGCTGAAGACCAGGATATTCTGTTGGAAATAATGAGAATGCTCTGAGAAGACACGACCCCGAGCAACTTTAGTGGGGAGGGTGGTATGGAAGATATTAAATCATGCTTTTTTCTTTGTCACTGCCAATTATATATTCAGATTCCATGGCAGTGTTTAATATATCACCCCACGAGGCATTACAGACCCAAAAGGTGCTGCAGAACCACAGCAACATCACTCTGATGTCACAGGAGATGCTGGCCAAGAGCCACGGCGTGAGTAGAAGTTGGGGCTTACCGAGACACGTCTACAATATTATTTTGTTTTTAAAAAAAATGTGATTAATTTTAAGCCAAACCAAAGAAACAACACAGGGGAAGGAGTGGAGGTCATTTCCAGCTGTTACTTCATCATGTACTTTGGCTCCAAGCCAGAGAGACTGAAGGGGAGACCCTGTAATAAAATATCTTTTAGTATTTTTTTTTATTATTATTTATTTTTAATAGTAAAGATTTAGAAGCACTTTGGCATTTTCTGGCAAGGTTGGGGGCTTTTTGAAATTGCCACCATTTCCCTTTTGCTAGGCAGCCAAATGCAACTTATTTTCACTTAAATGGTCAGTCATTATCTAAAATATCTCCAACAGCCTGCACAGCCTTCAAAATTCATCGCTTGGCATGTTTTTATGAAACCCTAAATGTTCCAGTTGTCGTTTGGAATGTTCTTGGAAATCCAGGAATGCTGAAGGCGGGAGGAAAGAGTTGCACACACTCTTAGATGTGTTCTGCCACCACAGGAAGGGACAATGGGTCCCATTTGTTGGTAATTACTTAAAAGCACTTTTCCCACCCATAAGGGAGATGCATTGCCATGTTTGCAGAGATGATGTGGGACTTCATTAATTACTCTTCCTAAAACAATTAGATGTGCTCAGGTGGAAGGTGTTATAGCAAAGAATTAGCAATTTTTAATGTGGTCCAATGAAAAATTCAAGACACCAGAAATACATAAAAATTATTTTTTAGCCAGAAGAAACAGATTATTAACTCAGTTTTTTTAGTATGGAGGGGAAACTTAAAATTTCCTTCCATTTACCTTAAGTTTGAGTTAATTAGAATAAATTCTATGTTCACATCAATTTAAATACAACGACAACAGTGGTACCACCATTTCAAAGGATCTTCAGTGTTGTTGTACTTTATAACATACTCTGATAACGCTTTGTTTGGTAACAGAACAATTATCTGTTTCAGGTCTTTGAGATTCTCACATGTTACTTAAATATTTCTAATTTTCATTCATTCTACACAGAAACTTTAATGAGTAGAGGGATGGGTGATTCTGAGAGCAAAATCTCACCATAAAATACAACATTTTTTAGCATTTCCCTGTATTAATCCTATTCCTCATATAAACCCAAGGACAACTGAAGTCAATAGACACAACCCATGACTTTGCCCATCTCTGTCAAACTCTCAACATCCAAACAGCCTCTAATAAAATACAAAAAGTGCCTTGTAGAAAAGAAAAAGAAAAAAAAAATAAATAAAAAGAGCATTTCCCTCAAGTTTGATTTTATCATTATTATTATTCCAAAGCTTCTGCAAAAGATAGCAGCAGTTTGTCACAAATAATACTAAAAAGAAAGGATTTGTAACTATAAAAGGCACCAAATATTTCATTAATTACCTCATTTAGACCTTTTTTGTCCTCTTTTGCTGTGCCTACGTGTGTGTTTTCTGCAGATACACCCAGAAAACAGCAAGAAAAGCACCAATCAGCACCTACAGCAGAAAACAGGGAACGCCAGTAGAAGTTCTACTATCAAGTACTTCCAGATTTACTTTTCTGGGAATGTGGCAGAGCTGATAAGACTTGTATTAGTTGAAAAGTTCCTCTAAGACAATGAGTGCCATTCCCACCTCAGACCATCGAGAGAAACTCTAATTTTGAGATTTCTGGGTGAAACAAAACAGCCCTCAATGAGCTCCCAGGGCAGAATCAACACGTGACATTCACACTTTTCAGCCAGAGAACAGCACCAAATCTCCCTTCTTTTTTTTTAACCTAAGAAACACCAATTTCTGAGGTTTCAGGCAGCTGGGTGCAATTTCAGAGTGACTGTTCAGTGGATCCCAGAGTCAGGTTGAGGTTGTTCAAAGCTCATTTAGATCTGAAAAGGCTCTTCCACTCATGGCTCTTCACTTACTTGGGGCCATTTACTCCAGTAAATGTTCAGCAAGGAGGGGTTATTGGTGCTAATGCAGGAAGAATCTGCCTTGTGTGACTGCAAAATGTCATAATAACTACAGAATTTCACAATAATGTGCTTTACAGTGTGGCCCAAACCTGATTACTTGGGAAAGGACAATAAGGAATGAGAGGAGAAGCCTGTAAAAAACCCGACAATATAAATGAAAAAAAAAAAAATACAAACCCCTACATTAAACATCATATTGAATTAAGGAATGGAAGATGGAGTTGGTCAGAGTTTACTTCTATAATGATTTAATTCTGAGGCACACAAATACAGAGATATCATGTGAAAAGATGAAGCTGAGGAGGAAGAGTTTCTGATTAGCTTGATATAAATCTGCAAGGATGCAGGATTTTCATCCTAAAAATTTTCCTAAAATATCCTAAAATATTCATCACTGTCCAGATTTTTACTCTTCTAAAACATTGCTTCTCGTTCTCCCAAACTTCAGGTGATTTTTAAAAGGAAAAGTTAAAAATTTTGTAGGCATTCTTCTATTTTGTTAGTAAATAAACTTGGTAAAAATTTGTGAGAAAATCCAAAAAAACCCAATTCCCAAACGAAAATAACTTTAGTAATAATAAACAAAGATTGTTATTCTTCATATATTATAATAAAAATGTACTTCATGAAGTACAAAGAGGTAATCCCTTTAAAAAGAAATAAATAAATCGAACCCTGATTTCTAAGGAAGTGCCAGGATGAGGATTTAAACCTGGCTCTGAACTCTGAGAAACCTCCCCAAGACTCATCACTCAATCCTAGTCCTTGGCATCGGAAGGAAAGAATCCTCCTGACTTTTCACATGGCAAAATTTCAATGCTGGAGTCAAGGAAAAGAAAAAAACAGCAGCAAAAAGAACTCACAAATTCAACCTTTCTGCCCTGGAAAATCAGTGTATTTGGTGGGGAATCACTAAGATGCAGCTGACACGAAACCACCAAGGCTTAGCATTTCAAAGAGTGGTGATTTAAAGGTAAAACTGATTCCTAAACATGTACCTGTGAAATTGATACTTCACCCCTTTGAATGTTTTCTGTGCATCTCTAATTTTAAGAGAAACTGATCCTCAGCAGAAAATTTTCAGCAAATTTACCTCATTTCTGCCCACTGTGACAAATACATCAAAATTCAGTGTAGCCACGTAAAACTGCATCTGTTGAAAGAAATACTTTCCATGAATCTTCCTTTTCTTCTCTTGCAGGACTTTCTTTTATAAGAAAAATTAATATCTATGTATTTATGTACACATGCCAATGTATTCTATATAAAGTATTAGGAAAGTAGGGAACAAATGCATTTGATATAGGTAGACACACATGTATTCATAAAATATATATATTTACCTATCTATAGTCACTCTTATATGGGTGTGTGTTTCTACCTCTGTATATTCATGTATTTGCACACACACACACACAAATATAAATATATGTGCCCCTCTCTGTGCCTCTTTCTCACTGCAGTCCTTTATTTGGGGAAAGTTTCCAGTGCCTGCCCATTTATTTCGGGTTAAAAGAAGCAGTTTGAGCTCCTGACCACTATTCTCTAACAAATAATTCTTGGTGGCTGTAATTAAGACAGCTCTGAAAGGCTGCTGGGATGTCTCCGTGGTCTGGAGAGCACTCCCCCCCCCTCCCCTGAAACAAAATCCTTTATCACATTTTGGAATTAATTAGAAAAGTTCAAAATTAAATCTTTCTTGTGTCCCCCATAATAATCCTCCCAGATCAGTTTTTGTCCATATTAATGGAGAACACATCCCTAGTAAGATTTAATTTCAAACTTTTATAATTATGGTTAAAATTAAATCTTACTGTGCCTGTATTACACATTAACATGAATGAAAGCCAGCCTAGGAGGATTATCAATGGTACTCCAGCACGATTTATTTTTAACTTTTGCAATTAATTAAAATCTTTGGATAAAGATCTTGTTTTGGAGTGGGGGAGCCCCTATTAAGATGAAGCCCACGAAGTGTTTCCATTCTTGTGCAGGGTATGGATGCTGGGAAGGGAAAAGCTGGAGCTCAGGGAGATCATCCAATAAATCACTTTCTCCCTGCTGGAGCAAGACTTAGTTCTGAGCTGCCTCTGCTTTGGAAAAAATGCTAAAAACACACCAAAACAGCAGGGTTTTCTCTTAAAAAACGCCATCCAGGCACGGATTCAGCCTCACACCACCTTGGAACACGCACAGCAGGTCTGAATGAACAACTCCCACATTTTCATACCTTTTGGGAGTCTGGATTATGCAGCCTGACCTCTCACCCCAGTCAGGTGACAGACTTTTCCACCTGAATCCTTCTTGCAGAGGGAATTATTGTTGGCTTTTTCCCCTGTGTGAGTGGAAAACATTGTGTGCAGTCCCGTGGGGGGCACACCTTTCCAGAGGGGGCCAGGGTGAGGATCCCAAAGGATAAATGGGATATTGCTTCCTTTGGGATCAAGCCATGAATCTCTGCCCAGAATAAGCCTCATTCCATGCCTTGGGAGAGGTGCCTTGGGGTGAGGAATGGCAGTGGCTGGATAGCACACGGGTTAGATCTTGGAAAAGACCACACAAACAAATATCACTTCAATTCCAGCTATGGGCATCACCCCACCTAAAAATCTCCTTTTTTCTTTCTCAGACAAAAAAGTATTTCTAAGGGCAAAATTCTTTGTCCTGACTATTGTATGCTTCCCATCAAAAATGACCTTAATCAGCACCACTGAGTGCCCCTCACAGTCAGTTTGCTGCACCAGCTGCACTTTGCCAGCCCCCAACTGGGTGAAGCTCCCAGGAATGTTGTTTTTCAGGAATGCTGAGTGCCCTCAGGGCTTGGCTTGGTCTCACAACACCCTGTGCTGCCTCCGGAGACCTACAGCCCCCCTGAGAGCTCCTGGCCAGAGACTCATTGGCAATGGGGGAGCTCCTGATGTTTCTCAGGGTGGGAAAGATCCTTAAGATCATCAAGTCTGATCATAAACCTAACACTGCCGAGTCCAAACCCTGAAAGCAGCGTGTTCTTCTGGCACCAGCTGAGGATGAGTAGAACTTAAAATAATAAGCCAAGGAAGAAGTTGTTTATTGTTAGTTTTTCCCCCCTCAGAGAAGTTGCTTCCATCAATGGCTTTATTCTTCCATGATCAAACATCCTCCACTGCTAAAAGTTATACTAAGCCATAAATCATTCATATTCCCTCTGACAAGCCAACAAAGGGTTTGCATTAAAGGCTCTGCAGCACCTGGCTTTTATAAAATAGTTTTTGTTCACAATCAGCTCTGCTCCATCCCTGGGAGTGTCCAAGGCCAGGTTGTGGCAACCTAGGCTAGTGGAAGGTGTCCCTGCCCATGGCAGGGGGTGGAATGAGATGGGCTTTAGGGTCCCTGATGGCTCAAAGCAGTCTGTGATTCTCCAAGATGTGTCTTGGAGAAAAACAAGCAGAAAGAGAAGGGGAGCTGAGAACAGACAAGGCACGGTGAGAGAAATAGTTGTAGCCAGACCCCAAATTCAACCTATGGAAGGGATCACACTTGGCTGGGAACAAAAATGCTGTCTCCTATATGGCTCCTTCAGCAATCAGGAAATGGGAACTTGCCCATTCTTTGTAAATATGAAAGTATTTATGTTACATCAAAAGTATCTGATTGCACTATCGTGTTTTCCTTCTAAGACAAACCGCAGGACTCAAAAACTTTGGCTAACCTCATTCTGCCTTGGTGATTTGCTTTAAGGCACACAAGAAATACCCTCAGCTTGTGTTCCCCAGGAAATATCACCACAAAAATAAAATGTTTATGGAAACATTGTAAGAGAAGGTCTGATTTGAATAAGGGGAGGGGGTCAGGAGGAGCAGAGAAAATACAACCTTGCATGTCCACCTTGGAAAACCCAACATTGCAGTGAAAACCTGAATGGCTTTTGTAAGGAGAGAGGTTGGGGCATCCTCACTAGTTCTTGTGTTCCTAAGGAAATCATTCCACTCCCCTTCTGTGTTGTAGTTAATTACCTGCAGGCATGCAGTCATTAATCAGCTAAAGTTCTTCTGGAAGAAAAGTTGGAAATATCTCATTTTCAGGAGTTGTTAAGCACAGTGTTATTGAATGTTCACGTGAACGTTCAATTCAAATCAAGCCTATCCATAATACTAATAAATTCGTGTATATAATATATATATATTCATAAAGATATTATCTCTTTTCTCCCCCCTCTTTTCCTGCTCCAAATGAAGGAGGGTTCATATTTGATATTTCCACTAAGGAATAGCATACTCAGTCCTCACATCATTCCTATCAGCTCTGACACAACGAGGAATAAGCAGTTCTACATAAAAGAAATGAAAATCACGTCAGGAAAGTTTCACCTATAAGATCTACCTAAATGAGACTTTATTTCCTTAAATCTCCTGATCTGCTGATACCTCCCCAAATGATCCAGAGGTGGACACTGAAGCCCTTTGCTTTTTCCCTTCTGTTATTCCAGGAGTTCCAGTCTTCCCATGTCACACCAACAGCCTTCATTATCCAATACATTGCACTGGAAACAATTCCTACATCTGTGCAAAGTCAGTCTAAGTTCAAATACAAAAGTATTTCCCGGTGTATTCCCGACTAACTGAAAGCCATAATTATTGACTTTGGGGACTCCTGTAAGACATGGCATCAGGAGTGCCAGTGAATTTGCTGGGAATGAGTTGAAATGTTTCCAGTTAAGCCCCAGACTTAACATCCCAAGAAGAAAAACTAATGTTTCTACCACATATTTTATTAAGCCCTTTAGGTCCTTTTACAAGAGAGGAAATACCAATTAACGTATAATTTAGCAGAACAAAATATTATCCCATTTCAACCAGTACCCACTTCCTTGAAGTTTATTCAAGCATTAATAACCATTTAATGCAATTTAACTACACTGAGGTATCCGTTACATTAATATCATATATCCATCAGGAAATTAGAGTTTTGTCTCTATGAATTTTGTATTACAAGAAAGTCTTTATAATTTTATTCTGCACTTTATGGTGGCTAATTTAAGTTTGAAAATGGTTCAGATAGCTTCCCAGTCTCTCTCTTCTACAGTGTAATATGACTAACAAATTGTTACTGATGTTAAAAGATCATGAACACATCATTTATTAAACAGAGCTGGAGAGAGAAGTTTGAAAGAAGAGTGCATTGCCCTTATAATCCCTGTTTTCAGGAGCTGACATCCAGCCATGGGAACCACCTCCATGTGTTGGGATGCTCAGGATCCTGGGCTCCAAAAACCAAATCAGAAAATATACTCAGCACCAGGGAGAACTGAATCCCTCAGCTTAAAGGAACTCCCTGTCCCTCTGCAGTGCTCCTCAGCATGGATACAAGGATAATTAAAAGAGATTTCCCCTATCCTAACTGGTGTGGGGATCGTGGGTCAGGAATGCCCATGAGAAAAGCCCACTTGAGGTTGAACAATAACCTAAAGCAAACCAGAAGATCCTCCTAAAGCCCTCAAACGTGAGATAAGAAGATGTAGGAACAGCTCAGCTGAAGTTTACTCGGAGACACAGAGCACTTTTGGTTATTGGAGAGTTAGTTTGTTCATCTCTTTAAATTTGCCCGTGTAAAAATACCAGAATGTACACCTAGAGCTGCTTAAACCAACCAGAAATGAATTCTGACAACTTAAACTGATAGCTGCTAAAACAAATTAATCTTGCTGTTAAGACTGGGATGGTGTTTAGTGCTAAATTCTGCATCATGGATTTGCTCTGAAACTTCACCTCAGTTGTTCAATCTTCCTTACCCTGATAAACAGGAAGGAGAACAATAATTTCTCTTTCAGATTGGAGAGTTTAAAGCCTTTGGATGCCAAATCCTTTTCTTAATAAGTATTTTCTACACTGCATTTTTATCTATATATACATTCGTGGATAGCAAGATGGGCAATCAATCTTCATTCTGTCATTTTAGTTATTAATTCTACAATACCTTCTCTCTTATGAACTGCTCTGCTCTAACTGAAGGATAACTTTTCAGATACACATTCCTTTACTCACACCACGAGGGTTTTTGCAAGAAAAACTCTTAGCTAAGAGAAATGGTAAGGGCATCACAGGGAATCTACCAGCTCTGGCTGCATCCATCTTCCCCTTTTCCTACATTCCTGGGTCGAACCTCCAAACCAGCTGATTGCTGGTCCATTCCTTTGGAAATTACACTCCTCACCTCCTCGTGCCACTGGAAAACAACCAGAGAAACTTTTCAAGCACTGAGGATTAATTTGAAAAGAGTTGCATTGTGTTCTAAGCGCATCAAAAAAGTTCTTTATGGGTTGGTTTGAGGGTCAGTACACCTGGGTTAGGTAGAAAATGTAGCAACAAGCCAAGAGCTGGAGAACTGTCCCATTCAAAAGGGGTTTACTGAGAGCCTGGGTTGGAGGGAGACCAGAAGAACCCAGATTAGGGGTTGGACAGCAAAGTGGTGCCACCACTAAGGTTTCCAGCTAAACACAAATTCCCAGGGAGCAAATTGTGCCCTTAGCTCTCCAGAGGAACAATCTTTGCCATCATGCCTTTAAATAAATAAATGGTGCTACAAAATATCCTGCCTTTATGTCTCGTTCAACAAGATAAGTATAAATAAGCTTGAAAACCACTCAAGAGTTACCAAACACTCAACAGTGTAATGTTGCTACTCCTATAATTTCATTGCAGTATTTAGAAATATCACACACTGGATAAAACCCTCCCCTGCCAAGAGCTGCTTCTCATCCCTTTTCCAGCACAATACATTTTTTCTTTGTCAGAAAATTACAGATTCTGAGAAGAGGAATTTTCCTGGGGTGCATTACTCAGTCACCTACATTCCTAAATGAGCTGGTAGAGAGTGGCAGGAGAGTCCATATTAAATTTCTTTTACTGACAGGGTCACTATAGAATAAAAGATATCTGTCACATTGTTGATATGAATCTCCTCCTTGTTGTGCCTTTTGGCATCATGGATAGCAAAAAGAAAAAAAAAGCCTGAAACTTCTTTCTCTGCAAGTTCTTTCAACTCTTTAGTTCTTTTTATTTGTCCAGCAGGCTTTGGTCTTGTTAAGCTTTGCCTACTGAAGAGAAAGGAAAAACAGGCCCAGTATATTTTATAATTCCAGCAATGTTATCTGGCCAGAGGGAACTGGCCAAACTCTTTGGTGGGAGAGTCAGCAACAGCAGACAGAGCAGCTTCACAGTGCAAGGCTTGGAGAAATAATACCATGTAGGCATAATAAATGGCTTGGCTTTAATTGTTTGGTGCACATTAAATTTCTCTCGGCAGTGCTAGTGACAGACAGGCAGCAAACCTGAAGCATTTGTGTGCAATAATAGCATTAAACAGAGGAAACCTTGAAGGGGACTTTCCCTCTCACTTTATCTGTGTTAAAAAAGTGTTGTCACAAACAAAAATCACCCCATTGTGATAAGCAGAGGGAGAAACCTTGCCAAACACAAAACAATAAAGTCAAACTACCAGTATCCATAATGTTGAAGGGATTTCTGTTGGTATAAGTTAATAATATTGCTGTATTTAAATAAACCCTGGAATTAAGCTCCCATCCATGTCCTGGTTAATGTAGTTATCCATACAATTAGCATGGGCCATATTTTAATCACCCCTAAAAGGGATTTACCAAACTTCAGCACAATAAAACATAAAACCAGAAATAGCATTGATGTGAGAGGAAATCAGTGATGGCCAGGAAAGTTTACCTAAAAAAATCCCCTTTTTGGTGAACTTGAGAAGAATTTTAACCGGTTTCTTAGTCTTGTGATGTTCACACATTTAGGGTTTGTGCTCTTCGTTGTATACTTATTTTTCCATCTATTCCCAATGGCAAAAAGTAAGATATCCTGAATTCATCCTAAAAAGCTTACTAATGTTTCAGTCCATCAATAGTCCCACATCCACACTGCAACACTAAATCACTGCAAAATAAGGAACTCTTTTAATGCAATCTTTAATTTATTATTCAGACCACAGGTCCCATTTGTTGTAAACTGGCATTTAATGCAGTGCTAAAGGTAAAACATAATCCAGTTTGCCTTTGGGGCAAAACCAGATATTTTTAGTGTCTTATGAACCATAAGCGAGCCAAAGTGATGCAATTCTGCAGGAATTTAAAGTCTTGCCTGGAAAAAAGTCAATACTCAAAATAATGGCATTATTTGGGATGTGCAATAGCCTGCAGTGAAGTGCAGTATCATTAGTTCATTTAAGGCTCCTTAAAAAGAAAATGAAGCTGTGCTTTTATTTTCTAAATATTCTAGTGAGGAAAGCACAGCTCGGAGACACATCAGTGTTTTATGGCAAAAAGATGCAGCTCGAGCACGGTTTAATATGGCACAAACTTTAGAGATTGCCACTCGAATAAAATCCACTTGGGAACTTCTCCTAATAAATGCCCCACATGGCAAGAAAAAGTCAGTTTTATGCAGTTTATGTTCTTGAACTGGGCCACTAACAAAACACAGGGAAAACTCTCATGCAGCAGAGGAGGGAGTTGAAAAAGAGAAGTGGCACATTTTTTTTTCTCCAAGCAATAAAAATGAGAATATTCTCATGCATGCAACTAGTTGAAATGTTTTAATACAACAACCACCTCATGGTTTGGTTTTCCTTGCCAGGTGACAAATGACATGAAGAAACCTCAGTCTAAAGCAATTTTTACACAAACAGAAATTATAATTAATGTGTGTCTTTTGGTTTTGACAATCTAATTGCATCACACTAATGAGACGCGGGTTGGGAAGTGCCCTGAGGTTCCCTTGCCCCAGCTCAGAGGGGACTGAGAAGAGCCTGAGATGGAGCAAATCTGCTGCAGGAACGGGGCAGCTGCTCCCCTTGGCCAACCCAACCCAGCAGAAGGGAAAGCATCAGCCCCTTGGAGGGTCATCCCTCCTTCCTGCCCCCCAAAAAACTCTTGCTCTGTGTTTTCACATGATCACACAAGAGTTTACACTCAATGCATACTGCCTTTCTACAGCTGGTGGACATCAAAGTTACTAATTATTTAAAGATTATCCTTCCTAGGGCTGTCACAGCACCAGGGACTGTAGGACACAACAAAACTTGATTTTAGCTCCTGTTCTACTGGTGGATTTCTACTATTTTCTTTCTCAAGGCACCAATCCATTTGCCAATTATCTGTGCTCATCCCACACAATAACCAGGGGTAAATTCCAAACCCACCTTTGGAAGGGACCCACCTTTCTGTCTAAATAAAAGAACTTTGCACATAACCTAAGTCAGAAAAGCTCCTACAGCAATATCCTTCACTGGAAGTGAAGGATAAAATAGACATCTTTCTATTTCTTTTATATATTTCGTTTTTATTTCTTTTATATATTTCACTTTTATTTCTTTTATATATTTCATTTTACCCCAGAGCATTTGTTTTGTTTGAGTAAGCAAGGCTTCCTTCCCCACATTTCCTGCCCTGTTTAATTATACATTGGGAAGGTCTAAAAGCAGCTTCCACTGAGATTGTTGGATCAACTGTCCTGCAGAATCATTTTAGGGATGTGACATCTTTTTTAATAGTTTCCTGTATGTAAAATACAGACTAAATTTCTCCCTAGAAACACCCGTATAATCTTCAGTGACACTAACAGGTTTTACAGCACCCAATTGAGAGCATGGAAAAGGGAAAATTCCCCTCTATTACAGCAGATGAAAAGCCAGAGAGGTTAAAATGTAGCTCTCCTTAAATGTTAGTCTATTCTGCATGTTAGTTATATTATTAAAATCACAAAATACAGAAAACTTACCTAATGCACCCAGGAAAGCACAATTTTTCTGAGCCATTTCAAGATTTAACTATTCTACAGCTGCAGGGGTTTGTGTGTTTAATGAACAAAAACATGCCCTGTGAAAACAGACATCTTTGTCAAAAACTTCCTTAATCCATCACTTCAGCATTTGTTTCAAAGATCTCATTGTAGCTACAAGAAAAATTCAAATTAAATAAACTCTGCAAACGAAGGCTGAGGCTGCTTTTGGTGTGTGATGTTCTGCTCCCTTCCAATATACCAGGATAAGAATAATACATTTCAACCCCTGTGTAAGCCAAGCCCTCAATAATCATTTTCTCTCATATAAGAACAAAACAAAATAAATAGAAACAAAACCTCTCAACTCATGGAAGTTACAGTTGTGAGCTTTGATAAGGAATAGGAAAAAACCCAAACTGGAGCTGAAGAATTCCCATTCTCAGCCTGCTCCAGGCAACCCAGTCCCAGTGACCAGTTAAGGAAGGTTTCTCCAAGGAATCAGATGAAACAATGAATCCCAAACATCTTCCTTAAGTGATTTACACTTCTGGACATGGAAGATTCAACAAAAATTACTTGAAATTCAAGGAGAATTGATCAGACAATGAGTGCTTTAATCAAGGAGCCCCAGAGTCTGAATTTCTCTATTCCACCATCCTCATTGGCAACATGTTTTGTGCTGCTGGAGCAGCAGAGTGGTGATAAGAAATTAAAGGTTCAATAAGTTATTTTTTCCTCTTTAGAGCACAAAATGGCACATCCTCACATGCAGCCCTTCTGTGGCTACTACAAGACTTCCAAGTGATGAGTTCCCAAACTTTCCTACAATTGCTTTTATAATCTCTTTCTTTTAATATGGCCTTTTTCAGGCTATAACTTCAAACTTCTCTCTAAACCAATTGCGAAGCAGCAAAATCAAAAAGCAAGAAATCCAGGGATTTTACACTGAAAGCTATAACTGGGCAAGGTTTTTGTCGAGGGGTTCTTCTGCTAAAAAGCAGAAGGGAGAGAAAGCCGGAATTTGAAAGCGCTGAAGGGAAATAGACCCTTTGTTGAATATATTTAAGTCCAAAAAAAATCCTTGATATGGAACTTCTCAGTGTGCCCTCTAAATTCTTTAATACCACATGATGTCATTCAAGGCTTCTGTTCTCTTAGCAGAGCTTTTCCAGAACTTTCCTTCCGAGCCATTGCCTGAAGTTTTCTCAGGCATGTGAGAATGGGATGGCTCTTTGCCTGATAGTTCTGCTACACATTTCCCTCTTGCAAGAACTATTTAACGTTCTCAGGTGGTTGAGAATTTGGGGATTTCATCCTGGGTTTATGCAGGGCAAGAATTAATCCCTTTTATCCCCCACACTTCACGTGCATTTGTTCAGAAAATAGGGGGGGTTTTATGTTTGCTTTCCTAAGAAAAAGTGTTTCTTGGAAATCTGAGGGGTTTGTTTTCTGGGTGTTTCTTGTTCTTCCTCATTTCCTGCAAGTTCACTTAACATTTTTGACTCCTTTACAGAAAAATTTATATAATGGGGGTGCACATCATTATCTGTTGTCCAGTATCTGAAAGAACTTCTAGACAAGTTATTCTATGATTTTATGAAGTCAAGAAGGCTCTTAAGGACCCACCTCCATTTCAGAGCTTGCCATTTTCCACAGTGACACCCTGAGCTATAACAATAGTTGTGAAGCTGCAGCCCAGGTTGGGTAATACTCCAAAAAAACCCCAATTCTAGGGAAAACAGGCAAAAATTTTATATAAAAGGAAACCAAACAGATAAAGGTATTTTAGTTTATACCAAGCCTCTGAAGGGAAAGTTCACTGCATGGGCTGGCTTCTAGTTTTTAAACAAGTGAGGCTGCAGGTGTTTAGTGTGGCCTTCACGTTTGTGCTGGTCACGTCCCATCATTTTTGTACCATTCTTATTGTATATATATCAACTACATATGGGGATGCAATTCAGAACAGAATCCTAAGTTTATACAGCCAATTAGCTCTCTATGTGGGGTTACTCATCTCTCAAACCCACAGTGGGAATACAATAGAAAAACTGGAAGAGCTCTTTCTTTGTGAAGAGCATGCACAGAGTGCACTAAGCAGTGGTTGTCACCCATTTTATCTCTGTTTTTCAAAAAGGAGTCTGTGTGCACACACTGTGCCATTTCTGGCCCACAAAACTCAGATTCCTGGAAAATTCTGATTTATTGTGCTGTTTGGTTGGACATTCCCTGGGAGCAGAAGCCTCATTGCTCTTGTTCTCTGCAGAGGACATTGCCAGAATTTCCAGCAATCCAGGGGACCATTTGGTTCTACTGCTTTTCCCAGGTATTCAAATATCCAGAATTTTAAGTCACTGAATTCCATGCAGAAAAAAAAAATAAGGGAGAAAATGAAAACTAAAAGGAAAATAGATTTATCTAGGGAATCTTAAATGTGCTAACTCTCTACTCTTTGTATTTCTGGAAAAGAAAATAAAAGAGAGGTAGATGGTAAATGTTTTTGCAAGACAGTCATAGTCAACCCTGTTAGACTCGTGAAAATCTACTTTGCTCTCAAAGCAAAACTGAGGCTGCAGGAAGAGGAATGAAGTGGAAAGTAGCAAAAAAAGAATGAAAAATAAACAATATGAAGTATCAACTTCAATATGTTATATTATTGAGTTGCAGGGGAGATACACCAGAAGATGATTGAATAAGATTTTCAAAATTAACTTTTACGTTTCATTTCTGATTTTGCCATAAAAAGGAGTTTGGTGAAGTTTGTTGGTCATAAGAAAACCAAAACCTGGGTAGCAACAATACACAGAAAGGGAGTAATATTTCCTATAAACTTATCATGTGTTCTCGGTCAGATTAATAGCCAATGGAATTAAATACAGTTCTACAAAATACAAATATGAGTTTTATTAATCCCAGGCAAAGAAGTAGTGGCTGAGGCACAGAACATGGGCAAAGCAAGGGAAGGAAAATACTGCACTCATTTCAAGACAGAGGGTGATGAATTTCTGAACAGCATTTTAGGATATGGATTGGTTTTTTCGCTCAAACTGCATCATTGACCTACCTCAAAAACCTGGGCTAAAACACCAGGGAAACACTCCACTGAATTATACCAAAGCAACCAGAAGTTTTACACTTTCCTCAAGTGCAGAAAGAAGTTGGGAAACCTTACTGAGGATACAGAACAAGAATCTTCTGTGCCTGGAGAGGTTAGGGCAGAATTCTGAGAGCAACTTGAACATCTCTGCATGACAAGGACCAGATGGAAAAGCCAGGAGAGACTCCACGAATTCACTTGCAAATTGTCGTTTCGCATTAATTATGTTACCAAACACCACAACACCAATATAGCTACGTAAAAGTTCATAATCCAACCCATGAAAGCTCTTTAAACATCACAAGGCCCTAAACAGCTTAAAGACATGATTTTATTTAAGCATTTGGGTTTGCAGGAAACCATTTCACCATTATGCCACGTGTGGGTTTTCTGCCCAAAATGCAAACTCCAAATCCGCTGTAATAACCCAGCTTTGGGATTAACCAAACAACTAATAACCAAGAAGACACACTGACTGGCTATCATCCTTCTGTAAATAAGGAGAGCTCCTTTTTGCTCACTAATAGACCTCCACATGACAATGAAATGCTTTTAATAAGTTTTAAGAGGATAAGATCAAGAAATCAATTTGGTGAGTGCCCTTTCCGAGGGCCGCACACCGCGCCTGCGGCGGGGCCGTGACACGTTTGCATTGTTATTTGGCTGTAAACAAAATGAAAAGATCTGTCATGGAAAGTTAAACAGAGAGACTGGTTACATAAACTGAAACATTCTGGGCACAATCAGCAGTCTGAAGAGACCGGCGCGGCTAAACAAAGTTTGGGGATGTTGCTGGGTAGGGGAGAAAGATTAATAACCAGCAAATAACTCTTGGCTCCCGTTGCAAACTCTTAGGAATAGAATTTGAAATTCGTGTAAATCCAAAGATTGATGTTCAAGCTTATGAAATAGCCATTTTTTTCCTCCCACAGTGTTGAAAGACGCACCCGTGTGGAAACAAATCTCTCTGCTGACCAGTTTTAGCAGAATATACTGCTTTTACCAAAAAAAAGCAACTTAAATAAATCTGACCTATCTGCTCTCCTAGATAATCGTAACTGCGGTCAGTAAACAACAAATCTTCTATAAATGGTCATCTTTTCCAATTATGCTGCCTTTGGATCAAGCTCAATTAATTGCACAAACACTGCATGCCTGTGAATGCCATTTGCCTGTGTGGACCAAGGGGATGCCCAAGACGTTCCCAGTAGCCACGTGGGAGAGGATTTCTCTCTGTTTGTTGCAGGCAAACAACATTTTGCTTCATCACAAGACCTTGCAGATTGTTCTAGACTCCAGAGCTGTCACCTTGCCCTAAATGGAAGTATTGGGACAACTGGAATGAGAAGGAAGTTTGGAGAGGTCTCCTTTTAGGAGAAACATCCCTTCTCTAACAGCATGTCCTGGGGGAGGTGAGCACTCCCAGGGGTTGAGCCAGATTTTGGCAGCTGACTCAAATCCCCATTCCTGGCATTGAGGGAGGGCTGGCCTTGGGCACCAGGTGGGAAGTGACACAGGGTTTGCTCAGCTCTGGTTTCTAGATCAGATGGACACACAAACTCCTCCATGGGCTGGCACCTACGGTGCCATCACCAAATAAAACAAACACATAATGTTCCCTAGCAGAAAGGATCTTGCAGTCTTCTTAGCTCTGGGAAGAGGAACGATGAATCACAGCCTAACCAACAACTCTGCAGTATCCATCTTCTTTGCTGAAATGCAGTAGGAGGTCATAAATTCAGCTTAATTTTCACAAGTGGCATATTGTTTGTAAATCCTCTTTGTTAAGTGGGATTAAAACACACTATCCTTAACTCCATCAAACCCATGTCAGACACCCGTGATACCTGCAACTCAGAAATCAGGATTTCTGCCTCAGAGCAGCCAAAGGATTAAACAGATCTTTCCACTAAGGAGTGGGGCAGGAAGAGTCAACAGAGAGGTTGTAGAGGCCCATCTAACTGCACTCCTCCCTCACCTTCAGGAGGAGTAGCTTCCCTGTTATAAACACCAGGAGGAAAAGATCTGGAAGGCAGAGCTGCTCAGTCAGGAGCTGCACACAGATAAACTGACTACATGGCTTCCTGCAAAGCACTCACCACCTCCCCTCCATAAATCCCCTCATCTGGAACAGGCATATGATGTACAACACAGAACACGGCCTGAAGTCTGGAAAAAATCTAAATGCTTGTGCTTTAGGGGTGTAAGAGCTGATGTTCGAGTTGCACAGATGAGAGGGGCTTTCTGCTGCTCCCTGTTCTGCTGAGCTCTGCCAGGGACCCACCTTGTCTAGCCCTGATCCCACCTTGTTTCTCATGCAAAGAGAAAACAGGATCCACACTCCCTCCTGTTTTGGGTTAAAAAAACCCCAGCCATTGGAAATGTAGACCCAGGTCCCGTTTCATTCCCGTTGCAAACACCCAAAATCAAGTCCAGCTTGTGGCACCCCTCGAATTTCTGCTGTTTCCTCTGCAGCATCACACCACAGCTCGCTCTGGTAAATGCTGCAGGACATTTCAGGGTGCACACATCCCACCACCCAGTCAGCCCTGGCAGAGGAAGGGAAAGGAAAACACATGTTCCTAACTCAAAAAGAAACGTAGTTCAGAAACACTGTAAATGTGAGAGAGCAAAAGGGGGTTTAGGCTCCTTTGGAGCGGTTTTGTGCCTCCAAAAGGGGTTTAGGCTCTCTCTACAACACAAGTAAATAGTAGGAGTAGTAAGGTAACATAACACTTATATTTTAGGCCAAAGTATGGTTTTTTACATTATAATTAACAGGGTTTGATGATATTGAAATCACCATATTAGTCACCCAAATATATATAGAAAGCTGGAAGCTGTCCTGAAAGCTCAGTCAGTCACAGCACAGAGTTCAAGTTGACAAAAACTTGCTGTTTTGCAGAAATTAAAACATTACACATTGGCCAGATTGACAACACGAACTGGGACGGTGCCAGGAGAGCAGAGATGATTTATTAGGTCTGTAGCACTTAATCCAAGAAATAAAAAGGACTTACGTGACAGATGAGCACAAATGAACTACTGGGTCAGACATCCATTTCTTAAAAAGCAGAATAAAAAGGGCCTGAAGCCAGATATTGTGTAGGTTTTAGTGTATATTCATGTATTAGGGCTTTGCTGGTACACTTTGAAATATCTGAGGTTTAACCAACTCCAAAATGATTATTTTTGTTTCAACCAGACTAGTTGAAATAAATATTTACCCGAGCCCATCACGTCATCCTGCCCTTTTTTTGGGGGGTAACATCATCATGGCTCAGAAAACATTTACAAAGAATTAGGACAGAGGCTGAAGTCAATGACCAAATCCACATTGTCAGCAGAGATGGGGCCTTTCATGCTAAACCCTCTGCTCCTCTACAATACAAGCAGGGAAGGAAGAGGAACCATTTACATCATCTCAGTCAAGCTCAGAATCTACACACAGGGCCAAAGAGTTTTATAGCTAAGAGTGGTCTGACTCAACATCAAAAATAAACCAGTATTTGAGCGCCAGTATGTCTTACCAGAGTTTTCTTCTCAAAAGGATGGCAGTATATCCACACTGAACTTCATTCCCTAAGTCTAGGAAGATTTTAACAGGAAAATGATTTTATTCTTTTGGTGAGTCTCTCTGGCAAAGCCTTAAGCTGCTGGACTTTGGGACTTAGTCACCTGAAAAATAACAACATTTTCCCCCTCCCATCCATAGCACTGATATCTCATTTTCAGCACATAAATTCCCCTCTTGTCATAAAAACTTGATCAGAAAGCAATAAAAAGTACAATAAACAGCCAACCCCATGCTAACCTGTGTGGTTTGACACAGCTGAACAAGCTGTGAAAAGGAATATTCTTCCTTTAATAGACTGACTGAAGTCGGTGCTCAAAACAGATTGGGCTGACAATCTTTGCAACCTTGGTGTCTCCTCCAAGATTTACAATGGCACAGCTCCCCTTTTTAGCAAATTAAACCTTGTGTCAAGGCTTAAAATTAAATCCAAACTTCTTTTCTTCTCTGTACAGAAGGAACAAATTGGCACCACATGCCGGTAGTCAAGGAGTGCTGATGGGAAACAGAGTGAAGGGAGCGCCCTCCAACCTGGAAGGCGTCACTAGTCAAAATCAACTGGGATAAACAGTCAATTCCACTTAAAGTTTGACATATAAAGGCTTGTAAGATAGAAACATTCAAATATAAGAATTCTTCTGTACCACACAAACCTGTCTCGGTGCCAACACTTAAACTTTTCTGTGCTGTGCAAGCACTTTGTGCAAAGCTGCCTTTAGTACAGTTTGATGTTGTAAGACCCTGCCTTGCCAAAGCCTTTTTAGTTTGTTCCAGAGGGGAGGGAAAAAAAAAAAAGGAAATACAACAGACTCAGAATGTATGAATGTCAGTGACTTAATATCACACTGCCTACTGTTACCAATACATTTCTTTTCATCGTGCAGGATTCTGTTTTATAACGTTTTAAAGCTCACTCAAAGAGGCACTGCAGGTAAAACAAAAGGGTATGTCTAAAGGTGGACACATGAACTGTTTTTCATGGACAGAAAGGGAAGAACTGCTTTTATAAAATCACCCAAAGGCCACACTCTCACCCAGTTAAGGAAGGTACCTCATGTCCTTATTTGAGGATTGCTGAAGCAGGTCCCACATCTAATCCATCCCAAACCCACTTTGCCCACTGTTTGGAGGCAAAAGTCACCCTACATTTCCCAGGTTTACAACCAAACCCAGGCCAGCACTCCCAACTTCTTGGGAAAAGTTTTGTTCCCAGTTGTGGGGTTTAAGCACCAACACAGAAATCGCTGCAAAAAAACCAAAGGGATCTTTTTCCAATATAACAAAAGAGGTTTAAGAATCCTTTACCTTTTTAACTATGTAGGTGGGAGTGATAGTTTGAGAGTAATTCAATTCCCTGCTTCAGGCCTTCCATTGGGCTTCCCTTCCTGCTACTAATAAAAGTCCTTAAAGAAAAAAATATGTGCAGCAAAAGAGTAGACCTGGCTATAGAGGGAAAGGGCAAAAAAGAGAGTTCTTTTCTCCTAGTGTAGCACATCAAAAGAAAAAAATCACTGCAGTTTAATCTCAGGTTTAAGCATATTCATAAATTTTTTCAGGGGGAAAAATAGGTGTCCACAAGCAGTTTCCTTTGCCTTCACTACCACACATGAGCTAAAACCCAAGAATCCTGCAATATAAGGATCAGTTTAAACAATTCCCACCAGCGTTCCCCAGGTTTAAGGGGAACAAGCAATAGAAACCATCAGCAGCCCCAACACCGAACCTGCCTGTGTTAGAAAGCCAAAGTGAAAACAGCTATAAAGTGTTGTTATTTTTCCAAATATCCAATTTTAGAGAGGTTTTATTTACATAGATTACTTTTTTCTCCACTGCTATAGGTGGGCTACCCTGTAGCATTTAAATCCCCCACACTCTATTGCAATTTTGTTAAAATGTGAAGTTTTCCAGACTAAAGAAACACTAAACTGTGCTCCACAATGGCTGGAAGAAGTGATTTGCCAACGGGGAGAGGAGGAAAGGCTGACATCTCAGCACCTGAACACTCTCTCAGGTGAGGACCGGGCTATCAGAGTCTCTGCAAGTGCCCAAATTCCCCAAAAACCCCCCTTATAAACTTATTTTTTGCTAGTAAGTAAACATTTCCTTGGGATAATCTCCTTGCACCGGGGTAATTGCAGATAGAGCCTTTTAAACACGGATAAATTAAAATGTGGAGCCCTGCTGGAGGTTTGCACCACTTAGCGGGAACTTTCCTTTCATACAGCATTTCTCAGCTAAGGTTTCGTTTCTGGTTTGCAGTTCACCTCTGTGTTTAAATAATAATTATGGTTGTGACATCCAGTGACAAAAGCCAGAAAAGTCAAAATTAGCCGAGACTTACTCTGTCCATTGTTTGAACGTGCTCAGCTGGTTTTGCTTTACTAATACCACCAAGACAGAAATTGTCATTTCCCAAAAACACAAACTTCTGGCGAGGGGTTACAGAGTGAAATAAATCTTATTCTTGGAAGAGATTTTTGTTTGACACCTGAATCATTTCTGCTGGTTTCTCTCCTCTTTCTATTTCCCCCCCCCCCTTCTTCAAATGGAGTCTTAGAACTCTAAGCCAAAATACAGAGTCTTAGAGCTATCACAACAAAAGCTCAGCATCCAATTTCTCCTTCCAAATACGCTCTCCTCCTGAAATGTATCAACAAAGGCATCTCCTTATTAGCCCGCACAGAACTCGGAGGCTTTGCCACAGCAAGGATGTCTCAAACATTTCGATATGCAATTGCTTTTGGAGTGCTCTGCAAGGCAGGGTAGCAAAACACACTTCCAGGGCTTACTAGTTTGGATTTAGAAGTTTTAAGACAGATGCATTTCATTTCCTCTTGTAATAGACTGGCAAATGCTAAATGCATCTGACATCAGCAGTAATACTAGACATTAAAATGGTGAATAATGAGTTTATTCTACTGTGTACCATTTTTGCCCACCTGTTTTCTTTCCTATATTACCCTTTTTCCCCCCCCTTCTGTATACAAGTGAGAAATCCCCTTTTTATATGTTTATATATACACATTATACATCTTCTGCTTTCTTTTACATTGAGGAAACACAAGAATGTCTTATTATCAAGTGGTTTCATATTGTTATTCTCATACACTGCGAGTTCTTAAGAAAACACTTTTTTCCTCCTTTTGCTGCAAAAGAGCTCCAGATCTTTCCCTTTGCAATCCTAGACCAGTCACGAGATTGTTCCAAACTCTTCATTAAATCCCATTCCAATATTTACTGGAATTGACTGGAAATTTGCCACAGACTTCTGTCTGTGCAGGTTTACTCTTTGGCTTTAGTGGGCTAATTCCAGTATAATACTATTGTATCTATTGGGTTGTATCCCCTGGGAATTTGGCCTCACTAATTAGGATATGGTGTGATAGGACACGGAATCCACCAAAGCTTTGAAGTGGATCTGCTGAAACCATCACCTACAGCGAGATCCCTAAAGACCCAAAGTCTTTTAAACACAAGAAAGCCAGGCTTTATTTGAATAAAATTAGAAATTTCCCTTTCAAATGGAGAAAGCTCAAAGTGACTGGGGAAGGCAGGGCTGAAGCAGAAAGGTTTCTGCTCCACTCTCTGTCTACGTCCTTGCTCTTGGGCTTTATTTTTTCTGATTCAAGCCATTTGCAGACAATTTTGCCTAATTTTCTCTCATTCCTCACAATGATCCTGTCAGCCTGCTCAGGGACCTGTTTAGGTTTCCATAGGAAAAGTCAGGACAACGCAAGAGGCTTTTCTGTTTCCTTTCCCTCCTGGAATTGTCCTCCTCATCCCACTGGAAGGTCACAGGGAGCTCTGCAGAGCTCTAGCACACTGTGCTGGTGGCAGATTCATGTTTGTCTCTCTTTCTTATGGCAATCACTTCATCTCTGCAGTCTGCCAGAATCATTCCTCCCCAAAATATCACATTATTTCTCCCTGCCCCTTTTCCCTTCCTCACTTCTCCTGTCACCAGGGCCATTTGCAAGGACTATACTGACCCATCATTTATCATTTACTATCAACCCTCCCAAATTTCACATCTAACCCCTAAATAAATCCAACTCCCATCACCAATTTCCTACAATTTCAAACTCCTGGGATGTTTTTCCCCTCCCTTACTGCCCCACACTCCTCAGTTGTTCTTGCAAATGGGTTATTAGTGGCCAGCCCATCTAGTGGGAACACAAGAAAGCTGGCTGGTCTTTGATTGTAGAGTCATTGGGATTTGTTTGTGTGTGTTAATACTTCTCCCAGCCTACAGGGATGGCTTTTTACCTTTGGTACATTATTAGTTTTAACAACTGTATTATTTATTTCTGTTGCTTTCCATTCTGTAGTTGTTAAAAATCCATTAAACTATAGTAGCTGAATAATTTTTTCTCTCCCCTTCTTTATACCCAAGAATGAAGAATTAACTAACAGTTTAATTAAAACAGATAAACTCAGAGAGATGTTGGTTCCCCTGAGAATATTATATACACATCTGATATTTTCAGAAGAATAAGAAGTGGGGGAAAATATTTATGAGATTTTAATTATATGCAATGCCATAGTTATAATTCCTCCTCTTCAACAGGAAGGGTCTGTCTTTCCACCTGGAACACCAGCCCAACCTCCAACCAAGGAGGTTCTACAGTGGAAGCAGGGTCAGGTTTTTCCAGAGACAGGGAGAGAGAATGGTCTTAAACTGAGAGAGAGTAGGTTTAGAGAGGATATTGGGAAGGAATTGGTGGCTGGGAGGGTGGGCAGGCCCTGGCACAGGTTGGGCAGAGAAGCTGTGGCTGCCCCTGGATCCCTGGGAGTGTCCAAGGCCAGGTTGGAGCACCCTGGGCTAGTGGAAGGTATCCCTGCCCATGGCAGGGGGTGGAATGGGATGAGCTTTAAGGTCTCTTCCAGCCCAAACCACTCTGTGATGACAAATATCACACACACAGCTCTGGGACCACTGACCAAGGAAGATGCCAATCACAGACAGCTATTTCTAGATAAGGTCTATGAGAAAAAGAAAACTCCAGTTTTCCAGGATGGAGGTGACTGCAAATCTCCATTTCACACCAAGTAGTCTATAAGAGACTCTGATCTCTGACTCTTGGCTCAGTGTTTCAGAGTCTCTTGTGTGGCCAGAGCATGGTTTGGATATTTCTGATGTCCACCATGGTCAGTGCTGCCCACAAGATGCAAAGCCTCATCCTTTCCACCTAGGAACAGCTCAGGATGGGAAAAGCAGCTCCACATCATCTCCAGCTCGTTCCCCAAACCATTAATATTGGCATCCCTCACAAGATTAGGATCAACATTTTATCTGCTGTATTGATCAAGCCTGTGCTTGCTCAGCTCGGCTTGTTTTGGTCTTTGGTAGTGCTGAGACTTGAGGAAAACACAACAGTCCTTTTTTCAGCCCATGTTAATATGAAAACCTGGAGTTCAGAAGATGTTAGACCTTCCACAACCACCTCAGTTTGGAAAGTCCTGCCTGAGCCTCGTTACCACACAGACAGCAAATTAGAGGCTTGCCTTGGCAGTCCACCAAGTCTCAAAGCTTTGGTGACACTTCAGCCTCTCTCTGCTCCCTCCACACCAGACACCAGTTATCTCAAAGCTTTGGCCCCGAGAAGGTGTCAGATCCTTGACAGCTCCCCCTCCTCAACCCAGCATAATGTCAAGTTTGAAAGCACAAATACAGCCAAAGGTGTAAGAGTATGTGTTAAACAACTTCGAGTATATTTTAATTTCCCCTTTTTAAATAATAAAAAAAATAGAACCTCAACATAATCAAATGCACATTTGGAAATAAGAACAAAACTTCCTTTCATCCACTTTTAAGGACTTTTATAATCATTTTGACCCTTCTCCAGTATTAACACTACACTGAGGTAAGGCAGAAAAAGCTGAAATCAACACTGGAAGCAACTCTTGAGTTAAAACTCCTCAAAATTTTCAACTGCAAATGAAGGAACTGTTAAAAATAACAGCAGAAGTCTTCATCTGTTCAATTTGTCCAATTAAAACTGATTCCAGTGGATATGAACTTCTCTTTATTACAAATTTCAAAAGCATAATCCAGGATGCAGCAGAGAAATGGAGGAATTGAGATGTCCCAAACAGAAGTGCAAGTGTTAAACGACAGGCTGAACTTTCACATAAAAATTGAAAGTGGGGAAAAGCACCTTTTTATGTTTCCTTTTGCTATAGCAATTGTATAAAAAGCTACAGGGTCACAATTAGAGCCCTTGATCTCAAAAAGCTCTCTTTAATTTTTCACTCCCATGGAAAATATTCCTTTATTTTAATCAGAAGAGCATGACATTATTTCTATGTGAATTTTCAGATGAGTTCAGGATCTATTCAAAACAAAATTGCACTCAGCTACAAAAAAACAAACACTGAAAAAAACCCAAAAACAAAACAAATGAAAACCCCCCAAATAAATATAAAACTACACTAATTAAAAAAAAGTTACAAAAAAAACCCCTCCTACAATAAATAAATGAAAAAACACCACCAAAAATCATTCAGGCTTTACAATTTTCAGATTGGCTTCCACTCCTGAACCTAAAATAAAAGCTACCTCTGCCAGTCAGTATTTTGGTCACACCATTTTTGGTTTTAATACAAAAATCAGCCATTAATTTAGAGTGTAAAGTTGGAGAGACACTGAAGTAAAGATGCAGAAACAAGCCCAGTCAGGAAATCCTTCAAGTCTCAGTACAAGACACAGTAACAGGGATAATTCTCCTTCTCACTCACTCCAGTAACCAGGCAGGACAAAGGGGCAACTCCAACTTGTTGGAAACGAGCGTTTCTCCTCAAAAACCCAAACCCCAACACCCACCACGGACACTGCCCCTTAGAAAAAATTCATTGGAATCAAATTTTGATGCAATTCTGGGCAGGAGAAGAACTCCTGCATCTTTGGCAGGCAGCCCACTCGTGTATGCAATGCATAAAACCCCTAAGAATGGGTTCTACACTGACTACGGGGTGCTTACTTCCCTTCAACGATAATTGTCTTAATGCCTGTTTTAATCAGTATTAACTACCAGCAATAACATGCTTTTAATTATGTTTTAAACGAGTCCTTTATTGGGCTGTTTTGGGAAGCAAATTAGTCAAAAGGAGCTGTTAATCAAAAACGTGTTACTGGCACAAAATAAATGTTCATTTAAGGAGCCATTTGAAATAAACCTGGCTCATTGACTCTGACAACCTACAAGGACACTGGGGCCTCCTGAGGATAACTCCTCCAGTGCTCTCCGAGATACGCCTTGCTGCTCAGAAGTTATAAGTAGAAACATTAAGCAGTTTAGGTCATTCATCAGCTAACTTTTACTACTGTACTCAAGAAAATGAGCCTCCTAGGAACTTCACAGCAGATCTATTCCTTCATTAGCTGAGTAATATTGAGAGAGATGTTCCTGTCATTATGAATGGAGAAATCTATTGCTGGTGTCCCCTTTGTCTAGGAACTGTCTTTGCAGATTCCAAGGTATTTAGGCTGAAAAACTGGCATAATTATCTGGGAACATTATTCCTGTGTGTTCATTTCCTCGTGCTGAGCGATATCCTTGCCCAAAAATTCAGCCACCCAAGATTGTGTGTCCCACCCCACAGACAGACACACTGCTTGGCACTCGGGGCAGGTTCGTGATGTCACACTCACAGCCCCACTTGAAACACAAATGTCATTAAATCTCTTCCATTGCCAGGTCTGAAAAGTTCATTTTGCCCTGGAAGTTTCATTTGAAGCACTTCAGCTTTAAACAAACCGAGTGGTGCTGGAGTTTGAGCAACAGCCAAGAGAGTTTGGGGTTTGAAGTGCACAGATCGTGGCTTACTGGTTGAACCTTTGCCTTTCAAGTCTTAAGCTAAGCTTGCTTTGTGACAAAATAAAATGATATAATAATTGAAAAATAGGGGGATCTGATTTTGCTCACTTGGCATGTCTCAGTTAACTCCTTCAAAGTCCTTAAGCTTCATCTCCAACAAATTCTTAATAAAATCAGTACCCTCAAAAGAAGATACCATTCCCCCCACCCTGACACAAAACATGGTGAGACAATACAAAAGGAGTTATTACAATTTTTAAAAATATGATTTTCCTTTATCAGGAGCCCCTTCAAGATAGTATTGGAGGGAGCACTTATAGGGGAGGCAGGTGGTTAATTAAGCAGCAGTTCTCAGTATGTCCTTAAGAGGCTGAGCCTAAGGGTAGGAATGAACTTGCAAGAGAAGTGATTGCTGGATTTAATACCATCACCAAAAAAAAACCAACCCAAAACCTGTGGGAATGGCACCAAAAATCACACCCACCAAGCACAGGGAATGCTGAAAATCCCTGTTTGGTTTTCCAGAGACAGCTATCACTGAAAAAATCCGCTAGCAACGCTCAAGTCCAGCAATATCCCGGGAATAATGACAGCCCCAGCATCCAGAATCCCACCCTCCAAAGGGGTCCAGAGGGAGCAGCAAGGCAGGTCCCAGAGGGGTCCTGACACACATTTTAAATGGCCTTCTAACAGGAGTTTTCAAGCAGAAAACACCACCCTTCCTCCCAGCACAGCCATACCTACAAAATCCTTACCCTGACTAACTCCCTGCCCTTTCACTGATGAACTCCCTGCCCTTTCACTGATGTCCCTGCTTTTTCAGAGCAGGAATTCTACTCATGGCTATGGCAGCACCAGCAGGAAGAGGGGCAAAGCCCTGGTGGGAGGCAAATTACTGGGATGAAGCTGCTTCTCCACCCATTTGTTCGCTTCTTCTGCCATGGAAAACCCCACCTGGAAAATATATATATGCCCTAAAGACAAACATGACAACCCAAATGTACAGACAGACCTGTGGGACTTCCAAAGCACCAGGAATTAAAAAAATTGGCCAATCTTGCCCCAAAATTGCAAGTTGTGACTCAGTGTCCTGGGATAGGGCAATTATGAAAGGTGAGGGTTTACTTCTAATTGCAGTTCCTTCTTCATTAACAGCATCCCATGGCATGTTTGGAAGAGCTTTATGGGCTGATCAACATCTTGGTTTTATGGAGTTGTCTTCAATTCTTTCAGTATGTATCTAAGGGGACAAAATGCCCTTTAAACACTGAAAGGCTTTAATGCACTTGAAAAAAAATAACAAAAATTTTACTAAGGACAGTGCAGTAAAACACCTTAAGACAATTACTCTTAATGCAATACAAAGATTACCAATGGATATTGACACCTTCCATTACAAAAGCCACTAGAAATTCTCTGCCTCATGAAGAAACTTCCCCTCCCTCCCTTGCTGAAGGTTTCACCCAGCCCCTAATTGCAAACCTGATTTTTATTTTATTGCCTTCAAAGCTGATTGCACTTTTTGATGGACTTCATAATGTTCCAAACCCAGCAGAAATGCTTTCCAAGATGTGGGTTGAAGAAAGTTATTGGGACTGGCAACTCCTTTTTCGAATTATCATCCATGGATCTATTTTCAACACCCTCTTTCTCAGCCCATTAAGTGTATTTTTCCAGCCTTCATCCACAAGCCACAGTAAAAGGTTCTGTCTGAGCCTGCTCCAGAGGAGTGATGTTCTCCTGCTTCCAGTTAGCACTGAAACCACAAACGTGGGGTTTATTTCTCCTTTAAGTTTCTGGAAATGCAGAAATGTGGTCTTTTCAATGTGCTGTAATTGCTGCTGGGGTTTTTTTTTTTTTTAAAAATCTTCATCACACAGTTATTCCAGTCAATAGTCCACAAGGGGTTTTTTTGGTGTGTTTTGGCTTCAGTGTTTCTTGATGCAAATTGTCCTTTGGGGATCCAGCTCCTACATTTTTATTTCTCATATTAAAAATAACAGGGAGGAGGGAGATCACCCCCTTGGACCTGGTGAGAACATGCAGAGATTTCTGCTTTAAGTAACCAGTTCATCTGTCTGTAACTACAATGATATCTTAGAGGAAGAAAATCTAAAACAACTTATTAATTCACTTCCTTGGCCCCAACAGCAGAAAACACACAATTCTAACTTGGGCTTTGCTAGAAACTTGGCAGGAACTGAGAACCACAGACAGACATTGATGGACTTAATGATAAAAAATAGTCATCTTGGAGCCAAAGGGAGAATTGAGTGTTTTACTTGTGGCCCAACACTTAAAAACCTCCATCACAAACACAAAATCAAGTGACACAAGAGCCAGCCCTGTCCTTCAACCACCTTCTTGCAGCACCAAGTTCACTAAATAAAAGCCTGAAGTACAAAAGAAAGAGAATTCTCAAATCCAAGCAACTAAGACAGGTGGTACAGAAAAAGGATGCAAAAGAAACCCATTACAATATATAAGATTTTAATCTCTTATTTATGATTCTTCCATAAAGTTTATTATAAGTCATTATATACATCTCCAAAGTATCTCATCACAAAATGACATTTACAATGTAACCATAGCAAAATAATTCTGCACAGAACCATTTGCAAAATATCACATCAAAGGTAATGTGGGAGTACAACATAATTGTAGCAATTTCACCATATTAATACTCTACTGCTCATACTTTGGGCCCCCAAGCGAAATAACTTTCCAGACAGAATAGGTAGGCAAAAATACTTCTGTTTATATCATTTTATCTCCGTTAGAGCTGCACGGAACAGAGTGTGAAATATAGAAAATACAGCTGACGTGACTAACAGGTCACGCTATTTCTGCCAGTGAAATCCAGGGATTTTTTTGTTGCAGAATTACATAACTGGTCCAAATTCTGCTTTTTCAGCTGTTAATCAACTCCTCTGTATTAAAAAAAAAAAAAGAATATCTAAATAAAAATACCTCTAAAAGCACCACTGGGGGGAAAAAAAAAAGTTCCTGAAATGCCTATTATTCCTATTCCACACTAACAAATCCTTCAACTCCGTAAGAGAGACTGAAAGCAGCCCAGAAAATCATTTCTTTCATGACAGAATGAAATCAAAGAAAAAAGAGTAAGGGGAGGCTAAAAATAGCTTTGGACCAAATTTGCGCTGAGCATAACATGAAAGTTTTCTTGGAGACTCGCAGAGCTTTCTGAGTGGGTCTGTTGCAGGGACATTCATCTCACCAAATATGAGGCCCTATGGGAACTCTGAGGAGATTAAAAAGAAATAATGAAGGCATAATTGTGGGTTAGCTGGGAATAGTTCTTTCTCCTCCTCAGCATATGGAGAAGTGTGTCAGTCAGATGGTGCACACTGCAAGGTATAATACCTGAGGGGTTTGAGCTGCTGATGCTTCTTTAGCTCTTTGTTTTGCTTTCAGCTTTCTTTTCTCATCTGTTATTTTAAGAGATACCAGGGCTCGAGGTATTCTCCGAGGGTTTGTCTCGCTTTTTCTTTTTTTTCCCCTCCTCCTCAGGGTGGGAAATTGAAGAGCCACACTCATTTCTGCCTCGAAAAGCATTTCATGCCCTTACAGGTGAAACCCACCTGCTCAGGCAAATGGATCAGGGTTAGAAAGCTGAATCTCTCTTGTATTTTTAAAAGGAACCTTAATAAAAGCAAAGCCAATGCTGCAGACAAGCACTTTGGGTAATATTCTTTCCACATTTATAAACATATCAGTTCTATGGGCTTTGCTGGATAGAAATTGCCTCTACTTCGTTTAAACTCTTTCAAATGTGTTGTTTTCCAGCTGACAAATAAAACAGCCACATCAGAGAACGTGGATACAGAGACTAAACTGCCTTAAACTGCCTTTAATTCCATCATAAGTGAACCTCAGGATTCCTGCAAGCTGCATTTTGGCTTCAGAGGAGCTCAGGTTAAAATATTGAAGGTATTCACCAGGTGATGGGTGTGTGTCAGGTGAGGGTTAGAAAAACCAGACTATTAATCCAGAAGTTCAGATTAAATCCCTGCCTGCACATGGTATTGTAAGCTCAGCCCAGATAAAACCCCCTGAAAACTAAACACCAGTGCCTACATATCACCTTTTCATCACCAGCAGAGTGAGCCACCCTTGCCTGTATAACCCTCAGCTAATGCAAAAGACAAGTTTAAGTCCCAGTGCAAAGGCAGAAACATAAAACAGAGTGACACATCTGAAGGCAAATTGGTTTGGGGCTCCTTTGTGTCCCCTCCTGTTCTTCTCCTGGCTCCACAGGGATTATAAGTGGCTGCTTCTGTTCTTAGAAAACCTCTACACCTCCTCACGTCAGCCAGCATCTCATCCTGCCCCTGCTGCTGGAACCCAGCAGCTCCTCAGCCCCACGGGCAATAATCTGTGCTTTAGAACCAGTTTTTAGCTATTTCACAGTCAGTCAAAATTGCTTGCTCAGTTTACCTACATAGAGCCTTGAGAACGTGGCTGTTACTAAGAAAAGTGAAGGGTAAGAGGTGAACCCACTCACTAAACTTCCTGGAACTGAAATGACAAACCTCTTAACCCACAATATGTAATAAAGATGTGAACTTCTGAGATTTGAGAGAGAGACAGCAGGATCTGCCTCAAACCAGGTGAAACACAAGGTTCCAACATGTCACTGCCTCCAGGCTGACTTCTCCAAAACCCAGGCACAGAGAGAAATAATTCCAGACCACGTTACTGCCTTGTTGCCACAGCTGAGAAAGGAAGATCACTTGGAAAACAACTAAAAATCCAAACAATGCAAAGAAAAACTTGTGGGTTGAGAAAAACCAATGTATGTATGCAAGAAACGTTGCAATGCCTAGAGGAGGAAGCTCAGGGACTGGCAGGGATGAAGAGAGTGCATAGGGCATGGATTTGAGATATTCTGTGATTAATCCATTGACAAATACACCCCTGGCTCCCTTTTGGACACCATCATAAGTGAGGTTTTAGCCCAGATTTAAATCTACCCAGTCTGGAAGAAACGGGGCTTCATCTTGCTGCTAGCCTTGTGTTTGACCCTCCTTTCATGTCCAAGGAACATTTAGCCCAAATCATAACCCAGCCCATCGTTAGAAGAGCTTCCAAAAATATATTTGAGCCCACTTAGGAAAATTAAGCAGAGCAACAAAATTATTAATAATTGCTAGAAAAAAGGCAGGAACTCGTGGAGATTAAAAGAAGATGATGTATTAGACTGGAAAGAGCTGGTCTCCAGAAATTATCCTCTTTTTTTTTTTTTAGGTTGAAATGGGTGAAAGTATTTTACAAAAGTTGTTTTTAATGAGACATTTTCTCTACATCATATCAGGAGAGAACTGTGAACTTTTTTTAATGGAATTACTTGACAAACTGATCAGTGCCATATCACTGCCTCCAGACACAGTTCTTTTAATGATGTCCAAACTACTTAACTATTAAAATGAAATTGTGAGCCAGCACAGTAGGAAGTAGATTGAGCAAGCTGAAGATCAAAGAAGATACCATCACAGTGGCCTTTGTGTGCTCACTGTAGGTTTGCTCTGACTGAAGGGTAAAGTAGTGGTGAATTGAATTATATTGGGTTGCTTCTATACCAGAGCATTGAAAGCAACATAAAAGAAGGGTCAAATAAAATAGTACGAGCCTAACTAGCCTGGCCAAGATTAAAACTGATCCTATATAATGCCATGAGGCATTTTATAGTTTCCTGCAGGCAGTGCTGGGGTATCTGGGAGCACAAACCTCAGCAATTTACACATTGCATTGTTTGGGACCTGCATTCCATACACACACTTTGTCCACAGCTTGGGTGTGACTGTGGAATCACAGGATGGTTTGGGTTGGAAGGGACCTTAAAACCCATCCCATCCCACCCCCTGCCATGGGCAGGGACACTTTCCAATGGACTAGGTTGCTCCAAGCCCCATCCAGCCTGGCCTTGGACACTTCCAGGGATCCAGGGGCAGCCACAGCTTCTCTGCCCAACCTGTGCCAGGGCCTGCCCACCCTCACAGGGAAGAATTCCTTCCCAACCTCTAATCTAAACCCACTCTCAGTTTAAAGCCATTGTGTTGTCACTCCAAGCTCTTGTAAAATGCCCCTTTCCCTCTTTTCCTTTTAGGTATGTAAATTATTAAGAGGAAAAAATTGTCTTTCCATCCTATTTCTGCTGGTTCTCTCATTTTCCCCCTCTGTGGGATGTGCTGGAGCAGCTGCAGAGGGGAAAAAAGCAGTGCTGAGGAATTCCACTGCAATCTGTCCTGCCCCAGGTTGGCTCAGGAATGGCCCAAACCATATTTTTTGGTGGATTTTCCTTTCAGGACCCCAGCAGGGTCCACACACCCACACCTGAAGGTCTTAACAGGCACTGGCAGCAAAATGAAATCTTATGGAATGGCCAGAATATCTACAGAGCCTTAGACCTGAGGGAGTGCAAACTGAGATCCAAAGGATAACAACACAAGAATCCAGCAAGTGTTCATTAATAAAAAGCTGAAGGATTTTGTATTTGCACATCCTAAACCATTTAGTTTTTGTTAGTGGTTTTTGCTCTCTTACTTACTTTGAGCTCGCACTACTTAGGACTATTTTCATCTGCATTTAGACTCTCTTTTAACAATCCTGGTTGAAACAGTGACCAGACTGCAGGAGAGGCTCTCAAAGTTGCAAGAGAAAAGGGATTTATTATTTGCTTTTGCACTTTATTCCTCAACTGCCCCTTCTACAGCAGCAGACACACAGAGCTCTTGCTGCAATTTTAGAATTTATTTAAATGAACTGTAAATAAATTTTAAATATTAGGAAGAAGATACAGGTGCTCGGGGAGAAGTTATTTGTGTTTTATGGCATTCATTTTCCACACAGTATGGGTAGAGAATTAGCTACAAAACTTTCTCTTATTACCCAGAGAAGTTGCCTGTTTAATTCTCCTGGTGTTGTTAAGGAGATTTACCTCTTTTGGCACTGCTTTAATATTTAAAATATCGGAGTTTGAGTTTGGGCAGGGAAAGAGGGAAGGGAGGGGAGTCTTGGGGGTAAATGAGGGTGTTTGTGGGTTGTATCTAGCATGGATGTGTCAGAGTTGGGAGGCTCCATCCATCCCTGCCAGGCTCCCACCTCACCTTAGGCAGGTCACTTCAGCCCAGATATTCTCCTCCTATGAGTATTTTTGCTTAATTCCAAGGAAAATCCTCATTCTGAATTTATTCTCCCTTATTATAAGGCTTGACCAACCCTCTGTTTGACACTACCCATCAAAACTCCAAGCACTGCTACAGGAAGAGCTTGCCACAGATTAGATCAATTTGTACAAATCATGATAGAGAAACTGCTAATGTTTAGTTTTCCCTGAAAGAAGAAAACAGCAAATCCCCCCCAGAACCAAACCTGCTCAGAGCTCTCTCCTTGTGTGACCTTCTCAATTTTTATTTCTTTTTTTTCATTTTGGCCTTTCAGCTCTCCCCAGCTGAGGGGAAGAGCTCATTTTAGAGCCCTGATGAGTCTGGAGTGACTCACTTGGTCAGATCTCCAGGAACAGCTCTGATCTGAGATAACACAACTCGTGCATCAAGGAACCCTTGGATCTCTGCTGAAGGAACAGAGCCCCGAGGCACAGGCAGAATTGCTAAAGTTTCTGTGTTTTCATCCACTTCATAATTAAAAACGGGGCATTTTCATACATATTTTTGTGGAAATTAAAACCAAAAACCACACTACTTTTTTTTCCCCCCCCCTCACACAAACTTTGTAGACTTTGTCACATCTGGAATTCAAATTGTTTCATCAACAAAGATTAATTTAACAGCAGGTGAATGGCTTTGAGTTCTGGGTTGCAATACCACAATAAGAAATCAAGGAGCAGATTGGGGTGTGATCCTCTAAAGGAGAAAAGTCTGCAACTCTGAACTGGGAGAACTGGAAAAGTGTGATTTGATATTTATGTGCTAAACATGATCAAACCACTTCAGGAACACTGATGAAATTTGATTTGCCCTTCTATATATTATATACATATAAATATAAATCCAGCCACTCTACTTTCAGGAATATTTCCACACTCCTCTATTTTTCCCTTATTTTTCCCTGTCACATGGCAGACCACATATTTTCTTTCAAAGTTGTAATCTTACTTTTCCCCAGAATTTTTGATCCAGAATTTTTTTATTGTTATGGCAACATAAGAAGAAAAAAGAAAAAAAATAATACCATGTTGGATTTTGACTGATTTGTCTTTTGGTATTTGTATATATAAATTGTATTTGTATATATAAACAAACAGTGGCATTTCTCTGGTTTAAGTTAATTGTGGTGGCCCTGTCACATACTCCAGAACTTTTCTGCAGTGCAAGATGGAGAAACAAAGAGAGAAAACTGAGATTAAAGTAGAAAAAAAAAGGTAGTTTTCCACTCCCCAACCTGTTCCCTATGACTTCTCCATCATGCAGAGCAAGGGCTTTTAGATGAGATGTGCACTTTTGTAACTTGTGGAGGATTAAAGAATATTATCAGAGCTCAATAGATCTTAATGGGCATCATGACAACATAAATAAAACACTAATTGCCCTGATAATAAGATTTTTAACTACTATGAGAAGCCTGGTAATTTGCCAACAGTAAAAAGTTCCCTCCTCCCACACTCACATGGCATTTCATTCTACATGATAAAAGTGGACTGAGACTTTCCCAAGCTGAAAGAAACCCCAACCTTCCCTTGTTCAATTTTGATTTATCACAACAAGCTCACTGCACTTACAGCACAAGGTGTGTTTTCATTTTAACCTCCTCCAGCATCAGCACCTCAGCAGGGTGTCCTCACCTCCATCCTCCTGGAGAATAATCCTCTCATTTCTCCCATCCCAAGTCTTTCACTGCATTTATTATTTATTTATTAACACTCCAAGTCAAAGCCCAAGGATAAAGTTTCCCAAAAATGCTTCATTTCTTAAAAACTGAACCATGTTTTTTTACTCCACACTGTACCAGGTTAAAGGAGATTTTATGTTCCCATCTCATAGTAATTTCAGAAATAAACTCCCTTGCAGGACTACACCTCTTGAATATGCCTTTACTACAACTGCACAGATGTCTTCCAAGGGTGAAAGACTTCTGCCTTGAATTATTCAGATAACCTCAGAAAACCTTTTGTGTGAAAATCACTATGCAAAGATCAAGAGAGATGCATTTTCCTTGGGGGCATTTTCTAAAGATCCTCCATATATATTAAAAAAAAAAAAAATCCAAACACAACTTTTCAAATAAAATAGGGTTCTCAAGAAATAAACTAACATAAATGAGGAGAGCAATCCTTTCTCTCTTGCAGTCAGGCTCCTTTTCCCTTCTAGATTGAATAAGCCCAAATTCATCGCATTTATCCAAAGCCACCCCTCGCCACAAGACTTACCAAGGACACCAAAACATCTCCTTGTGGACAGGAGCCATCTGAGTGTCATGGTGGGCAGGTCTGGGTTGCAGCAAGGACACCAAAAACCCAGAGAAGGGAGTTTGCCAAAGGCTGCCTGAGCCTGCACTTCCAATTACCAAGACCACCTGAAGGAACAGCCTTAATGGGTTATATTAAATAAAGCAAAGAGCAGCTAAAGGCTCCTTTGCCTCATGAAACTTCTCAGCCTCTCTTTTAAGGAGAGGAATAAAGAGAAGCTTTTCCCTACCTATATATTAGCTGCAATTTATGGCTGAAACACTTTAATTACCTTCACCTAAGAGCATTTTCCTCCCTTCCCAGCAGCTGAGGCAAAGTGTAACAACCTGGGAAAAGCCCCAGGCCCTTCCCAAACTTCAGGGCAGGAGCTTTGTTCTCTCCCTCCCTGACATGTGTTGCATGTGATGTCGCTCAATATCTTCTGGAATTTTAGAGCCCAGCTCCCCAAAGCAGGGCTTTAATCCTCCAGCCTGTCTGTGTTATGGCACACACACTGCACGTGGTCACATCTTATTGTTCCGAGGATAAAGATTGTTCAAGGCATCTGACACTACCCTTAAATTATTCATCCCCCCATATTATTTATTCATCAGCTCCTGAGTTATCTTGCTTTGCTAAAGTACCTGGGCTCTGTTGCTCACAAGACAAAAAAAACCCCACATCATTTTCTTGGTATGAATTGAGATTTTGTGACTCTTGCAAGCAGCTGATTGTGGAGCACGAATACCCCGTGATGTGTGGTGGCAAGTGGTTGAATTTAAGGGCCATTTCCATGTGCAGGTGTTGGAAGGAAAGGAGGTGCTCTAAAGTCCTGCACTTGATTTTCAGTGACCTGGCCAAGTTTTGGGAATCCTTTCCAAGGGTCACAGATTATACTTGGGGCTCTGCAGGAGGGTTATGATCTCTGATGGTTGTGGTAGTTGGGCATGTGAGGGACACAACTCACCTGAACTGCTACCAGGGTAACAATAATTCAAAACCTGTAGTGTGAAATGTCTCCTTGATCTGGGACTGCAGCAAAGAGCAGCCTCGGACTGTAAAAAGGCAGTGCTGGATGTCTTTTATATCTTATGGCTATAATATTTTCCTCCAGGCACAGCCAGCCAGGACAGTTGTGTTTGATGGTGCACAAAGCTGGGGAGGACAAAACTGCACAGGGTTTGTGAGTCTCATGCTCTGGAATAAAAGGGTATTTTAGTTACTGCAGTATTTCATTTTTTTCCAACTCTGTGATGACACACTACTACTGATGTTTAACACGTAGACTCCCCATGGGTGGAAATATTTGTGGCCATAAGTGCCACCATCACTGTCCTTCCATATGAATTCATAACCTGTAAATGACAACCACGTATTTATTTGTGTTTGATGTGGAAGCACCAAGGACAATTCCAAAATTTCCTCAAAGCACCGAAATGTTGATATTTTCATTATGAAAAGAGACCCATAGCAGACTCATTTTGGTTGGAAAAGTCCTCTAAGACCAGGGAATCCAATTTTGCTACCTCCACTAACCCTTGTCCCCAAGTGCCACATGCACATGGCTTTTAAATCCCTCCAGGGATGGGAACTCCACCTTGTCCAAAGTTTGACAATCCTTTCAGTGAAGAATTTTTGCCTTGTATCAAATCCAAAACTGTCTTAAACACATCAAGGCCTGCAGTGTTAAAAGTGAGACTTTTGTATTTATGGATTGATCCCTTCCTGCGAAGAAGACCCCAATACTCTAAAGTATATTTAAGAGGGAAGTTCAACTACAGTAGAAAAACATGTCTAAGAGGAAAATGAAACTACAATAGAAATGATCCCACCTCCCAGTTTTGCAGACACCACACTGATAAAAGCCCAGCTTACTGGGGGGGTTTTTGCACCATATGACTGCACGGTAACGTTTCCAGCATCAAAGGGAAAGCTCTGCAAGGCTTAACTCACCAATTCCAACATTCCTCTTGCAGTTAAAAGTTGGCTTGTGATGAAGGCTTCAGTCTGGGAACAATCTTTACCCACTTAAAGGAGAAAAAACCCCAAGATCTTACTCCTAGGCACTGTTGGTATGGTGGTATAACTTGCATTTTATCAGTTTCAGCTGTTTTTTTTTCCTGGCCTGTACATAAAAATCCCTTTTTAAAGAGAAGTCCTTCAAGGTTTCCTGCCCAAATGTTGCTATCAGTTACACACGCAGCCCTATTAATGCTAATGAGAGGGTTGATTTGAAGCAAGGGTAGAATTTGAGCTTTCCCCTATTATGTTGTAGGCTGTCGAGGTATTTGTCTGTTTTAACTTAAAATCCATTTAGCACTTTCTTCTCTGTAATGAGGAAGTCTTATAAAACCAGAGCACCAAATGCCAAAGGTGGAACAACCCCAGGACTGGATCTTCTCCCTACAAGTGACCACTGCTGGGTGTTCCCCAGAGAGAACCCAAAGCCTTGAATTATGATAAAATAGTTTGCCTAGAGATAAAATCCTCGATGAGACTCTCTCCTGGCTTTTGCTCTGAACCGTGAGGTTTCCATTCTTTCCAGGCTTCCTAAAAGCAGGTTCTTCTAATCAAACCTCTGAATGAGAGGCCAATTTTGCAGCTAGAAAGGGGCTTGTGCAGGATGTGCACAAGAGTTTCCATTAATACCCAATTAGCAGATATATTTACAAGCCGTTTACTTTGTCCCCATTGCAATTCCTTCTGCAGCAGGTCCAAAGCAAGCCCTTCTTTTAGGACCATCTCACATCACAACCCTGGCCACAGGTTTTTGATAATCTCTAATTTAAGAAAAATGAAGACTTAATTACAATGATTTTGAACCTCAGGAGGACTGCAACAAGACTCTCTTTTCTCTCTCTTCTTCTCCCTGCCCTTCTCTCACCCACATGTTGCCAAAGAACATCAAAACTAAAAAATTCAAGTGTTTAGGCCAGGTTTAATTTTGTCCCCTGATACTTGTGATAGGGCAACATTTACTTAGCTGACCACTTTTTTCAAGACCTTTTCCTTATCCAGTTCACAACAAACATTTGCTCTGTGTATTAAGATTAGAGGGGGGAAAAATAAATAAAAAGAATTAACCATGTAATCAAAATTGTGTATAAATATATTCAGTGGTAAATGAATATATTTAATTGCATATAAATTTAGGTATTATCTCTTCTATCTACCAGTCTCTGTGCACAAACTGGACAGCCTATAAGGAATGCAGAAAGAAAATGCATCATGGACTCGGGTGGGGTGTAAAGTCCCCTAAACCAAACTAGTCCCAGCAGGTTCTTGTTCCTGTGTCCCTAATTTTCTGGAGCAGAGTTCCTTCCCCCCTGCAGCCCAGGGATGGGAGTTCCAAACAGGCTTACCTGGAGCGCTGGCGGGAGCTGGGCTTTGCAGACACTCCCAGGCTGAGGCTCCTAATGTATTAGCAGAGAAATCCCTGGCCCCACCAGGGGGTTGTGACAATTAACTACCGTTCCTAAAGCTCTCAGATATTTCACAGATATGCTCCAGTGAAGAGCAAATGAAACAAATTAGGAACGGTGTCTTCGGAGGAGCAGGTTTGAGGAGCGCGCGAGGCACGAGTGTAATATGTCACACAATCATGGAATATTCCCGCTTGGAAGGGACCCACGAGGCTCACAGGAGGGCAGCTCCTGGCCCTGCACAGGACAACCCCAAAAATCCCTTTTCCAAATGTTTCTGGCACTCAGCTGAAGAGCTCCCATTCCACGCATGCATCCAAAGAAAGACACTGCGACGTTGTCTGATTTCAGCCCGTGTCACAAAGCAAAATCTTCTTCTAATTTATCAGGCTGGAAGCATTTCCCTTTGCAGTCTTAATGCTGTCGACCTCATTTTTGGTTTAATAAGCTGGATCAGTGGTACACTGGTGGTTCCACAAGAAGAAACGTTTATTTGTGGTTTCCTCCTCTGTCCAGCGTGGATTTCTCACCTTGTCACGGCTGGACTGATGATGCAGCTTTTTCCATGCTAATTTGAGTGTATCCCATTTACCCAACTGCCTATTTTCTTTACATTCATAGGGAATTAATAACATTAGGACCCTTGTTGTGTTTGGCTAAAATGACCCAACAATTTTAGGACAGACACATACACAGACTGCACAGTTAAATACTTTTGGTTTCCTTAGGAATGGATTTACAAACCCTGGTTGTGTGTCAGCAGAACTGCTTGGCGTGTTCCATGTTCTCACTTCTCCCACCTTTTCATCACATTTCTCCTGCCACAGCCCACAGTTCATATATCCATTATCTTCCCAGGCCTGAATCCTTGTCTTTCCACACTAGTTCCTGTCCCAGACACTAACCCTGCCCCAAAATCTCATTATTCCACCACATCTCACTAGCCTGGCCGGTGCCAAGTCCATAACCACTTTGTCCCCACCTACTTCCAGTTGTCCTTCAAACTGTGCTCCATGGGCTGAAAAAAGTAGAAGGTTTGCTCCCTGCCCTCCTTTCCTCATGAATTTCAGGCTGGGAGTTACAGAAATCCCTCTGTTTCTACTTTCCACACCAACTTTTCCTTCCAGAGCTGTCGGGATGAGGTCCTAAGGGGTCACCAGGAAAGTTTTAATGTAGGCATTAAGTGGTTGGTGAATACACCACCAAGCTGAAAAAAAAGCCAAAGAATTCTTGAGATAAAAGAAGCTGGAAGGGCTGGTGGGAATTGAAGTGGTCTGGAAAGAGGGGAGGGAAATGGATAAATATTTAAATGGCCTTTGCATCCACAAGTAGTGCAGGCAAGGGTAAAAAAGAAAAACAAAAAGACTATTAGAGTTGCCCTTAATTCAAAGAGTGATATGAGGAACTACTTTTGTGTAAGAGTTTTCAGTTAGGAAAGACAAGGGCCACGAAGAGGGAACTGCTTCACCAAACCAGAGATTTGGGCATTTCACATGAACATGGAAACAAAATTCGTAGCAAAAGGTTTAAAAGAATAAATAGAAAGGTGATTAGGGGAGAGTTGTTGGCTCATTTGAGGGCCTTATAGGACCCCAGCTCTTCATCTGAACTCAAGTCGTGTTCACAGTCTAATAAAGTCTCCAAAAGTGAGTGGGAATTCCACTTCACTGGAGAATCACAGGTTTAATTAACCCTCCACAAAACAATTTGGAACTCTGAGCCAAATAAAGCTACTCTGACCTGAGCAGTGGGTGAGAAGGGACAGACATGTCCTGAAACCATGGACCTCCAGGGATCAAAAATGTTGCAGAGGAAGAAATCTGAGAATATCCAGTCTAAGAAGCTCAAATTCCACCAGAAAACCAGCAAAATAGACCTGCCTGTGCTGGGGATGTTGGAAATGGGATGCATTGCCTAATCCTGCAAAAATTGGGAAAGCGTGTGCATCACGGAGAAAAAGGATAAAGCAGCATTTGGCTTTTAAAAGAATTCTTGCCCAGCCACTTCCAAATTGGAAAGTGGTGCAAAGGAAAGCTAAAGTGGGCCAGAGAGCTGGCACATCATCCTGCCCTCTAAGCAAGGTCCTGTCCTCCAGCCTGGCTTCCTGCAAGGACAGAAAGGGACTTTTAACACCTTGAGAGTTCAAAAGTTGTGTTGGAGACTGAGCTTTGAGAGGATATGACAGCAGAACTAAATCATTCATAAACAGAAGGCATGGATGGCATTGCCTTAGAACTCCATGGTCAAACCTGCATAATTTATGCATCTTGAGGATATTAACCTGGGTTTCTATGTGCCAAAAATGAGAAGGAAACTTGGCTCCAGTCTCTGGGCATAAACACTGTCATGTCTTCATTTCTTGGAAGTAAATTCTATAAGCCACGATATTGCCACTAACAAAAGGAGTTTGTCAAAGAGGCTCCACAGTGACTTTATTTTGCAGCCCACAAATGTGAGAGAGGTGAACTCAGCCCAAATGGGGGGAAATGTTGATGTTTGCAAGCCCAACCTCTAAAGCCTTGGGGAAAAGCAACTGAAGGGAAGTTCAGAGTTAGATTCTGTCCATATCTGTGTGTATATATATACATGTCACGGATATAAACACAGACAAAATGAATTTACCCAATGGTAAAAGTAGCTCAGGCTTTACTGTATTTTGCTATAAAAGTTAAGAAAAACTTCCTGGTTCCTGTTTCCCCAGAGCAGAGGGGGAAATGCCTCCTGGATATCATTCAGGTGGTGGGCAGTGACTTCCTGGTGTTGGGCACAGCCTGAGAGCCTGGAAAGCTTATTAAGGTTTATCATCAAGCCCAACCATTCCCCCAGCACTGCCAAGGCCACCACAGAGCCCTGTCCCCAAGTGCCACATCCCTGCAGGGATGGGGACTCCACCCCTGCCCTGCAGCCTGGGACAGGGTTGGACACACAAAAAAATAGTGGCAAAAGAGTAAAACTCCTTCAGAAGTGAACGTGGACACCTCTGGCCAATCTGGAGCCCGAAGCTCAGGGGTTTCAGTGCTGCTGGGAATTGTCTGCACATGGAAAAGCACGACTTTAGGGGCAGAAATTATTGCACCATCAGATTGGCATCACATCTATATTCAGTTCAGAAAATCCAGGATTGGCCACAGCCTCCTTACACATTTTATGATTTACCAGAATCTGCTTTAGTCTGAGACCTAATTCTTCCATTACCCATATCCCCCCATCCTTCTGGCAGCAGAATTTACATCTCAAACCCGAATAATTTTGCATACTTTTCATTTTAGCACTCTTGACATCTTAAAGAAAAAAAAAATAGAAGAAAAAGCCTTAATTCTGTGGAGTAAATTATCCCCAACCCTGGGGAAAAAAAAAAAAATCCTGCAAGGTATTAATGTACTTTTTATTCAGAGTTGTCTGTGGAGTTTTGGTGTCCTTCCCCTCCCAGCTCTAGGTGGTGATACATCAACAAGGGTGTTGTGGAGCACGTGGAATTCCAACCAGGACCAGCATCATGAGGTTTATAAGAACATTTAACCCATGCCATGTAACTGGAGTGTTTTCCCAAGGGAATCATGCAACCTTTGTTTACTCTTGGACTTTCTGCCCCGGACAAGTTTCTAAACCTTTCTGTGTTCAAATGTGTGGGTTTTGCTGTTCAATTCATTTGCTGGACTGACACAGCAGTGCTGAAACAACCTGAAAAGCTGTAAGAATAATACAAAAAGTACTGTTAAATATGGATTTTGAACCTGGGATTCTGATTTGCTGGCCTGACATCCCAAAAAGAGGGTCTTTCTTTAAAATGAGCTCTGAACACATAAATCCTGATGTTTCTCTAAACCTTCAGTGAGGTCTTGTTTATTCCTTGTTAATACTGCCTGAGATGAACACACTGGAAACACTTAAGCAGGAACAGCAACAAACTTTTGGAGTATTCAAGCAGAAACAAAACCCTGAGGTTGTCAATGTACACAACACAGCAAATTTTCCACATTCTTGAAGGTGTTGGGCTTTGAATCACTTTAAAATAAATCCCAGTTCTTCCTGGGAAAAAAAAAAAAAACAAACAATAAATAAAAACACAATCTTTATTAAAACTTATTTTGTGTATTGTTACAATTTGAATTATTTATATGGATATAACTTGTAGAAATTAAGGAGATTTAAAAAATAATAAATACACCCTAAACTTTTTTTCCCAGTAAAATATAGTCAGTGCATAAACAGAGAGGTGGACAAAATAAATCGAACTAGAACTGCATTTAACGGTAGAAATCAAATTCATGCTGGTGTGTTAGCTGTTCATATCCAGCACCAGAAAATTCCTGGAAAAATTCCGTGTTATTTAAGCACAGGAATCAGGAGAAGCAGCTTCTGGTGGGGTCTTGACACGGCTGAGTTACCCTGAGTCCAGCCAGAGCCATCCTTCCCAAAGGGATTGGGATTGTTCCCCTGGAGAAGAGAAGGCTCCAGGGAGACCTGAGAGCCCCTTGCAGTGCCCAAAGGGGCTCCAGGAGAGCTGGAGAGG
>JAWWTY010000160.1:2322737-2337223 GCA_035222235.1 Margarornis squamiger | reverse complement strand
AGGCATGGAGGGACAGGACACAGGGAATGGCTTCCCACTGCCAGAGGGCAGGGCTGGATGGGATATTGGGAAGGAATCGCTGGCTGGGAGGGTGGGCAGGGACTGGAATAGATTTCCCAGAGAAGCTGTGGCTGCCCCTGGATCCCTGGAAGCGTCCAAGGCCAGGCTGGATCACCTTGGGCTAGTGGGAGGTGTCCCTGCCCATGGCAGGGGCTGGCACTGGATGGACTTTACGGTCCCTTCCCACCCAAATTTCTCTAGGATTCTCTGCTCTTTACATCCTTGTGCTGGTATAGAGGGAAAGGCACCGAAAGAGCAGGGAAAACCCACCCTGCCAGGGTGATTCCTGTATCTCCCCCATCCCTGGAACACATCATTTGCAGGCAGTTCAAGCCAAGGATGCTCCTGAACAGAAGATCTGCAGCTGGGCCACCCCTTGGCAGGGAGGAAAGCAGGAGAAAACCATTTCCCACAGGCTCCTCCACCATCCCCGAGCTCCAGGCTCCCACAGCCCCGGCATGTGAGGAGGAAAGGGGGAAAAAAAGCCCTTCTCAACACTAGGATTCCCTCCTGATGTCAATTTTCCCCTCGCTGTGCCCCAGTGTAAGCGAAAGTATTTGCTGCTGGTCACCCTCCATCCTTGGGCTGGGAGGGGATGGGCACTGAAATCCCCCAAATCCCCCAGAGAGGCTTTGGGGCAAAACTCTGGGACCTTTGGAGGGCCCAGCAAAACCCCTTTAGCAGCGCTTTGTGGGGTGCAGGAGACAAGGACTCAAGTTTTACACTGCCTGGTGTAGAGCCCATAGGAAGATGCCTCTGAGTGTACCCACACAATGCATCCCGCTTCTTTCCTAATCCTTTTATTCCCGGTACAGGCAGCTCTGAAATTTCCTCAACTTTTTCGGGGTTTTAGAATGGTAATCAGCGATTTTAGAGGAAATAAATCTATCCCGGAGCCCAGAGCTCCGTATAAAGCATCCCCAGGAATAAGTCAGCAGTGAAGTGCTACATTTCATGTGCTGCCACAGAAATGCTTTCTGGCTGAGGTCTAATATTAATCTATTTTGTCCCTGACATCCAGTAAAACTACAGTGTGGCAAATGCTTTTAAAACATACATATTCAATAGCAGATGCCATAAAGTATTCGGAACTGTTGGGATGAAGAAGGTTCACACACACACAAATATCTTTGAAACTCCAGTTAATCAAGGTGTCAAAGTAACTAAAGCAGTTTTACAGATTTTATTGAAAATAAATCACTTTATTATATACTGAAATATATATTATTGTTTCCCCGTGGAGTTCCGCTGTCTGCTTGCCTGCCTTTCTCTTTTAACTAGAGCGTCTCCTGCCCTCTTTAGTCCGGTTTTTATAACTACATTCAGCAAGGAAATCCAGCACTAGAGCACATCCCCAGCCTGCCTTCCCCTCCTGCCCTATGCAAATAGCCCCTTATGAGGCACTTTGTGGCAGAAGGAGCGCAGAGGAAACACAAGAGGCAATGATCTAATGGCTCCAGAGCCCAAATTTCCCCCCTGCCCAGCCCGTTTGGGGATGCCCTTACGCTGAGCTGGGAAGGCAGGAGGTGGCATTGAACCCCCAAAGCTTTACACCCCTGTCTTCTCATTTTTCCTAGCGGAGCTTCCATGCAGGAATCCATCCAACTTCCCAGAACTCCAACCCCGGGAAGGCTCAAATGAGGGAAAGGAACTATTTGATTCGATCTAATGGACAGCCTAATAGATATTTATAGACTTCACGGGGAAACTTTGCACTGGAGGGTTTTAACTCCTCTTCTTGAGGAATTGCTTTCTTCTTTTAAAGTCTGAGACTTGGCTCAGATCTAAATTAGCCACACAATGCATTGCTTTAAAATTCAGTGTTACATGAAGCTCCTATTGCATCACCCATTGGCTAATTATTCTTTTCTTACACCTTTTTATACTACTATAAAATAATCGTATTCCTATAAATTTATTGGACTCACACAAACAGCTCCTCAGTAATATTTTTTATTTCAACTATTCCCCCTAAAGTTAAGGGATGTCTAATACAGCCCTTGTGTACAAAATAAATGCTTTCAGGATTTTTGGACCGCTTTCTAAACTGATAGATTTCCCCCTGAGAAATGTAAATTCAGCAGCACTTCTCTTGAGATTACCTTTCTTTTCACCCCAAAACTAGTTTGAAGTTGAAGCATGGTATCTAAAAGGGATTTTAAATATTAAAAAATTACATCTATGCTCGGGAATTTTATATATTTCTTTATATTTATATATTTCCCATCCCACATTGAGAGAATTCAATGACATCTCCTGGTCACCAGCGTGATGAGGACCCATTGGGGTCTCACCATCCCCTCCTGGTCCCCCTGTAGGGCAGCAATGGGGTGGCCCAGCTGATTGAAGAGAGTCAACCTTGGCATCTGAATTCACTCCCTGAAACTTGTATTTCCCCCTGGGCACTTCTAGTTTTAACACTGATTTTTACACTCCTTTACCTGTGCAAACCCCAGTGACTCGTAATACAAAGTACAAACTCCCTGCTACCTGTAGCAAAGAATTTGATGCTTAAAATGTAAGCAACAAACATGCAAAAAATTACCAGTTTTCCTGAGAGGAAGTATCACTTTTCCATAGAGGAATTTCACTGGGTTTGTTATTCACCAGCAGGAGTTTCCCAGGTAATTCTGATCACAGAAAAAAAAATAAAAAAATATATATATACTCTGTTTTTAAGTAATGTGTCCATGATTTCTTCCCAGCCCTGATAGCCCAACAAATTCAAAGGTTTGTGTCCAGCTCCTGCGTGGGAATTTAATAGAAAAATGTGAGTGTGCCTTCCACACTTTAAAAACTGCCTGTAATCAAAATCTAATTAGTATTCTATTTTACTAGTGGGAAAACTGAGAGAAATGCACACAGACAGACGTGGTGTTAGATATTAAGCCAAAAGATGTCTCCAGAAACCAGCCATTCATCTCTCTTTTTTTCCCCTTTATCATCAACATCTTGTCTCTTGAAATATAGACATCACTAAATCAAAAACACTTACCTTTTCACATCATTATAGAATTGCTCAGATTAAATAAGAGCTCTGCAAGGCTTCTCAAATCTCAGCTATGTTTTCAAACCACCAGGGAGGGCTAGTTCTTCCTGCTCACACAATTATCAAATTGTTGCCAATCTGAGCGTTCCCCTGTACCAATCTCATTATTATTAAGTAGTTTAAATCACCTATGGATCTCATTACCATCACTTTGAAAAAGGTCACAAGGTGACAGCTGCAATTTACTTAAAATTTATCATTAAAATAACCCCTTTTTAAGGCTGCTTGGGTGTATTTCCGATGTGAAAACCAGCCTTTTAATGACCTGAGAAGTGGCTCGATGTTGTTTGCTTGTTGTGGGATTTTATTCTGTGTTTGTTTTGGAAGTGAAAGGCACACCATCATCATCATCATCATCATCATCATCCGTCCTGTGTGTTCCTGGTGCAACTCCTGAGGTTAGAGCGTGGCTCACATTGTAACACAAAGCTAGGTCAAATCACTAAAGATGAAGTCCTTGTCGAAAAGTTAATTAGTCACTGAAAATGCATGAGCATTAAGGAATACAAAAAAAAAAAAGAGAGAGAGAGAGAAAAAAGGCAGTTTTAGCAGGACTTTCTCTTAGCAACTGCTCAGTTCCTTTCATTTCAGCTTTTAAAGCTATCTATCACTTTTCCAGCCATAGCAATAGTCTTAAATAGAAAAGAAATATTTTCCCATCTGAATAAAAAGTGGAAAAAATGCCTTCCTTATTTTTTTGTTTTGTTTTGTTTGTTTTCTTTTTTTCATTGTTGTTGGTTTTGTTTTTTGGAAATTTTTTTTTTTTTTTCAGAAGGGAAAAAGACAGCCAGAACTGGTTTAGAAATTACAAGTAAACACAAAAGAGACCAACCCTTGCTGGCCGTCTCCCACTCACTTTAAGTGGATCACTCTGCAAAATACTCTGCAGTTGGGCTGATATTTTTAGAGGAAAACATTTTTGCTCAGTAATGTGGAAATAAAATAACTGCAATCACTTCCTTCCTCTGAGAAAATGACACATAAAATCTTATATTTAAAATTCAATCGAGAAAGAAGCTGTATTTTTTTCCACCCGAAGCCTTGTAGCTTGTGCATCCTATTTTTATTTTTAATGTTTTATTTTTTTTTCTGGTCTGTGCAGGCTTTATGCCACGTTTTGGATATGAACTTAATAGGAGATGCTGCAAAAAGCAGCAGCTACAAGTAGTGACAGAGGCTTAGCAGGCAAATATGCAAGGGCAGAACACACAAGATGAGCAGAACAACCCTCCCCAAGTTCAGGATATGATTGCTCTGCATGACTATACACTCCTGGATCTTTTCATCCCTGCCTCTCATTAATTCCTCTTACTCCTGAAACGGTATCGAGTGTGATTTCTTTTTAAAATACCCCATAAATCACCCTTTTTTTTTCTTTTAGGCACAAATCTGCTGCGTTTCAGTCGTAAAAACACAAAACTGATCCCCATCACGGCCTGTGACTGTTGCCATTTATTACAGCCTTTAAGGGCCGTTTTGCACATCTCCAATTGCTGCAAAGAAGGGGAAGGTGCCTGTTTTTAAGCTGCTCACAGCAGATATTGCACAGCAGCCTTGCAGCAGGCTCTTTCACCTGAAGCCTTGCAAAGTATTCACTCAGGATCCACGTCCTGCAAGGACTCAACACGTCCTTACCCCAAATGCCCGGAACATCAAATCTATCTAAAACAATGGATTTGTCTCTTTCAGAAACAAAGTCCCCCAAAATGCCAAGTGTCGTCCTACAGGCACAAACATTTCATTGCCAATCCCTTTCTCTCTCTCTCTATTTATACTTCCTCACACAACCCTCTGCAACAGCTCATAAATGTGGGGCTTGTAATACAAACAGCCATAAATATCCAACACACACACGTTATATATGTATGTATATTAATATTTGTAATAGAAATCATATCTTTGCATCTTCCAAAGGCGTCCTTTGTAGCTCCCTTGCCTTTTAAATCCAGCTATTCTTGAGCCCGGTTTGCCTTTGAAATATGTCAGGATAATGCATTATTGAAGTACTGTACTGAGACTGTACATAAAATCAGTCACGTTCAACACATTTCCATTTTACTTAGTTCTTTTTTTCATAATTATTCCTCACTTTTATCACAGCCCCGTCCTCAAGAGCTCTCTGGTTACGCCACTAAAATTAACCGCACGCCACAGGTTATGCCTCCGAGGGACTTGCCATCAAGAGAAACTGAAGGTAAAGGAAGAAAAGGAAAATAAAATCATTTTCTTATTATTCACATGAATAATATATAAACCAGGTTGCAAAATTAAGGAGATGCGAAAGCAAAGTTTCTGGGTTGACCAGACGCATCAGAAACACCCGGTTTATTTAACGCAGAGGTTTTGGAAGCCGCTGGGAAGAGCAAATCGGGGACTTCAAACCTGTCTTAAAACTTCTGCCATAAATTGGTGAGGTTTTGGTTCAAGAAAGAGTTAAGTCTAAAGAGCAGGAAAAAAAAAAGAAATTAACTAAAGTAAGGCCCTTGTGATACAATGACACTTGCTCTATGCTCTTACAGAGAAAAACACGATGATAAAACACCACAAAGAGGAGTGTTATGAATTTTATTAATGACTAGAAGACAGTGTGCAAAACATCAAAGGTCTGTGGAAAAGATTAATGACCCCGTGTGAGACTGTTTAATTACCTCCAGCTAATTAGATTCTTGACCAAATTTTTAATATCTGCATTCCTTCTAAAGCCTAATTGAGATTCCACATTATTTATCAATCTTTCAAAAAGCCCTTAGTGCGCTGCTTTTTTTAGGGTGGGTTTTTTTTTTTTCTTTTTTTTTTCCCTTTGCACTTTGACTCCATTTATGGTCAATTATTAAATAAATAGCAAAGTAACTGTTCTCTCCAGCTGTATATGTGGAACACTTTATGCCTGTTTATTTTGACTGCGAGGCTATCACTGGCATCTTTTACCCGTAATGAAGCACTCCAAGTAATAAACTGAGCGACTCCGCTGTAAACAAGGGCGATAATATTTTGGTTATCTGGGCTGTGCTCGGGAACTCCTCCTGTGGTTTCTGTAAATTAGCCTTTGCTATTGGCAGCTAATCCTTACTGCAGTTTACCTTGGGCCGGGCCCAGGGCGTTGTCACGCAGGGAGAGGAGTCCTCGCCGTCGGATTATTGCGTTTAGATTTCGGTGCTCCAAACCACCCCTCTGAAACGCCTTTACGTAAGGACAGGGGTGTCACAAGGCAAAGGACACGTGGAGTAATTACTTCTTTTTTAAACTCCTTCAGATCTCCCACTGGCCCCAGCGAGGGAGGTGTTGGATCAAGGATTGGACTTGATGATCTCAGAGGTCTCTTCCAATCCAGTTGATTTTATGATTCTATGAAAAGTGTCCAGTGTGTAATTCACACATGAAGACTGAGCTTGGTTTAGGGTTTTCCACAAGTGTAGGAAATGGGGGAAAAATGTTCATTTCAAGGTCTGGGATGGGGATCACATTATTTGCATAAAGTTGGATTAACAAGGTGCTTCCCAGTTCGGAGGAGGAGAGAACCTTTGGTCTTGTCCTTTGTTTTAACTGGAAAATGAAGTGCACCTGCTTTGAAATCTTTTTGTCACTTTTGGTGTAAATTAGAAAATAAAGTGTGCACATGCAAAATTATATCTCATATATATAAATATAATACATGTAAAATTATATGTCATATATATAACACATGTAAAATTATACGTCATACATATATATAACACATGTAAAATTGTATCTCATACACATATATAATACATGTAAAATTAAATCATACATATATATAATAAATATAAAATTATATCTCATACATATATATAATACATGTAAAATTATCTCTCATACTTACATATATATAATACATAAAAAATTATATCTCATACTTATGTATATAAAATATACCTATAAAATGAAACACTTTGGGACAATTTCTTTGCAATTTCAGAGATTTTCTTCAAATTATCCACTGGAGTTCAGCTCAGCAAATCATACCACATATGCAGAAATATAGGGGATAGCTTAAAAAAAAATAAAGAAAAAGCAAAGTATATTGTCCATTAAATATCAATATGCTTTATGTTATTTGTACAAGACATTGTATAAACATGCAGGGGGTTTTTCTGGGAGGTTGACACAGCCAGACATGGAAAAACACTGGGACACTGTAATAAATGGAGAGGGGAGAGGGCTTTTGAGGGAAGGATCCCATTTCTCACTATCAGGCTTGCAACAAGCCTTAGCCAATGGGATGCTCTGCATTATCACAAAAACACATCATTTAATAATACAGAAAGTATATGTCAAAATAGCAAACTATGTAAATCAATATGAAAGCATCACTTAGCAGGAATTAGAGACACACATAATACATTGTGTTTAATTTCTCGAGAGTGACAAAATACTAAATCACTCCCAGCAAAGAACTTATTTAGGGTGCCATAGTCGGAGCTACTTGATCTTTCCAATGCAATAAAAAGCTTAAAGTGCCTAAAATCTCTGTATCCAGGTATTTATTCTGTGCTCCAGCTGCTGGAGGAGTGCTTCAAACCCATTCAAGTTATCCTTATGGCTATATATGGACACTAATACTACAATTTATTTTGTATCAATGCACCAGAAATTAATTTTTATGTTAGTTATGTAGTAAAGACAGGATTAGGGGAAAAAATAGCCCTGTTTAACAGAACACCGACTTTTTGTAAAACTGAAGGTATTTCTGATGTTTTCCCATGGGAAAAGACCAGATTTCCTGTCTCTCCCTCCAGACTACCCTTATTCCTTCAGCAGGGTCAGTGGTTTCTCTCTCACAGACTGTACCTGTCTGGGACATCCTCTCTGTGCCTTTTACACCTGACCTGCATCTCCAGCCCCAAGTGCAGGTCAGGTGTTGGATTTGGGGAGGACAACAATGGATATTGGTCCTGAAATAACCGATCTGGACACATGAGCTGGTAATGGGATTAATTCAAACGGCAATTCAGGTTTAATCAAATGCTGCATTGAAGTGCTTTAAATCCAGCAGTTGAGCCTGGTGGTAAAGTTTTCATCTTGTCCACATGGACATCTTCTGCCCTGCTCCCCACCAGGCACCTCCCAGACCCAGAGATTTCCTTTACCCCTCCCCTGCCACATTGCAGGGTCCTCCAGGGAAGGCTCACACATCACACCATGCTCTGACAATCTGAACAATCCTATGTAGAACCACAAAATCACAGACTCGTGAAGTCTGGAAAAGCTAAGACCATCGAGTCCAACTGCTAACCCAGCTCTGCCAAGCCCACCACTAACCCCAAGCACCACATCTACACATTTTCTGATGTTCAAATACCCATTTATTCCATTTGTTTCCAACTCTATGGATGCTGAGGATGGTAAAAAATTAATTTAAAACCAAGCAAACAGAAACCCAAACCCACAAAGCAAGCCAAGAACTTAGCCCAGCTTGGCCCAGTACCAAAAACTAGCCATGCTGAGGTAGAAAATTGGGCAGTTTTACAGCACCCAAAACATGCAGTGCTGGGCTGAGGGGAAGCCGTGGGGCAGCACAAGCATTCACTCACTTGAAAAGAGAATTTATTAGCCCAGCCCTGGCCTTGGAGAGACTCAAAAATGAGCTTGTCTCCTTCTGCACCTTGGAAAGGTGGGCAGGGGTTGATGCTGATCTGTGTCCCCCTGGGAGGGATGGTCAGGCCACAGGAGCAGGATTTCTGTATTTTCACTAATATTTAATCTCAATATTCTCTGAGAATTTTAGCCCATCTTGCACAGGGTACTTAAAATAACAATAATGGAAGCTGAATAAATAAACTGAAGGAACGTAGCGAGACAAATTTTGTTGTTTGAATTTTTGGTTTGCTGCATTTTTTTAATAATCTGCTTTGTCCTAATCTGCTGAATTAGTGTCTGCCTTTATGCCAATATGTTCTTGTATATCTGAAACTCTTTCATTGTTTTACATCTTACTACATGAAGCCTGCCCAAAACCAAGATCACTTCTAACTTAAAGTGCTCCTAAAAATTTGAAGTGCTCTATTAATTTTAAATTGCTCTACATCATGTCTGCTTAGAATCCCAACTGCTCTTTCACACAAAAAATATTAAACTATAAAAGGCACATCTGCAACATAACAGCTACCCAGGTTTTTGGTTTTGTTTTTTTTTAATTATTATTTTAAACATCAACTTTCTTTTTCCCTCCAGCTTTGAAAGACAAGAATGCTCTGGGAGAAAAACAATAGGACGACTCATTGCAGGTTTTACCTCGAGCCTCCCTCTATTGAAAACCTCTTAGATTTGCCACGGGACTAAATGTATTTTATGCCCACCAGTTGGTAGCACACAATCCAGCCCATTAACCCTCTGCCCCCAATAAATTATGATTTCCTAGCAGAGTGGTGCTGCTGGAAGATTGACACGTCCCCAAAGGCGCTCCCAGGGTTAACACCACACCCACGGGTTCCACCAGGCGACTCCTGATCCCACACTCACATCTCTTTGGGAAACGTGAGTGGGAGTGTTTGCCAAGCCTTTGGTGTTTTTAGGAAGGTGACTTTATCCCCAGCAAGAGGGAGAAATGGCATCGCTTCCAGCTGAGCCCCTGTCACATTATCTGAAACTACAAAGCACCCTCTCGGCTTCCCCGAGGTGAACCTTTGCTGCGCTCACACCCCACTGTGGGGTGGCACGGACAGGTCCCTGTGCTTCCCTTTGCTCTCATGAGCTCTCCACGCAGCAATCCTCTCACCTGGCCCTCAGAGGTCCGTGCCAACCCAGTGCTGGCTGTGTCCCACCACCTCCGGCTGCTCTTTGCTGTTTGTAAATGCGGGTTGTTAAAAGGACCTCGTGGAGTGAAAGACTGAAATACCTCTGGTTACTGGGGAGATAGGGCTGACTCTGGGTAGCACTGAGCTTGACTCCACACAGGGCAGTACTTTGGTGGCCAGGCTGGTTTTTAGGACAGGTTTTGAAGCTGAAGGCCTCTCATTTCTTTTGCTTGCACTGACAAGTGGATTCGCTGCCAGAGTCATTCTCCTCGTGCTGCTGTATGTGAAGTGCTTTATATTAATCCATCAAAGGGTCACTGCTCCTTTGATGAGTGACCCTAAATACACACAGATACTAAAAAAACATGCCCAGATATCCCACATATCAAGCTCCTTCAGATCCATATATATTCCTCCTTGGCCATGCAGACATAAAACCCTCTGAGAGTGACAGCGACCCTTTCCCACTGCTCCTTGTCCTGGGAGTAACTTGGGAGGTGCTGATTATTTACACACGGTCCATCCCAATAAGCTGCTCCTGGGATATTTTCCAAGTGGCAAATTCATGCAAAGTTTCTTGACTTTGAATTAGAGCTGGATCTCTCCCCACGCTCCGCTCCTCAGAGCATCTCTGGAGCACTGCAGCAGCTGGGCTCCTGCTGGGGACACGGATTGCTGTCGGGAGGGGCAGGTCACCTGTCATCCAAGATTAGATGGGACATTCCCAGCTAACAGAAGAGCCACGCCCCTGCCTTGAGAAAATTCCAGTTTGTCTCCCCGTCTGGTAGTGTCTCGTATTCCCCATCCCATTTTCCAGAGCTGAAATAATCCCAGTTGCACCTGCATCCATCTCTGCAGGAGAGCAGCATCAGTCACTGACACAAACAAGATTCCCACCCTGAAAAAGGATGTGATTCTTCCTTTGATAATATTTTTCTAATCCATTTGAACAATTTCCTTACCTTATCGCAATGTAACTTGTTTTATTGAATGTTGAATCCTATGCTATTTGTGCATCCATATAAATTCCCAGTGGGGTTTCTGCTCCTGAGGATTTCTTTGATGCTCATTTTTCCTGTGTGAGAGCACCAGCAGGTGAAACTTCCTGTCTTTAACCAGACACACCAGTCTAAGGGTAGTTAAATATTTGTTTGCTTTATTTAAAAGGCAATTTCTGTGGCAAAGGCATTGATGTCTTTGTCTCAGAAGAGATCAGCAATTCATTATTCACTGGATCACAACTTCACATCAAGGTGGAGGCAGCAACTTTATTTATGCAATGTAACATCCCACAAAACAGGAGAGAGACTTTTGCAAGGGCATGGAGTGATAAGGCAGGGTGGGAATGGTTTTAAACTGAAAAAGAGTAAGTTTAGATGGGCTATTAGGAAGAAATTGTTCCCTGTGAGGGTGGTGAGCCCCTGGCACAGGTTGCTCCTACCTGTAAATGTGATTGAAACACCCCATGTAAATGCCAGTTATAATTTCTAGCCATAATGCATATTTATTCTTCCTTACTTCTCAAAGTTATGAGAAGATCTGTTTTGGGAACATTATGGGAAATTAAGCCTTTGCTAGTAAAAGCAGTGAGATATTCCATGAACCCACCTCAGCTATGAAATCTCCATCACTGCTGGAATTTCTGCACTCTGAATCTCTGAACTCACATTTTCCCCTTTACCTGACTGCAAGATATTCAAAATAAAAAGGCTACAGCTGCCATAGCAAACCACCCATCTCTATCCCATCCCCTGGGAAGGCTTTTTCCTACTTGAATGTTCTCAGAGTCCAAGTTTAATAAAATATTAGCAGGATGCCAAACCTGGGGTTATATTGGGTTTTGTTAAGCAGTTTCCTAATAAAGGGCAATGCATGTTCAGGCTTCATAGGAACTCAGATGTGACACAAATAATACAGCAGATAATTACAATGCCCTTTCGCTCACCTCAAATTTAAACAAAGGTTAAGCTGCCCTTTAGAAAAGTAAATATTTTCTGTAGTCAAACAAGTGTGGACACCTTTAGAAACAAGGATGTATTGCCAAGCTAAACTGAGCTGAAGAGGGTTACAACAGAATAATTCCCAGCTCTGAAGGATGCAGAGCTGCTCAGCAGAAGCAGCAGCCAGACATCCTGGCATCGTGGATGGGCCCTTACCTTACAAAATTCCCAGGCTGCTCTCCAGATGTTTGCCAAGAACTGTTGCTTGAAGTTTCTGTCTGCTCACAGCAGATAGGAGAGAGAAATATTCAAAATAAGAAAGTGCATAATCTCCTTGCCCCCTTCAGTGTGGTAAACAATTTATATCCAATTTCATACAACGGAATAAATCCACGGCCCTTTAAGTAATTAGGAAACAGACACCGAAACTTCAAAAATAAACTCCAGGAAAAGTCTCCCAGAGTGGCCAGGAAGTGGCTGGTGGGTTTTATTTAGTTCTCGTGGTCCAAGGTTGAGCTGTGAGGGAGATAAGAGCCAGGTGTGTTTTACACATCTCATTTGTTTAGTCTGAAGCTCATTCAAGCAGGGCTTTTCAACCACAAGTCTGCACCCGACTTCTCAAGCCTAAATGTGGGCTCAGTGAGAGTCAGATGCATTCGGGGGCTCTAAATGAGGAGGATCACCTTCAGGGAGGGAATTGTTGGTTGGTTCTGCTGTGCTTGGTTTGGGAGGCAGGGGCTGCTCAGGTGACATTCTGTTTGCTGTGTTAAGATGGAACCAGAGAAACATTTAGACCTCCAGGACCATCAAGGCCAACCTTTGGCTGAACAGAACCATGCCCACTGAACCCCGCCATGAAGTGCCACATCCACTGGTGTTTGGAACACTTCCAGGGATGGTGACTCCAGCAGGTGGTCAGTGTTGGCCAATGCAGCCTCTCAGTCCAAAGGCAAAACCACCCTGAAGTTCAGTTCCAAGAGTTTAGGGCCAAATCACAGCTCTTTGCTGACCTGCCCAGTGAATGGATGAGAAATACCCGAGATATTCACATTTTGACCTTCAACCACCTCTGGCAATAGGAGAATTGCAAGAAATGTGGTCAAGAATCACTTTACCCATGAAAAGCAAAGGGATTATTTGTGGCAGCAACATCCCTAATGCTTCAAGACAAGCAAACCAGAAGGACATACACATAATACCCATCATTACAGTGTTGACTGACCTGATTTTCAGGCTCTGATTGAGTCTCCCAATCCTATTGCTGTAAGTAACACTGAACTTCAACTGTACTTTCCTTCTGACAAGCATTAATCTGTCTGATCTCCTAAAACAGATAGTCAATGAATTTACACCCGGAGACTTATTCATGAACAAGTTGTGCCCCTGAATTTTAACATGCCATGCCTTAAACTGTTAGCTGTATATCTGCTTTATGTGATGTTCCTACAGAAGCTGGCAGTCCATCAATTCAGTGTCCATACATTTCTTTGAAAGCTATATTATAATTAGAGCTTAGGTTAATACTATTCCGTAACCATAAAACAGACGTAAAATAATTATAACTCATTTAGTGAAATTAGAAAAAGAGCAATTATTAGGCTCCCATTGTGAGGCTTTGCTGTGAGGGACAGATAATCTATCTGCAAGATGTACTTTAAGAACACCATTTTGAAAGAAATAAAGTAGATAAATTACTGTTTTGTTTGGGTTTAAGAAAACTTAGACCCATAAATACAAGTTCAACAATCATAAAGGATGTGTGTAAGGGAAGTGAAAGTTCTACTGCGAGAAGAGAGATTAAAGTATTTAGATGATGCTTTCCTGACAATGCTCTCTCAGGATGTTGTGAAGCTTCATTTGTTGATATTTGCAGGGCATTAAATATTCCAGGGATGTGGACAAAGGCCTATAAACTTTCAGCTAAACAGGAGGATGTGCAGAGTTTGAGCAGAGGGAGTGGACTCACCCATGCCAACGTGCGTCTCAGCACACTTTGAGTGCAGGATGTCACAGAGTCAGACCTGTTTGGGTTGGAAGGGTCATTAAAGCTCATCTTGTTCCCATTCTCTGCAGGGACACCTTCAACTAGCCCAGGTTGCTCCAAGCCCCAACCAACCTGGCCTTGGACACTTAGAGGGGTTTCTGCTAACTTTAATTAAGTTTTTATACATCAGAATTTCTCATTCTCCAAGCTCCTTGTACGCTGAGAGATCGATTTCTATGGGAAGAAATTACTTTTTCCCTGGGAAGACATCTCCTGGCTGAAATACAGCTTGGGACTGTATCGAGCCAATAATTTGCCCATATTTTTCCTCCTTTGGTTGGAGACTAAGATAAAAATCTTTCTGAAGGATCAGCAATTAAAATAAAGTCTTTTCCTGGTAGACTATTGTCCAGTTGCTGATCACAGGGATTAAAAATTGCCCCAAAGCTGCTATTTCCAAACCTTACAAGAACCTAACCTTCTTCAGACAAGAGGGATGTGTTTTTTGTTGCCCTAAATACAGGATCTTTGCATGTCTGAATTGTAACTTTCTTCTTAGATTTTGAATCCTCTGAGTCTTTTTTACACTTTTAGTAGTAGAGAATCATATATTAAGCTAAAAGAGAGTAGGTTTAGGTGGGATATTGGGAAGGAATTGCTGGCTGGGAGGGTGGGCAGGCCCTGGCACAGGTTGGGCA
>JAWWTY010000160.1:2269134-2315295 GCA_035222235.1 Margarornis squamiger | reverse complement strand
CATCCATCCATCCTTCCTTCCTTCCTTCCATCCATCCTTCCATCCATCCATCCATCCATCCATCCATCCATCCTTCCTTCCTTCCATCCATCCATCCATCCATCCATCCATCCATCCATCCATCCTTCCTTCCTTCCTTCCATCCATCCTTCCATCCATCCATCCATCCATCCATCCATCCATCCATCCATCCATCCTTCCTTACATCCATCCTTCCATCCATCCTTCCATCCATCCATCCATCCATCCATCCATCCATCCATCCATCCTTCCATCTATGCATCCATCTGTCCATCCTGGTGCTTTCTGAGCTCCAGCTCCCGGAGAAGTTGCATCCCTCCCCGTACCACTGCAGCCTCTGGAAGCAAGGCTCCAAACTCTGCATTTTATCTTCCTGGCTGCAGGCACGTGGGTGAAAATCGAGGCCAGGCCCGCTGAGACCCAGAAATGTCCTGTTTGACCCTGGGGCCTGGTTCCAATCCCATTTTCTTGTTGCAGCCTGGCTCAGACAGCCCTGGCGAGCAGCTCCTCCCAGAGCAGCCATCCCTCGGTGCCCACACCGTGGCCGGGCAGGAGCTGCCTAGGCAATTTTAGTTAATTACAAATCTGGGGGCAAGGACTTGCTCGAGCAGCGTTTGCATTTCCACTGGAAGTTTAATAAGGTTGAACATTTGCTATTCTGAGTTTTCAGCTTCCCAGTCCCGTGGATGCCTTTGCATCTCCCAAATCCCAGCGTGGCACTGCAAAACGCTTCCCACAGAGGGTTTCTCCTCTCTGTTATTTGCTTTACAGGAGCCCTGGGCTCTGTACATAAAACCCCCTGTACTTGCTACTCAGAGCAAGCCAGTGGGTGGTTTATCCACATGGATGCCCATGGCCATCCTGCTTTCCCCCCCACACCCCGAAATTCCTGAGGTTTTTCCACAGATCGGAGCCAGATTAATCCCAGCCTGGCACTAATCGCCCTCAAAGCTAAACCTACCAGCCTCACAAGGGGTGAAATTCAGCTCAGAACTTGCCCCTGCCGCGTTATGGTGGGAAAGGCCATGCCTGAGGGACAGAAAACCACAATAAAACTCGACATTGAATCGTGTTAAGAGTTTCAAATGGCTCCCAAAAAATGTTCGCTATGTTTCGGAGGGTCTGTGCCGCTGCTGTTACTCATTCACAAGGGCAGGAATTACAAGTATGTGTGTGCAGCCAGGAAAGCTTTGGTTCACCGAATATTTGAGGCTTGGTGTGGTATGAAGGGGTGGGGAGCACAATTCCAGCCGGCAGCAGAGCGAGGAGAAACCCTCTGAACTTCCTTGGAACAATGAAACCACCCCGGTGGCACGGCAGCCAAGAAATCCCATTTATTATTGCAGGGGTTTCTGCTCTTCAGCAATCCTTTAAAGCTGCTTTGCCTTCAGGGAAGCCCCGGGAAGTGCAGCGCTCAGGGAATGGGTAAGAACACGCAGTCCTCACCTAATCCACTGCTTCCCAATCCTGGAAGCTGCTCCCAGAGCCTGCCTTTGGCCCCAGCACCCGCTGGCACCAGCCAGAGCTGGGTGACAATGCGGGGGTTACACAATTTCACTCGTTTTTTTCCAGCCCCAAATGGGATTACAGTTAAATGATTTCAAAATTCCTTGGGAAATGAAATCCGTTCTTTGACGAAATGTTCCAAGCTTGCTCGTTTCCCATACATTTCCAGAAACCGTGTTAGAAACCAAACCACCAATTTAATATTTCATTAAGGAAAGGTTAAATCAGAGCAGTGCAACCTTAGCAGAGAATTTCATGTCAGTGATTTACTACTACCAAGCTTCACTGAAATCCAAGAGTTCTGCAAAACAATTGGCCTTCAGCATATCAATATTTCTGATGGAGAACCATCCAGTCAGAAAATTTTTATGCAGCTCTAGGCTAGAATTTCCTACCAAATAGTTTTACTGTCTCCCCAGCAACTGGCACCGCTGATCCTCTATAAGGAATTTCCATAATTAACCTCCAGGAACTGAAAAGGAAATCTTTTTGTCTGCAGGATATTCTCAAACAACGTCTAGAAATCATTTCGGTGCGAGCCAAAGTGTGATAAATTCAATGGCATTTTCTCCACAAATTTCAATGGATCTTTAGGTCAGCCCAGTTCAGATGGGAGTTCAGACCCACGTCAATGTAATACAGCTCTGGGTGTTTCTTCAAACTCCAACGGGGCTTTGAAAAAAATAAATCTCCAACCGACTCTTCCTCGTTGTTGAAATTCAATGCCATATTGTCATCCAGATTAAGGACACGGACACTTTGATCCCTGTGGACACAAGCACTTCCTGAGATGTTTGTGCTGAGGTTGGACGAGCCAGGAATGCACAACAGCATCGAGAATTCAGAGCAAATGCCAAAGTTACAGCTGTGGGCTCGGAATGCTGCGTTTTCGGCTTCTCCTGAACTTTCCTGCTCACTGAAGGCTGTTCCCTACAGCCCCATGCTGCAGCAGGAGACGTCCTTGAGCTGCACGGGATTCCATGGATGGCAGAACACCCCGATGCACTGGTTGTTCTCCCTGCGAGCGCCAACAAATCATCCATAATGGAACAGCAAAGGATTTGCATGAGACGCTTTCACTGCGTTTATCCGGGAGCTTGCCTGGTTTAGATGGGTTTGCCCAGCTGGAAGAAGTTCTGCTTCAGGGAAGTTTTGATCTGAGACAGTTCCCCGGCTGGTGGGGTGAGCAGGTCAAGGAGCCACGAGGCACAGCTGGTGTGTCTGAACCTGGGCCCTTGCAAGAATCCCCTTGTCCCATCCCTGGAAGCGTCCAAGGCCAGGTTGGACAGGGCTTGGAGCAACCTGGGCTAGTGGAAGGTGTCCCTGCCCATGGCAACAAGCTGGTCTTTAAGGTCCCTTCCAGTCCAAACCATCCTGGGATTCTCTGATTCTAAGAAGTGGCCCCAGGTAACATTTCTCTGGCTCTTAAAAGACCCATTTTCCTATTCTCAAAACATCAAGCTTTTCCAGAGGCAGAATTCTGATCTATGTGTGAATAATGCCCACAATTTTCCTGGCTTTTACAGAGCCCCCTTAGCTGGGTGGTGTGATGGGAAGGGGGAAAACACAGGAAAAGGGTGATCTGCTCACTCCACGTGTGCTTCTGGAAAAGTCATTTATGCACCGTGTTACCCCTCTGTAAAGGGGAGGGGACACCACACCTGCCATCCTGCTGATGCCATGTGGATAAATGCCATGGAATAGGCCCGTGGATACAGCCCAGGAGCTGCTGGCACTGCCTAACAGAGCACAGGGATGGCATGAGGGATGGGATTCCTGTGTGCATGTGAGTAATTACAGTCCAGCCAGTATTTTAAAATGCTTTGTTATCCATCCTAATATCCTGCTTAATTATGAAGGGCTTTTAAAAGCATTTTGGAGTATTTATAACTCAGTTAAAGCTTGGAATAGCTGAGCTTTATATCCCATCCAAGCTGTAGCACCCAAAGACCTGTCAGTCAGGTGAGGGAGAGTCGCTTGTCTTGAACTAATTTTATGAATTTATTCAATTCTCTCAGTAGTGTAGCTACAGACAGATTTCTAAATGCCAAAATACGGATTATAAGAGTGTCAAGCTTCATTTTGTTTTCAGTTCACAGCTAATTAGCATTGATTTTCATGCCGATGTTCCTGCATATTATTACACCGACATCACGAAACAGGAGATGCTTATTCTCACCCTGCCATCATCGATTTTTAAACCCTCACTGGAGCAGAAGGAAATTGGGCTTTGATTTTGGCAGGCCAAGCCCCTTGGCAGGGTCTGGGCCACGCGTGGCAGTGAAGCTGCTTAAACCCTTATTTGTCCCGAAGTGAGAATTCCCCGCACGGGCACACGTGGTGTCTGATTTTAAGTCGGAGCCCTCGTGGCTGCACGGGAGAGCAGCAGGAGCCGTTTCCAACATCTGCAGGGCTTTTGGGATAGGGAAGGGACCACAACTAGAGGGTACCCGTGACCTCAGCGCTTCTGCCTGTCAAACAGGCCGGCTGGGATCGTGTCAGCTCATAAGGCAAGCGGCGAGGACTAATCTCTTTTCATCTGTTAAGAACTCGGATATGACATTGATAAGCTCCACAGAAGAGATAACAAATGGGCCTGTGTTGAGGAGAAGGCTGTGAATAGCGGCCCTAAATGAGGCAGGGATTACACGGTGGCCTGGGAGAGGTGCAGATGTTCCCGAAGAGCTGCTCGTTAAGGTGACAATAACACTCCTTGGGCTGAAAGGGATCTGGGAAAAAATAACACGGGATCCTGAAATGAATGACTATCCCCACGTACTCATGAGGGAGCCCACGCTTCCGACACACAGGAAACACGCATTTCCTAATCCACAAATGCTTGACCTTAAGCCTTAATAATGTTCTTTTAATGCACATCCCATTTTGCTGCACACAGAAAGGAGGAGGAGTGGGATGTGCAAGGTCCATGTTTTATGTATAACGTTCCATACTTTCCGTGGATGCTTTAGGAGTTGTCATTGCAGGGAGAGATATTTGGAGGGCAATTTGAGATTTAAATCATGAAGCACTTATTCTGAAACTAAAAGCACTTGTTCTCAGCTGCTTTATTATAGTCGTAGAGAGTGTTCAGGCAGATTACTTGTGAGAGCGGAAAAATGTATTTTGATATTCCCATGAAATCTTATATCAGATTGGGAGTCATTACCACGCCAGTACTAGATTGTGTGTATGTTATTAATATACACATAATGTTTTCCTGGATGGAAAGGGGAGAAACTGTGAAAGTCTAGAATCAGATCTGGAGAAAACCAGGGAATTTGAACTCAGCAAAGCACAAACCTCTGCCTTATAAATCAAACTGCAGACTGCGTGTGAACAATAGCGATGGAAATGCCAGCCCCCACCGCGTTATCCCCCTCGTTATCAAGATATGGGAAAAGGCATTAAACTTAAGAGTATGACATGAATAATAGTTTTACAGGGATTAACATATCTGGAACAGCTTCCCCAAGGAATGACAACAAGCCTGCGGTTTCCCAGCAGGCAGGAATTGGCTTATTGATTGTCACCAGTGCCCGAAGCACTGCAGGAGCACCCCGAAATCCAGGAAGCCTCTGGAGAGGAGCAAACCAATTGTGTAAACATGATATCACTGGGAAGGGTGGTGGAAGCTCTCTGCTCGTGATGAGTAAGTGTTTCTTGTGCGCTGAAATTTCCACATTCCTCACATAGCTGGATGAGGGCAGATTTTCCGTGTGAGCCATGTGAGGGAGATGTCTCCCCCAGCCCTGCTCTGTGGTGCCTGGAGCACCAATTCCTGCTCCAAGGTTTGGCCAGAACCCCCAAGGAATGAGCAGCATGTGCATCTTGTGTCCATCTGTAGGAAGGTGCGCGAGGAACTGATCAGGAGCAGATGTTCACACCCAGCTCCCACTGAGGATGAACAAAGAGCTCTTTCAACCCCATCTTCTTCTCTCCTTGTATTCCTCAGATATTCCTCGGTTGGTGTGTGGGTCTCACAGAGGCAGAGCTGGACCTCCAGAGCTCTATCCCACCTTCCTCTGCCCATGAGGCTGCCACGTGTTCCAGTGCAGAGTGGAGGGGAGGGCAGAAAAATCAGGATTTTCTGCCCCTTGGAGAAGACCTGAGAGCGCTTACACAACTGTGTTTCCTCAGATTTATCTCCTGTTCACACTAGAGCAAAAGGGAGAAACCCAACTTGGCGTGAGCGTTCAGCTTCTTTGCTTATTCCTCCCATTCCATCATATATCCAGAGAGCTGGTGGACAGCAGGGATGGATGGAGGCTGCAAAAGAGCTGAGACTAGCTTTAAATTCAAAACCAAAGAGAGAGGTGGAAAGCTGACTGCTCCAAGGCTTTACAAATAAGGCACACGGTGCAAATTTTAGTGTTCTGCTCATGGTTTCCAAACAGAAACTGATTCTTTGGGGAATTCATTAGAGATGAGTAATTTCTAAAGATACTACAGCTAAAGATATGACACATTGCAACAAAATCAAGAGTATCAGCAGTGAACTTGGAGATGTCATGTTTTGGATTCTCCTGCGTGAGTCAGTGCAGCATCTCCCCGTGGTCAAAGGTGCACGGGACGGCAGCGCTTCCTCTTTTCAGGATGTTGTTGTAAAACCTGATGAATTGCTCACGTTTCTGCCCAGAACTGACACGGACATAGTCCATGACCTGGATGACTCACGAGATAAGGCCAAGAGCCCACCTTCAGGAAGGACACCCTGGTGTCTGGCTGCGCCAGGCAAAGCCTGGGCTGAGTGGACTGAGGAGGGAGGGGAGCGGGCTCTGCTCCAGCCCTCCTGCTGCTGGCAGCCCCTTCCCCAGGGCGTCTGCCTGCCATGCACAGCCATATGGCAGAGGAGAGGAGCACTCGAGGGAGAGGAGTGTCGTGAGCTGCTCACAAACCACCCCTTGTTCTGGGCTCTCCCTTCAGCAATGATGTCCCTGCGCTGTCACAGAATCCCTCCAGTGCGAGCCGTGCTCAGCCCACTCTGCCTGGGGGTGTCCAGGAAGATCAAAAATAAGGGGAGGTTAACGGTGGGCAGCTCTCTGGTGACTCAGGGAATGGCTGGAGCTGTGTCAGGGCAGGGTCAGGTGGGGTCTCAGGGAAAGGTCCTTCCCCCAGAGGGTGGTGGGCACTGACCAGGCTCCCCAGGGCAGTGGGCACAGCCCCAAGGCTGCCAGAGCTCCAGGAGGGGTTGGATGGTCTTCTGGGGCACAGGGTGGGATTGTTGGGGTGTCTGTGCAGGGCTGAGCTTGGACTGGATGACTTTTGTGGGTCCCTTCCAGCTCAGCATATCCTGGGATTCTACTCAGAGCACCAGCTCAGAGAACACCTAAAGAAGGTGCAGTCTGAATATTGCACCTTCCATCACACAAAACCAGTGTTCAGGTATTAAAAACTCAAATTAAACACTTTCATGGTTCTCATACCTGCTTGTCTGGCCCAGGTCTGACCTTGCTGGACACTTCCATTATTAATCCACCTTTGAAGAATCAGGAAGGAAAACATCCATCAGCTTCTGCCCATCTCTATTTGCTACTTTGATGTCACAAACCTAGAAAGGGTTTAAAAAAGGGTCTCTGAAATTTTTTTGAAGATTTTTTCCTCTGGAGAGAGACTTATTAAACTAAATTTTTCTTATTTATCCCAGGTAGTTAAAACTGTGCCTCAACCAGAAGGAAAATACAAAGTTCAGTCACTATTAGAGAAGCACAAGTAGCTTCAAATTATATTTCCAGTAATATTTTGCCAAAAAAAATGGGGTTTGAATAGGAACTGGATGAATTATTCCAATGTCCAATAATTCAGAATTTTGAATCTATCCATAATGTAGAATATACCCATAATTTAGAATCCATCCATCTCTCTCCACTAAGGTGGTTTTGAAAGCCCTTTGTAGGGTTTTTAGGCATCACCCGAGTGCCACATCTCCCCATCTTTAAAATCGATTCCTCCAGGGGTGGAGGAATTCCACCACTGCCCTGGGCAGGGTCTGAACACCCTTTCTGTGATGAAATCTTTTCTAAAACCCAACCTAAACCTCCCCTGGCACAACGTGAGGCCCTTTCCTCTTGTGCTATCAATCAGGATGAGGGAGAAGAGACCATTTCCCACCTGTCTTCTCCAAGAACTGAGAATTCCTGTCACAACATTATCATGACCCCCTCCAACCATCACATGTCTACATCTGCATCCATGCAACTGGGAGGGAACACAGAGACTGGTCAAACCAGCACAGAAGAGACCTGAATTCAACCTCCTGATATTGTGGTTGAACTTGACTGTTGTATTTTCTTCCCAGCAGGGAATATTTGGCACCCTCACAAGCTCAGGAATGATTTGAACCTCATTTCTCTACCTCCAGCTATGGAATAACCTACAATCTGCTTCATACTCACAGTGTAGCTCCTCTTGTGTGGATGGTCCTCATGGCTTTTCAATTTGATAGGTGCAAAGTTCCTATCAGATCAAAGTACACTTAATAAATATTTCCCTGTTTCAGCATCAAAACTGTGAAAACGGGTAATTAGGCAAAACCCAATATTTTTGTATATTTTTAAGGTCAGCAGGGACTTTTGCCACCACCCTTTCTAACGTGGTGCAGCCAAATGCATTTTACTCAGGACTAGGTTTTCCTAAGCAATATACACTCCCTAACTTCCCAGGGAAATATTGCCTTAAAAACTCACAGGGAAAATACATTGCCAGGAGAAAAGGCTGCTGAATTGAAGTAGCATGGCAAAAATACCATGTTTTGACTGGCATTCTGCACTTGGTTTTTCATAACTTTTAATGGTGTGCTGCACTCCTGGTTTATTCAATAAACAGCTCAATCACTTGATCCTGAAATCACCCTCAGAATTTATTTCCTTCCATAGGGCACATGAGCCAGTTTGTTATTTAAGGGATGGATGTTGTTATTGTAGGGGTTTCTGTGGATGTTGACTGCCCACTACTGACTGATTGCCTGACCTTGGAAAAACACAATTATTATGAGTTATTTTAAGAGAGTACCCCACGAAATTCACAGACTTTATAAAGAAAAAGCGAGAAAGCCAATCTAAATCAGTTTATTTCGCTTAAGAATTCGTTTCAGTCCCTTTGATGGGGCGTTTGTTGCTTTTTGGGTTTGGTTCGCTTTGGCCTTTTTAGAAGGAATCAGAAATATTTTTTAAAAAAGTCTAAATTTGGTATTTCTTATTGCCCATCACGAAGGAGCTCCAAAGCTTCCTTTCAGCTCCACGAGCCAAATGGAAAACAAAGACTGAAGGTTTTTTATCCCAGGGAAAATCAGAGGAATCCAGAGGAATCCAGAAGAATGGATGAACAAGGGGAACTGATCCCACAGAACCTGAGGAAAGCAGAAAGGAATTACAAGAAAATTAAACAACATCACTGTTAGAGAGAGAAACAAAAATGACAAGAGCCTTGTAGGATTATATTCTCTTTCCTTTTGGAAATATGAGTGTCTAATCTTTTCCATAAGAGTTTTGTATGGGTAGATCTCAATCAATCGTTAATACTCTGGTGCAATCAAAGCTCTTTTTTAACCCTCTGTGTTGAGAACTTCCAGTTCATAGGAAATATCTCTCACAAGTGGCTAAATTTAATCTCATATAAACTGCTTCAACATGGTTTGGTTCCTCCTGAATATCCCACATCAGTTGGGAACTGGTGATGATTCCAAGCTTTGCGTGCTAAAAAAAATGTCCTTTTTTTTTTGTTGATGAAAAGATCAGTCATAAAATAAGTTATAAGTCTGATTTTTTATAATCTCCTAATTTTCTTCCACTGTGTCCCTTCTCCTTTTATTGCACCCTAACATATATTTCCTATAGCTGGTCCTATAGCTTTATCACCATTTTCCCAATTTTCTTCCAGCACTTTCCAAATGGTGCAACCTCAAATTATTCATTTAAATGGCTCAAGTTTTCAATATTAGATTTGGCCTTAGAGCTTTGAGTTCCTGAAAACCATAACCATTACAGTACAAGGTCCAGGCTACAGGTTCTATAAATTATAAATAAATTGAATAAATACAAACAAATTTACTCATTTTTACCAAACTGACACCTGAGTTAATGCTTTTAAAAAGGTTACTCAATTCCAAGGTACAGAATTACATTGAATTATGTATTACAAATAATTCAGAAACCAGTTTAAACCTCATGTGTCTTGTGGACAACTCTTTGCCAGTCTGATTGATGTAGTTTACGTATAGAAAATGTAAAAAAGACTCCTGATCAACAAAGGTGAACTTAATCACTGGTTTAGCAGTTTGACTACAATTTCTGGTTTACAAATGTAGTGTAAAAAATTGACACTTTTTAGTTGACAATTAGAAAATGTTGGGTTTTGACCTCAGTCCGTTACACAGCGGAAATTTCCACCTGTACAGGAGGTTCAACAGGTAGAGCAGATAATAATAAGAAAATAAATTAATAAAATGAGATAAAAATAATTCTGCAGGGGCAAAATTCCAGATAAAGAAGGATCTTATTAAAATCAAAAGCTTTGCTCTCTAACACTGTATGGACTGACCTTTTTCCAGCAGTGCCTTTACAGTAGCTGGTCTTTAGCAAATACTCATAAAATAAACTTTTGGTCGTAGAGAACAAGTAATTTTTTATAAAATGAAAAAAAAATTTGAAATTTTCTGCTTTGGAAAACACCAATTTCTGCCACCGAGGTTGGTGACAGAAATCTCCCAATTATTTCTGATGCAAACAGGAAAACACCCCGAAAAAAAGGGGAAATTATTCACTTTTGGGCAAGGTTGTCTTGTTAGTTCCCATAACAGGGGGAAGCATGATGCCTAATCTTTGGCTGTGCATGAGCATCAGGAACTGCCTGAGGGACTGGCACAAAGGGGCAGAAAACAACACCATTTCCACAGCAGAACCCAGCTGGAAGGAGAGATAATAATGATACCCTCCTTATGCGTGTGGAGCTCCTGGGAGAGCTTTTGCTGCTCCTCAGGAGACCGACTGCCCACAAAGCCAAGCTGGGAAGGGGCTTCCTGCTCTTCCAAAGGAGCTGTGGGTCTGGCCCTCTTGCAGGTGAGCAAATGGGGGCAAAGGAAGAGGACAGAGTGGAGAAGGCAGAGGAAATCAAGGTCTGAATCCCAACAGTGAGGGCATGACGTGGGGGGACAGAGGGGGGACCATTTCTGCTATGATGGTTTCTCTCTAGTGACTGAGGAGTGACAAACTGGCTAAACCCTCCTCTGGGAGGCACGTCCTTGGTGCCCCAAACACAGCCAGCATCACAAACCCTAGCAGGTGGAAACTTGTTTGCCTGGAGGAAATCAAAAGGCTTTATTGATAACATAAAGCTATTCCAATCCTTATCAAAATTGCATTTTAATTAAAAGTACACCCAGTCTGTCAGGTTCCTTTACACACTGTTCCACTTCAATGTGTTAGTGGTTCATTTTTTAAAAAATTCAAGATAAAACTATAAAATATTAAGGTAGAACTATAAAAATAGAGAAATGCAGAGATCAGGCTCATTCTTGTTATCACCTGGGCAGCTTCTGTGAACTACAGCAAAAAGTGCTGGATCTTCAGGAAATCTTTGGGATTTTGGAGGCAGGAAGGCAACAGAAATCACATTCATCCTGGATGAATCCACTGAGCAGGTCCAGCAGCTCCATCCCCCTCACACTGCACAATGTGGGGGGTTCACACACCCCCAGATCTACTTTGGCATTCAATTTCTGCAAATACAAATCTACCCAAAAGCTCTGGCAGGTGAAGTGTCCTTGTTGAATGAGAAATACTGAGGCCCCCATAAAATTCCACTCTCTCTATATATATATATATATAATATTTATATTATATATAATCCTCTCTATCTTTAAAGGATGGAAACTCCTTAAGTCACTAATTGCACACCTCAAACAACTGGTCCTATTTCAAGTCTCCCAGAGGATATTCCTGTGGTCCTTTAGGCTACAATTTTATTTCTATTTTTTTCCAACAACTCTAACATTCCTCATTAATCATTTGGACCCATTTGGCATTAACACCGTAGCAAAACCGTGTTGACCAAAATATTAATTATTTATGCCTAAGAATAGAACTTCCTGGGTTTCCTCGGTTCATTCTTTAATTGTTGTGGTGTGTTTCTTCTCGTGCAACTCACTGGGTTCCAGAGCAAAGCTGGTCATTGCATCCTGCATTGAGTAAACACCAGTCTGTCTGCTGTTTCCAAACACTAGGGAGTTATTAAAATAAATAAATAAATTAAAAACCCCACCAAGTTTCACTCCATTTTTTTTAATAAAACCCAGTTGCTTCTGATCTTCGTATGATAATAAACTTTCCTAATATTTTCCACTGAAGATTAATACACTTCTCTAGAAAGTTATATCTAATTTATGTGACTTTAAGGGTCATGCTTTAATAACAATGATGAAACACGATTATTACTTCCTAATGCTGAAATTACAGTTTTTACATTGTAAATTTTTCCTGCTATGCGCCCTGTGGCACTAACATTTTTATCACTCCATGTGTTTCTAGTTTTAAAACCTTTACCCCTGCTGTTTGAAAAATATTTCTCATTTTCGTCCCCTATGGAGTACAGAAATCCCTAAAGGCAAACCATTAGTGATCTTTCTGCCTTTTCCCAAACACTTATTATGATCACCAGTGTTGCTTCCACTGCCTCATTGGCTTTTGGTAAAGTATGCAAATGAGATGTTCAAAATACACACTTTTTGCAACTGTGCAAGTTCATACTGATTTATAAAATGGGAAGGCTATTAAAGTGACTGAAAATGTCAGCAAGATTTATGCATGGGTGACAAATTGTATTGGAAATGCTCATTTTTAACGTGCTGGCCTGGGCTCCTTCTCTTTTTTAAAAAGTATTGGATGTGATACACTTGCTTTAAGGCCATTTGCCCCTCCCATCTGCCCATTTGTTTTAAAGATGCTCTGACAGTGACTTTTCCACCAGGAAAATAAACAAAGCCCTGCCCATTGATTGTTTTTTATGGTGGAAAGCAGAAATTATTTCTCTTCTTGCTTGTGCTTTTCCGAGAAGCTCTTTAAGGAATGGCTCTCACCTTTGCTTTGGGATGAAACACTGGTGGCCCAGACAGCTTCCCACCTGGAAAAAACAGGGATGGCATTTGGAATAGCACAATTCCTTGGATACTGGTACAGCCAAGACCTCTCTTTGGGTGCACACACAGAGGACACCAAGCTTATATATCAAGGCAGAAACTGCTCTGATTTATGTAGGACCCAATGTACAAGAGCAATTTTCATTCTCCAGCAACAATTCCATACTCGAATATCATAAACACCAATCAAAAAATCAACATGTGCCAGGTACAAATTTTACAGCTTTGCCAAAACATGGATAAAGCAGACACAGAATCATATGGAAAATAGTAAAGAACCCCTATTTTATAACTGTATGATACACAAATCTCTTATGAGTCAATGAAAACACTATAGAACTTTTCACAATGGCGAGGAAATGATGGAGAGATTTATGAGGGCTCATTTCAACTTCAGCACCGAAGGCAAAAGGAGCCTTGTCATTGATGTTGAAGAGAAAAGGTTTAGGCCCATAATCACACCTCATATTATCAACATGTGTACAGCCAGAAACGTTGGGAAGAAAGAAAATCTACAAATTTTTGAATGCCTTGAAACACTCATACATAATCTCTGGCCTCAAATGAGAACTACTGCTCTGATACCAACATAAGTATAACTTGTGGCAACACACACGACATTGTGTGAGAGGTTTGGAACAGTCTCAAGCATAGCCTGAGCCCCAGTTCAAAGGGAGAGAAGCTGTGCCTTTGTGATTCTTTTCTTCTGCTCCTGTGCTCTCACTTTGGTGCAAATCCCATTCCCAGGAAAGCTTAAACCAGTGCTTGGGTTTATGCAGCAAACCCAGGGCATGAGGTTTCGGCCACCCAACCCTATGCTGGAGGGATTTGAGCACCTCCTGACAGCAAAGACCAGTGTTTTAACAGTATTTAGGGGCACATTAATGCAAATGAGGCTTTAATGACCTGGGCCTTGTTTTTAAATCAGCACATGAGTGTACAAACACAGCGAGCTCAGCCCAGGAAAGAGCAGACCGCTTGGGTAGCCACAGCAAGTAGAGATGCAATCCTCTCCTTCCCAAACTCAAAGTGCTGTAAAAGTTATTATATAATCCTTTGTATTGAAAAATTCAATACTGAGAACTTAATTCTACTTTTTATATTCAGATCAGTCAGTACCAGTACCATTATTGCTCTGATTTTCCTAATTAGTTCATTAAGTTGCATAATAATTGGTTTACTGCCACCCACTTTTTATGATGCCAGAACTGTGAAAATAAAATTGATTTAGGGCCTTATTCTGATCTATTATGCTTATTCACTGACATATCCTGGTGCTTGCTGCAGGTTTTTTCCCCTTTCGTCTCTCAGAGCCTGCATATTTTTCCCCGGTTTCACTTAAAATGCAGCCCATATTCCAGTTTTATATAGGTGGGTTTCAGATGTGCACTTGACACAAACAAACAAATAACCAAAGCGTTGCCAATGGAAAACATCTGTCTCTCACCTTAGGAGGTCAAGATAAAACTCAGTGTGTGAAATACAACGTACGAGTTGGAATTTATTTCCATTGTGTTAATGACATATATCAATGCCTTGACAGGAGGAGCTGGCACGTCGGATTAATGGAATTGTGTCCTAAAAAAGTGATGGCTTGGCACTCAAACACCCTGCCAAAGGCAGGTTATGGGAAAGAAGGGAGCAGCTCTCTCCTACTACCCCGAGCAGCATAGTGTGTATTAGCAGTCCAGAGTGTTGTATTGCAGGAGTGTCCAGGCAGTGCAGATCCTTGGTGCAATAGGAGATCCACAAAATTCACATCAGGGAAGTGGCTTGGGTTTGGGAAAAAGTTAACATGAATCCAGACTCAATCGGCACTGAACTGATATGGATGACTGGAAGAACAGTCACTGGTTTCCAGCACATAATAAAACTGTAGTGTCCTTGTCCTGGGTAGTCACAGAGCACTGGAGGGGGGTCACCAGAGCAGCCATGGAACACCAAAGGACAGAGAAAATGGAAGAGGAGAGGGAGAGGAAGAGAGAAGAATTCAACAGGTGAAATAAAAAGGTCTTCCATCACTTCTGTTGCTTCCCCAAAAGCTGCCCTGCCAAACCAGAACGAGGAATGCTTCATCTTGTCACCTAGAGAATCCTGGAATGGTTTGGGTTGGAAAAGACATTAAAGCCCACCCAGTGCCACCCCCTGCCATGGGCAGGGACACCTTCCACCAGCCCAGGTTGCTCCAAGCCCTGTCCAACCTGGCCTTGGACACTTCCAGGGCTCCAGGGGCAGCCACAGCTTCTCTGCCCAACCTGTGCCAGTCCCTGCCCACCCTCAGAGTAAAAAACCCACTGAGTGGACAGTGCACAGCAAAAGAAAAACAAACAAACAAAAAAGTTATATATTTTCTCATTACTTGAGGCAGCTGTTGGTTGGAGACACTTCTGCACACTCCTAACACCAGAAGGAACTTGGGTTATCTCCTCCTGTGGAAAAAATTCGTGAGGTCTACACCTTGCAGGTCCCAGTGGCCAATCCAGAGGGCCAGGCCCAAGCTGTAGTGGCAAAATGACTAAAACAGGATTAGAAATGAGCAAACAGAGGTTTCCATGAGCTTTTGCTGCTCTTGGCCTGCTTTTTTATTTTTGGCCATCAACTTTGCAGCTTTTGGAAACAGGAATGTTCAGCCACTACGTGAACCTGATGTTCCCTCCAACAGAAGAAAGGAGCTGACTCCCGTGCATGTGTTTCAAAAGTTAAAAGTTTATTGAGACTGCAAACAGTTTAAAATGTTATTGGGAGTGCAATATGGTGCATTATATCCTCGTGCTCACCAGATGGCTGCCCTAAACAAACGCCATCAGATGTGCCACCAATGTGTCCAAACGGAGAGACACAGGTTTAGAGGTGGCCGAGCCCTTCCAGCCCTCCCTGCCAGAAACACCTTCTCCCTCCCAGGTTCCAACACACAATCATTGCATTAATTGCTCTGGAGCATCGAGCCCCAAAAGTTTCGTGCCAACTGACTGCTGTCCACCCTCAGAATTTCTCTCAGGCAACAAAATGCTCTTTTCATCAGAAATGTGGTTAAAAGCCCTCGTGAAGGCACAGCCAGCTCGGTCTGACAGTGACCAGTTCTTGAAGCATCTTGGGGAGGGTGTCTTCAGTCTACACTTAGACAATGTTCATTGGCTTGAAACTGAAAGAGGGCAGGTTCAGGTTGTTAGGAAGGAATTGCTGGCTGGGAGGGTGGGCAGGCCCTGGCCCAGGTTGGGCAGAGAAGCTGTGGCTGCCCCTGGATCCCTGGGAGGGTCCAAGGTCAGGTTGGAGCAACCTGGGCTAGTGGAAGGTGTCCCTGCCCATGGCAGGGGGTGGGATAGGATGAGTTTTAAGGTCTCTTCCAACCCAAACCATTTCATACACTCCTGACAAACCTGAAGCACAACTTTAAAGAGATTTATCTGCTGATCCTGAGCTGGAAAACAAGTTCTGGAACTTCTCTCTACACTGAGGCACGTTCTTCTCACTGTACAGATACCACTATTTTCCAGAAGAAGTCTGGAGTCAAGGGCCTGTTCTCACCATGCAATATTTCCTTTATGTCACTCCATTTCCCCTTATTCTCCCAGAATATGGCCTCGTTTGATGAGCATTTTTTTCTTGCTGATGTAAATATTTCCAAACACTGCAATAAAAATTTCATTACAAAAATGATTGAGACGTTTCGGGTAGTTTTGCTAAAAAGAGATGATTTGCACATTTTTTTTTCAACTGTACACTTGAAGGGAACTGATGTGAAGTTAGTGCTATAATAAAAATGTAAATAAAATTCATTATAGTTCATAGATTTCCCGATATCATCTTTATTGACTCAATATTATGGAAATATGTAAAATAAATATAAAAATTATTTTGAGAATACATCAGTACACCTTATTTTATCATCATAAAATAATAATGGAAAATCCCTTCAGGAAAAAAAAAATAAATAAAAAAAAAAAAAGATGACATTTACAATACATGACTTTTCTTATGTTTTCCACCAGTGTGATGTTACATAAAATTAAATGTATATAATTAATGTTCCTCTGTTTATGAGCAGCATTGCTTTACTCCTACTGCCTACAATGTCTCAATGCCAAGATATAAAATAGACCCACTGGAGCCAATTTCCCTGCAGCATCACCACATTTTTTATGGTTTCTTGTAACCTTCTAAATCCACCACTTGAACAATTGGTTGTCAATGAATCTTTTAGCTTAATTACAAGATGCTGTACGTGCTTCCTGACCTGTTTTTGAGGTCAAGTGACATTTATATCTCACTGGAGCGAATTTGTGCTGGAGCTGACACATGTCAGGGATCGCTCTGGATTCTCATTACGTATTGTAATTTACTCTTAGGGTGGAACTCAGAGCTGACAAAGTGTGGCTCAGTTGTAGGGATTTGGATTTTTTATTCTCAGTATTTCCTCACATCTGTGGCATCACTAAAAAATTTGGGAGGTCTCTGCCATGACCGGGGCGGTTCTGGAGTCCAAGCTGGTTACTGAGCACTTGATCCACTCATGCTCTGAAAAGCTCCAAGGACGGCAATGGCAAAACATCTCTGGACAATCCACTGCCCTGTTCGACCACACTCATGGGGAAAGAGTGAGGAACTTCACCTTTCTGAGTTGTGCTCATTGTCCTCCATCCTCCTGGCCCACACCGAGTGCTGAACTAAGGGAGATGATCACAGCCCTCACCTTCCACATCCCTGCTCCTACAGTCCTGGATCACAGAATAGAACCAACTAAACACAAGTATAGAAACTGGGGAGTTGAATTCCAGTTCTGTTTTTACCACTGTCATATGTGCGGTCCAGTGAGAACCTCATCTCTGACCAGGCTTTGAGAATAAAATCACAGAATCATTTATGTTAGGAAAGACCTCCAAGATCATTGGGTCCAATCTTTGACCATTTATCAACTTATCAACAAGACCAAAGCCCTGAATGCCACATCCAGGGATTCCTTGAACACCTCAAGGGATGGTGACTCCTCCACCTCCCTGGGCAGCCCCTTCCAATGCCTGACCACCCTTTCCATGAAGAAATCCTTCCAGATGTAATCCACAGACTGAAGGAGTTGCAGTGCCACATGAGAAATGCCGTGACCGACCCACTAAAGCTGTTCAACACATGGCAATGGGTCACCCCCTCCTTGAGCAGCTTTGTGGCAGAGCACACCAGTACAAAGCCAGCAGAAATATGGATATATATTTCTCTGAACTATACAGCTCACTAACCCACACACTCTGATGACAACAAACTGATATTTTGAGGTAGCCTGGCCACGTCCACCCCCAATATTCACAGCCACATCACTGCTCCACAGCCTCTGCTTCCCTGGTCACAGCAAAACAAGCCACCAAACAAAAGTCCCCACTCCGGGATCGGCAGTGAAGAATCAGAACCCTTATTTTCAGAAGAATTATTCTAAATAAGCTCGGAGCATCAAGAACAACACTCTTGCCATAGCTAAGAACTCAGTACAGATGTAACATTTAACCCAGGCCTGTCATTGGCTCTGGGCAGAATTGAGGGAACACGACCCGAAATCCAGGGATAAACATTTTGCTTCTGGACACTGGATAAACAGGCATCCTTCTCTTTGCATTCCTCACTGGATCCTCCAGCCTTTGCCAACTTGATTACACAATTCTTAACTAAATATTTGCCAACTGCAGCTGCACTACTAAGTGGGGCTGCTTGAAAATTCCTTCAGCAAAAAGAAGAAAAGCATCATCGCAGCACTTTTATTTTTAGTGTTTTTTCTTCTTTATGGACAGAAAAAAAAAGTCTTTTTAAGAGTATTAGCTGGCCCATTGAAACGAATAGGAACTTAAAAAATATATATCTACCAATGATTTTATATTTATTGCCCTTAATTTAACAAATTATCGCACAAACTACACAGGCAGCATTTTTGCTGTGAAATTATTATACTTAAATGAACTTTTGACAATGTATTAATTACAAGGACATGACCACATTTATTCTGCTGATCCGGTAATTACATGCATTAAAGAAATATTTATTCAGAAACCATGTAGTGTACTTCAAAACAGGCTTTTATTGCCAAGCTGCATTTCCTGGATACAACTGCCTTCTTGCGAGCCTTTCCCAAACTTTTCCAGAGGAGCAGAAATGCTGAATAGAGTCTGGGCTGACAACTTTCTCTGCACACTTGAAAGGCCCAGCAGGCTCTCCATGAGGTCTCAGGCTGGATGGAGAGCTTGGGCAACTCTGGACAGATTTGTCCTACCTGGGCTTTACTCTGCTGGTTTACAAGGAAAACACAAGAAATGGGTTAGTTAAGTTTTGCTCTCTAGATGTGAAATCCCTGCAAACCAGCACATCTCTCATCTCAGGACTACAATTGCACATCATTTTCCTTGCTGGAGGTGTAGATAGACCAGGTAATAAAACGTTCTGCCCACTGACCACTCAACATGCACAGCTAAAATGGCAAAGCCAAACGGGCCACGACATTTATTTTGCACTTTGTGGTGCAGCCTTTGAGTTTCACTCAACGGTAAAACCCGTGAGTGACTAAAATAAGAAAGTCAAAGACTGAAAACCAAAACTCTGATCTCCAAAACTGATTCTAATTTTCTCTTCTTAGCCAGTGTACATAAGGACTTAAGTTTTCAATTATTTTTTTATTAGGCTTTAAGGCCATTTTGTATTTGATACACAGTGGAGAAATTGAAATATTCTCACTTTCATCCCAATTTTTCCATTAAGCAATCAAGAACATCTTTACAAAAGGATCTTCATCTAAATAAAAATGTCATATTTCTGTCTTTTTCTCTAAACAGATGTTTCATAATTCCAGGAAACATTTTTATGGGGTCCCCTTGTACTGTTCTTGACTGTGAGAACAGCCAAAGGTTAGAACCACCTGAAAGAAACTCTGCATGTTGAAATAACTCAATTTCACTATACAATTGTCCTTAACTCCTGCTGTAAGACCTGGATTTCAGTTGTTTTTAATGAAAACTTACGATGCCAGCGAGGCAAGAGTAAAATCCTGGATTGTGAAGGAACAGCCTTAATTTTCACACCCATCCAGCCAAAAGAAACAATTTGGTATAAAGGAAAGGATGTCACCTACTACGAGTGGTCTCCCACTCACAAAATACAAAGGAAAGCACTAAGGGAAACAAGGAGAGAGGTCCAAATATTCCTCACGGAAAAATGTGGGTTTAAGTTCATTCATTGTTTAAGTCACTAAATTACTACACAGGGGCCTTTCCCACCCAAAAGATTTACTCCTGCAACTTGGGGGTGTTCAGTGCCATGGTCTGGTTGACAAGGTGGTCTTTGGCCAAAGGTTGGACTCAATAATCCTGGAGGTCTCCTAGAACCTGAGTGATTCTCGGAACAGCTCATGGCAGTTTTTCCTAATTTTTAGATATTTCAGCCATGGAGTGGCTGTTGTACCTGGAATAACTGGTGGGTGAGGTCACTCTTTGCTCTTCATCACTTTGCAGGAACAACCATGACAGTCAGACGGGACACATTTTGTTTCTGTCTCTTAAGAGGAGCCAACAAAGTCAAAGAGACACATTTGGTTTAAGGCAAACAACAGACCCTGTGACAGGAAAACAATGTCATTGTGTGATTTTAGACCTTTTCACTGCTAAAACAAACATCAATTTTGAAGATAGAATAGCCATGGCAAGGTGGATCTAAAGTGGATGCTGCTAAAGGTTATGCAAATGTGGGGAATTATAATTCTATCTCAATGTCATTACATGTGTCTACTTAGATGCACATTTTCTGCTATGTTTAAGTTAAACAAAACACTAAATGACTGTGTAGTATGACATCTCATTAATATGTTTCTATTCACATCTGTGCCTTTAGTATTAAAAAAATAGGCTGTTCCAGCGATAAGAGATTAAGTCCTTTAATTAGAAACAAATGACAAATCACTGTTAACCCCATGTGATGCTTTCTAAAACTTCCATCAAATATTCCCCTTAAAACATTATTAAGCCCAAGTTCAGCAGATCTACTTCCTAGAAAGTGCCATTTAACAAAACCCAGGCAGGATGTTAATACTGAGCCTGAATTACAGGTTGCCAATGCGTTTCCTGCGAGGGGATTGACAGGGGATCATTTTGTTATGGGGCCACCTCCAGCGTGTTGTGACAACCAGTCATTACACCTCGGAGCACAGCACTCAGCTCTAGGTTTCTACAGGATGCAAATAGCTCCAAATGGGTTCAATTTAGAGACAGCAGATAATGTATCATTCACTTCTTTAAGGTAGAAGCTTTTAATTTGCAAGGAGAAAGAAAGAGGAGTCCATTTCAGGCGCAGGAAATAAAGATCTGCTTAACAAAGCACGCCAGAATAAAAAAAAGAGGATGGAAATAATTATTGTTAAAATAAAAAGCTTAACTTGCTTTTTCCACTTGTCTTGGAGACCTACAGCCACCAGCCCTATTTACTTCGGGTGCCATACAACTATTCATTTTAAATCTGTACTTTGCAACTAGTGACAAATCCTGGAAAGATTTCCTACTCGCACAGCAACCCTTTCATCTTGAGTGATCCCGACAGATTTTGCCAAGTATCCACACATATCAAAATGGAGAGCAGTAATTAGCAACAACAGCTAATTCATGGTATAGGTAAAAAAATCAGTTTTGCCAAAAAAACTACTAAAATTAAAAAAAAGGGAGGGGGGGAGAAAAAAATGTCCAATTTGTTTAAAAATGGCCATTTTTATGGAAGAATTTGCTATTCCAAAACACAAAAGTACCCCCAGGCGTTGCAAGTTTAACCATTTTTAAAGGAATACATGAGAAACAAAGACAAAACTCCAGGTGTGGGACAAGCAACACGTTCACAAAGTTGTGAGTGTCATTTGTGCCCTTCTGTCATCCTATTCTTGCCAGGAAGTGCCAAATACCAGCTTTAACCAGCCCTATAGTTCCTCAAAGTCCACTTCTTCAGGGTATGATACTTCTATCTTAGATATATAGATATATACTGATAGGAGGGATTGCTTTGTTTTATCTTGGTGGTTTTTGTTTTTTTCCTTTTAATCAAATATGGGTATCTACAATTGAGTAGCAAATAAAGCCATTTTCCACAACTACCTGTCCATCACAGCCTTTAGCAAGTACTCCCGGCGGCTTCAAGAATTTGTGTGTTATTTGGTTTTGAATTGGTTGGGGGTTGTTTCCTGATCATCCCCGCCACCGTGAGTTCACAAAAAATGCAAGTCAGGATCTGCAAAAGCCAGATAGAATGACCCAAGATGCAAATATGGGTGTAGTTCTGCAATCTTACTGTAAATACAAAGGGGAGGTCCCTGGCAATATATCATAGGAAATGAAATATTTGAGAACTGGGAATGTGGTATCGAGTGTATTTGTCTTTGTCTTCAAAGCAAAGGAAGGAATATGCAAATCGAAAGCTAAAGCAAATTAAAGGTACTTTGTAATTGACATTTTAATTATCTTGTTTGGATATTATTCATTTTATTTATTCTTCTAAATGCAAACACTTCTGGCCCACTGTATAAATATTATCTCCGCTGGAAGTCGTCAGTACCTCTAATAAAAACCTCCACTTGCCTGGCTACCAGATCCAATTAAACTTATCCTAAACATACTGTATTCATTGTAACAATGTATTTCTGAATCACACACCAAAAAAAAGACTTTGGAGAGAGGGGCCAGGTTAAAACAGGCCGGTGAAAGGACGTGATTAGAGCTGTGTGGGCTTGGCAAAACCATCTCCACAAACAAGCCCGAGGGTCTTTTGGCCAAAGCTCTCCAGGCTTTCATTACAGAGCTTAATTCTGGTGAGTATCAGATAGAATAGGATGGAATCAAATATAAAGCCATAAGAATTAAAAAAAAAAGTGCCAAATGGGAAAGGAGAAACTGACCCCTACTCGATGAGGGAGTTAAAATACAGTCAGTGCATTGACTGGCTGTGTTACAAGTGGTTTCAGTCAGTGAAAGGTTGTTTGGGGAGAGGAGAACCTGCAGGATTAGCACCAGCAATTTATTTCCTGGAAATGCTCTCAGGGCCTTTGTCTGTGCTTGGACTTTGCCCACCAATACACAGGGAGTTTGTGTCTTGTGGTCACCAAACACACACTGGGGATGTGCTCGTGGGGCAGATGTTGGTTACTCGGGGTGGTTTCATCTTCAAGGGGCATGAGCCACTCTGAAAGGGAGCTCCTCCAGCTTTGATTACCCTTGGACAAGAGACCAGAGCGTGTTTTTGAAGTGTTTCAGAAGATTTAGAGCTTCAGAGGGAGGTGTGCAACCCCTGGTGGGGGGACACAGCAGTGAGGACCTTGCTGTCCTCCACCAAGCAGTTCTCCCAACCCTGCCCAAGCAATGTCCTCAGCTCTGAGCAACACTGGATTGTCCCAGTAAAGCCTGCCTTCCAGCAGGTGTCCTTCAGATAACCTGGATGTTGTGTGAAAGTCCAAGCAGGACTCTGTGTCTCAGTCAGTCCATGGAGGTAAATCAACCTGCCCCAAAATGCAACACAAGGTGCAATAATTGGACCTCCTCTGGTCCCCAGATCTGGGAATCAACTCTTTGATATCTCTCAGCTCATATCAGGCCTTGAGATACTGTTCATAATCAGAAACTGTGGAGCTTTTCCCTGCTGTCCTTGAAGTCAATTAGAAACCTTCTCAGATTGCTGCACTGGGAGCAGGGCTGGGTCCTAACCCGCCTTTATTTACAAATTTCCCTGCAAAGACAGCCCTGACCTGGAAACATTTTTCTTGGCTGCATTTTGCCACTGATTTTCAGTCCCTAAGGAATGTCACACATCTGGAAGAGGCGAGTCTGTGTTTGCACCCTTTGCAGCATCATTACCAGTGGAGCTTCCTCACTTGAGATTCAAACCGGGAAGATTTGATCTCATTGAGAATATTTGATTAAGGGAGAAGTGACTGTTTAGTTGAAGGCATAGAAAATGTGGGTGATGATGCTTTGGTCTCCTGTCTCACTCCCACTGGTGTCCCCGTTTGGGGAGCAGCCCCTGCACAGCCCCCCTGCCCTTCAGCCTTTGCAGCAGCCCCTGCCCTGCCCTGCCCAGGATGGAGGAGCACCCTCTGCCACCTGGAAAAGGAGCCTTTTCCACCCCCTGACAGAGGACAAAAGCAGCTGTACTAGCTGTCAGCCCCCCTCTGCCTTGCCATTAGTCCCAGGAACTCTGAAATGTTGAAATCAGGCATCCCTGAGTGCCCCAACAGGTAAGCCCCATGTCACACATCCAGCTCTTGCACATTCACCATCAAATGAAAGGGAATTTCATCTCTCAGGGAACAGACTTCTTCCACATCAGCCATTAGCAAGGAAGAACCAAAATTCTTCAGCTCCATCTGCTTAAATTGGGCTGGAAATCCTATATTCTGACCATGAGGCAGGAGCTGGAAAGGAGGAGTGTGTCCTCACCCTGTGTGAAGCCCATCAAGGTGCATGGGAAACATCACACCACTTCAATTTTGATGCCTAAATATAGATCTGGGAGCCTAAATTTAGTTTCATGGCCTTAAATTTTGGGTTTGGCTTCATTTGGGAATGAAAAATGCTAACCAAGTTGTTAAACCACAACCACAGCCAGCTGGAAAAAAAACCAAACAACAAACAAAACAAACAGATAAGGAAATTAAAAAAAAAAAAAAAAAAAAGAGGCAAAAAAGAGAGAGTTCTGTGTGATGATATTATTACACCCCACTGCAGGAATAAGTGGGTTTTATAGCAATATCCTTGATTCACTCCACATTTCTGCAGCCCTGGGGGAAGGTTATGGCACGACCAGTGCCAGCCTTGCCACAGCCAAACTCAGCCCTGGCATCCCACAGACACACTGGCTGGCAAATTGAGGGGAAAAAACAGCCCAGGGATATCCAACCTCCCAAGGACCACCAGGAAAAGCAGGTCTGAGGCCATCCCAGCACTGAGTTCTGCCCAAAATGTGATCCCCAGACACATTCCTGGGGGGCAGAGGAGCTGCTTTCAACCCTTCACAGCCCATGAGATTTTTTGTCATTAGGAACATGTCAGGAAGGCACTGTATAATCACAGTAATCACTGTGGACAGCCATAATAATAATAGTAATAAGAATATTTAGATATTTGCATCTTCAAAGCACTTTCAAAGCATCTGCTAACAGATCTCCTTGGCTGCTGCTTAAAGGAGACAATAATTATAACCCTGCTGACACCCCAGGGGTGGCAGAGGTTTGGGGGGGATTAAGGATGTGCATTCCAAGCACATCCAGGCCACAGTGCTGCCATTTTACAGCTGGGAAAGCCAAGGTTCAATGGGAAGATGTGGTTCTTCCCATCATTCCAGGAAACCAACACTCTGGTGCTCTCAGAGCTCCCTCGTCCTCCAGCCCAGCAGGAAACACCACACTTGGGAAAGAGCCATCGTTTTGGGGGACAGAGGAAAAGCCAGGAATATATGGTTGGATGGTTAATTTAATTCTTTTAAAAATCTGAATTAGGATTTGCCATATGCCAGGACTCTTTTTTCCCAACACTTTCACCCAGGAGCCAGGTGGAATATTTAGGAAAAGCACAAGCCATTGCTACCACCCATCACTTCTTTACCTTGGGTCCACGAGCACCTTCTGCTCATAAATTCACTTTCAATCTTATTATAACAGCTTCATGCAACTCTAGTTTTCCCTTTAATTAATAACTTAGATTTGGCAAACTCCTTAATTTGTTTCTCCCAAACCCAACTATTTGTTTTCAGGGAAACCAGTGCGAGTCAAAACCTGGACAGCCCCTCGACCTGCAAGGAGTGCAAGGACATCTCCCAGGCAATGCTGTGCTGATGCAAGGTCGACAAAATAGCTTCATTTTATTTCTAATCATTCTTTTTGGGGGATCTGAACCTTAAACCACCTGAATTCAGATGAAATGTCCCCCTGGAAGAGGAGCCTCAACAGGTAGATTGCTCACAACCATCACCTTCCCCAGCCCTGACTCGGCTCCACCACCACCCTCAGAGGAAAATTCCCATTTTGCCACGTAAAATAGCCCTATTTTTTAAAAACAAAACAAAAAAAATATTTAATAAATGCTAACAAATAAAATTGTTCAATTAAGTTGTATTCTGGAGAGACTTTTCTTTTGTAGAAGGTTGTAGCCCAAAGGCACAGCCCCACAAGAACCTGAAATCCCGGGGGGAAAACACTCTTTAACCCCCAGTTCAACTTCTAATGAAAGGAAACGTAGAAATGTAGCTATAATTCAAGAGATCGTATGGAAGTCTGTTCAAAGTTTTTTTCAAAAAATATAAATTACAAGAGATTATTGATTTTTAAAAAGCTTACTTCAACAATCAGCTTTCTATCTCATTCTATTTCACTCTCACTCGTTTATTCATTTCCTTATGTAAAAGAATTTAACCAAAGGAAACTAGCATTTTAATTCAATTTCTCCTATAAAATATATAATTTTATTTTGTCATAATGGCTGCTTTTATTTCCAGAGTCAGATTTTATTTAAATTTCAGTCCATTAGGAACAAAACTTGCCATTTTCTGATAAACAAAATCAGCAGGGAAGCCTCTTCAAACTAGGAATGTATTTTCTCTCAACCTTTGTTCTAGCCGGTCTAAATGACAGGTATATTCCACTTTTCCTGCGTTTAGTTTTAAAGATTCTATGGGGAGAAGGGCGAATAAAGAGAGTGACATTTTTAACAACAAAACTAGCAATCAGAAAAGCAGCCCGATGACAGGCACGGGGAAGAAACGGGGGGGGAAAAATAAAAATAAAAAAAAAATATCTAATCCATTGCTTTGGACCACCAAAGAGGACTAATATGAGTCATTAACAGAAAACCACTAATTTTCCTCCCCGTGACTGTTGTTTGTCAAAGTCCCCGAACCTTTGAGATTCAGTCATTTAACTGTCTCTTGCTAGGCTGCAAAACGGATGCCAAGGAATTTATTAAAAAGCAAAAAAAAAAAAAAAGCCTAAAACCCTAAAATAAATGCAAATGCAGAGTTTGTTCAAGAATATTGCTCAAAGCTGCTCTCGGCCCAGCCAAAAATCAGACGGGGAGCTGACAGCTTTGCCGAGCCAAAACAACGTCCTGCCGTGGCGTGTTGTGTTTCAGCTGACCCACCAGAGCCAAAGTCAGCACTGCACACCGTGTGCCGAGATCCACGTCCCTGGCCTGCTCCAACCACTGCTTTTCCCTCAGAATTCCCTTCCAGCCCGGGGTTTGGCTTGGGAAGAGGCAGAAGACTTGGGCGCGAGGGCAGAGCGAGGAGCCACGGTGGGTGCATGGAAACCTGCTGGCTCCACCAAGCTGGGCAGAGCTTTGGAGGGAATGCTTCCCCAGGCCAGGGCTGTGCAGCTGCTTCTGGCCACTCCCAACGATTGGTTTCTTCATTTCTGAGCTTTGGCACCCGTGCCATCCGTGGCCGATGGAGAACAGCAAGCTCTGTGTGATGGTCAGTGCTTGGAACACCCACACTGGACATGGAACGTGCCACCAAGACCTTGGGTGAAGAGCAAACCACCCCGTGGAGGGAGTGGCTGTCTGGAGGATGCTCTGCCCCTTCCACAGTGAGAGGCCCTTCTGGAGCAGTGACTCAACTCATGCTGGATGGTTCCACGACAAAGACCGGGCACGAGGCTGTTTTCTGATGACTTACTGTTTTAAAATCCTTAATCCACGTGTGGGAGAAGTAAATCAATTAATCACGCTTAGAGCAAAGCTAAGAAATTCCCTCTGCAGACCAAAGCAGTTTAGGGAGGCAGTACAGAATCCTAGAAACATTTAGGTCGGAAAAGACCTCCAAGATCAAGGAGTCCAAATGTGATTTGGAAACAAAAAACTGCCACAGGAACTAAGGATAGTAACAGTGAGTGGGTATTTCTGGGCATCTAAAATGCTTCCTGACCTGCAGGCAATGCTCCTCCTGGGCAATATTTAGCAATCAAAATTAAAAATTGAGCCTCTGGGCTGTAAACCACTTTCGTTCAGGTTTTGGGCAACCAACCGAGCTTCTTTGCAGGTCATCACTCCCCATTTTCACTGTGGGAAGGGAGAAGGGCGTTTGGATGTATCTAGACCACCCTGAGCACCTGGAGTACTCCTGAAAGTCCCAGCCCAGGAGGGGGGCACTCCGGGGACCAGCTGCGTGGGGGCTCTTCGGGAAGCTTCTGGACCATTTTCTCCAACCTCTTTTCTAGCAGTGACCTTTCTGGTTGAAAAGAAAAAAAAAAAAACCAGTCAAGATTCTTCTGAGCTTTGTTTTGTTTGTTACTAATTCTGACCCGAGGATTCACAGGGTATTCCAAAAGGGGAGGAAAACGAAGGAGCTCTTTCAGCCCTAAGAGACTTAAAGGATTATTTCCTCGTAAAATACAAATGACAGCTCTCCTGTAATGTCTCTCCTCCATAATGCACATGTTAATCCGTAATTTCCTTTGCCAGATGCAGCGTAATCCTCCTCCTGCAGACACCCCAGCACAACTGCTGCTGAGGAAACAGCAGCCAGAGGAGTTCATCCCCCCAAAGTTGGCAAAAAGCAACTTCACCCACCAACTTTTTGGGTTATCCCTGAAGGCTGGGATGCAGAAAGACACAACTCTGCATTCAGAGCTCACTCCTCTTTAAAAAAATAGCTAAACTGGGGATTTCTGGATCTGATTTCAACAAAACTCCTCCTTCAGGTGTGGCACAGCCAAAGAGCTGTTTTTCAGTAGTTCCCAAAAAACTGCAACAAACTCTAAATCAATACCTAGGAAGGGGTTTCCACAAATGTGTCACAATCCACTTGTTTCCCAGATGCTTTTTGCCACTTGCTAATGATTCCTCACACAAAGAGACCTCACTATTAATCTTGGGAAGGTTCAGTAAACGAGTTTGCAAACAACATCTCAACAGCCTTTAAGTAGAAAAGCAAATCCAACACGTTTAGAAACAAATCTATCATACCCCACTAATAAATAAATAAAGGGACTGGCTGGGTTTGTGCAAAGGACAGAGAAATGCCTAAAAAAACACACACACAAAAGTCCAGTTTCGTCTTGGGTTGTTTTCATTAAGCTTCTGTTTATGATTGGGTATGAGTTCTTCAAAATAATTACTCCTGGGCCACTGTGATACATTGAGTTACCCTCCCAGCCAGGAATAATCACCTTCCTCATTAGTTCTACCTACAGTATGAGTGCCAATTAATCCTGATATTAAGAGTGGACCCAGTTTGGGGGATTTGGGCTCTTCCAGGCCATGAGCCCCCCGTGCTGTTTGGAAGGGACAGAGGGAGCAAAGGCACCTGCTCAGCCCAGCAGCAGGACACACAGAGGGGATGTTGGCTCCAGCCTGGTCCAGCCCTGGATGCTTCCAGAAGGAATATCTTGTATGCACAGTGCAACACCACCTATATTTTGTACCATAAAGGCAGGCTCTGTTTTCCTAAAGACATTACACAAATATAAAAAGACCCATCTCTTGACTCTGTATCTAAAGTGGAAAGTTTTCTGCTTCATTTTATAATTCTTTGAGGATTCACTCCAAGTCTTTGTTTCTTTCCTATTTGATCATTGTAGGGAGCAAAGTGTGAAGATCTCCACAGCAATGGGTCCATCCAGCTCCTCCATTTATGCTCTGCTGAAGTCAGAGGGAAATTTTGGGAGCAGGATAAATCACAGGGTAATTTTCCTGTTGCCATTCTAGTCTGGGAACCTTGGGATTGACCCTACATGGGGTGGGAGCTGCTCCTGGAGCCCAACAGGATTTTCTCCTGTTAGATTTGGTTCCTGAGCCCATGGCAATGGCCTGGGATCCATCACATCCTCACTGCAAAGGCCTTTCAGGGCTATCCATCCTCTCCAAAGGTACTGGGAAGGACTGAAATCTCACCTGCTTTTCCTAAACATTTCCAGAGGGATTCAACAGTGATGTGTCAAAGTTCTGCTTCCTCCTGCTCCAGCTTCTTTGCCCCCCTCCACATCTTCCTGTATGGATCAGCGAGCACTAACAGAGCCAAGTACTGAAAAGTACTTTAAATTTAAACTCATCCAGGTTTGTATCTATCCAGGTAGGGAGTTAATCACGTAACAACATAAATTAGGACATAAGTGCCAAGTCCAGCAGTCCCTGCCTCATCTCTCCAACCACACCACTCCAGGGACTGCAGAAAGAAACTCTAGAAGGATTTTGATTCATTCAGAATCTTTGAAAACAGTTCCTGCTGGACTCCCCAAAGCCTCAGATTCCCCCCAGGGAGGGGAGAGACTCAGAGGGGACCCTGAGCTTTAGATTTTAAAGGCCAAATTATTGAAGCCATGCAGAACAGGGAGCAGTGTGGTACCAAACCCTGCAGAGAGCAAGGACTCAGCAGCTCCCTCTGCCCCAAAAATGGAGCTGGAACAACTCCAGACACTTCCAGATCTAGCAAGTTCCAAGTGCATTCACCAGCTAAAGGTGACAAAGAGGAAATAACACTGTTTTGTACATACAGTCTACCCAGTTATCCAAGAGATCCTGGCAATGTCTCTATTCCCACTCCATCTTCACAAAACATGCTCATGCAAAAGAGTCATCTCGAGTAATTAAAGTGTAAGTGGCACTGCTAAGACACTGCATTGTCTAAAGCCCTGAAATTCCACTGTTCTCCAAGATTAATGTCCTGTTCCTGTAACTTGGTTGTTCTTGGCTTAAGTATTCAACATAATGCTGCTCATTACAGAGAGCAGTGACATCTCTATCCAAGGGGGAAATACGGTTCAAGTCAGCTTTCGTGTTTAAATATTAGTAGTAAATTCAAATTCAATTTCACATGATCAGTGTATGTGACACTAACTACATCAAGGTAGACTTGGGGATTTCTCAGCTCTGTATTGAAGAGAATTACATGACTGAAAACTAATTAGGGAAGCACATAAAGTGAATTTATTTAGTATTCTCTTGTATGTAGTTAACTTAAAGTAATGTATCAAATTTCCTACAGAAAAAAAAAATGGGGCTACATAACACTGAGCAAAAAGCATCAGAAATCAGATCGGGCAAATTATCTTTTCATGGGTTTTTTTTCTCTTTTAAAACTGAAAATGTTTAAGCTGTAATGAAAAAAATTATAATAGTAGGGATTTTTCCTCTGGAGAAGAGGAGCATTTTGGTACTGCAGCAATGCAGGGAGTAAGAAAGAGCTGCCATGGAAGTAAGAAAGAGAAGGGAAATGTTATTTGTCTCTCTGTCTTCTCCCTCTTCCTCCTCCTCCTCTTCCTCTTCCTCCTCCAGTCCTTCCAACCTCCCAACCTGAGGCAAACACTGCATCCCTCTGCATGGCACACACTACCTACAAATGCACAATAAATGTTTTATAAAGCTTTTGCTGCATGTTATATGTGATAAATAAATGACAATAGATGTCTTATAAAGTGTTTATATCCTGCTGGTGGCGTTGCAGCTTTGAACAGAGCAGGAAGTCTAAGTGCTGGTGATAATGTGTGTTAGCAAAGCCATTTGTGACAAATGGACAAACCTTGGTGGGTCACTGAGACTTTGACGAGCTCTCCATGGGCATTTTTCCATGTAATGCTTTTGTTCCGTTTTTACCACCCCAGCTGAGGCAGTTGAACTTTAAGAACAATAATAAAATATGGTATTAATTAGGAATCAACAGATAAACCTGACTCTCCTGAAGGCAATGGCACTAAATAAGAGGGTGATGTGGCTGCAATGGCAAAATTGCATCCTTTGCAATACTTGCACTAAAAAAAGGCAAAACACAGGATCAACATCATCGAGCCAGAGACTCATGGAATGACTTGGGTTGGAAGAACATGCCTAGCTGGAAGGGACCCACATCGAGTCCAACTCTTAGCCCTGCACAGGACCACCCCCAAGAGTCACACCCTCAAAGATCATGTCCAAAAAGTCTTTTACACTGCAAGAAGGTTGTCCCTTTAGCTCCAGCCTGGATTTGTGGTGGCTCTTCCTAAGGAAAGCCCCTTTTCCCACACTACCAAAATCTGTATCTCCAATAGAAACTTCACTGAACTTTCCTTACTGACACATTCCAGTGGCATCTGTACTTAAAAGCTGCCTCATGTTCAAGGACATGGGAAATGGAGCACTGAACTCATCTCTTTGGTGGGAAGACTCCACCATGCAGTCCCTGACCCCTGCACCGAGACAACGTTGCCCCAAATTGTTGTTCTGCTCAGACACTCAAAACTCAAGTCCAGACATTGACCCAGTCAGAGGAACCAGCCCAGGTCAGCACCTGCCTGCAGATCTGCTTTAACACAGGGCAGCCAAATCCCTGAGCCACATGCTGATGGTGGAACCCCCAGGAGGAGGAGAGGGGCTCTCAGGACTGGGCAGCTCTGGGGGTGCCCAGTGCTCTCCCAGCTCCGAGGGCACTCGGGGTGTCGGCTCCGCTCTCCGGCTCTGCCTCGCACACACCACGAGTCACATCAGGCAAATCCTGGCCTGGGGGATTAATCTATTTCTGACTTAGGCACGCTCAAGGAAGACCAAAGTGATGAGCAAACAGATTTTTGAGGACACAGTTTTAAGCTGTGTTGACTGTGGAGAGGGCAGACCATCCTCTTGCATCAGGAGATGATTTTGCCCAGAGTTGGGAAGTCAAACTCTGCTCCCTGCCAGCCTGGGAGCAAGCTGCAGGGCCTTTGTGTCCTAGAAGTTGGGTCTCCTGACTCAAGAAGCACATTTCTCGAGGGACAGAAGGCTGAAGTTTGAAAAAAAATAAAACAGAATAACTTTGTGGCTTTTTTTTTGCATGACTTTTTGGTAAATGCAATGCTCAGGATTTTCCACAATGGGAGAATCCCAGTCTCACATGCCTGCTCTTTTGGTGCAAGAGGCAGCAATAAAACTATTAGATTCAATAAAAATAGCAAAACCTAAATTTAAGTAACAAAAGGAGGGTCAAAAATACATGGGGAATTGAACAGGGCACTTTGAAAATAAAACTAAAAGAAAACCCTGATTTAAATCAATTATTTAATGACTCTCTCAAAGGTCATCTCAACATCTAAATGCTCATCTGGTAGCTTAAATGTATATATGTGTGTGTTTATTTATTGTATAAACACAAGAATGAAAGGACTTTATTTTCTTCCTAGTGCTGGAAATGCACATGAGGGATTCTTTTTCTCTCCCTTACAAATTAGTTTTTCTGGGATTAACATGTGGGAATTAATATTCAATCATTATTTTTCCTTCAACATGCAAAAATTTGGCAGGTTAGTTTTGGGTTTGGGCTTATCAAAATGTCTTCAAAAAGGTGTCTCAAACACCACCTGATCCTGCACTGGTAGAATCAACAGATCTGAGGATAAAACCTGTCCCCAGCTTCAAAATAGTCCATTCCCACTGAACACAACCAAAGGACAGAGTGGGGTGTGATGCTGGGCCCTTTATATTCATGGCAAAATAATGAAAATAAATGAGAAATCAACCCCACAGAAACCAACCCGAGAGATCAGCACTTACTTCTAATTATTCCATTGGCTTGTTTGTGGCTCGAATATTTCCCCAGCTCAAACCCTGCTCATTTTTATATAATCTTTCACCCAGTAGTTCTCCCCTTGCCTTAACTCTGGGGATAAGAAACAAAAGGCTGGAAAACACGATCTGCATGAAAATGATGACAATTGAGATGGTTTGGCCCAAAGGGAAGGATCAGCAGTGATAAGTTTGTACAGGGATGGTTGGGAGCTGCAAAGGAATTGCTCTGTGTGTCCACTTCAAAGAGGATAAATAGTAACAGGAACTGCTGAGAAGGAGATTTTGATTCGACATTAATAGAGAGATCGTGGAAACTCCATCAGTGAAGATTTGAAGAGCAAGTTAGACAAGGCTGTGTCAGGAAAGATTTGGGCACAGCTGATCCTGCCTCCCAGCTCTGTGTCCTGCAATATCTGTGCTCTTCCCTCTCTGCCTGGACTGTTAACTCAGGCTTTGTCTTTGCAGTGACTGAAATGACAATATTTCTGTATTCTTATTTCACGTCTCAGAGAAACACGTTCAATATTCCCATTTCCCATAGTGTTCTCCAAAACTTGAAGCATCCAAGGATTCATTGAGTATTTTGAAACAAGCTCAGTCCTCAGCAAAGCACCGCAGTGGTTTGTCTGTATGTCATTATCTCATTTAGCAAAGAGCAATAAATGAAATAAATATTATGAAATAAATATTTTAAAATAAATATTTTCAATACGACACACAAGAGGCACATTAAAAACCGGATAAAACCTGAACAGAAGGAGTAAATTCAGCTAAAATACAAAACCAAACTGGCATCAGGCATCTCAATGCCTGAAGAGTCAACTTTCCCTCCTCTGATATTCCAGATGATGCTGGGGAGGAAAAAAAGTCTTGCCAAGGAACATTCCCCCTGTCCTAATTTAAACCAAAGAAGACAATGAAAATGCAGAGATGTAGTTTTGGTCAAAGGACAACCAATTCTCGATTTCCATCAGGATCACAGGTGAATTTATCCACATGATCTCCTGTTTTCCACCAGAGATGGCTCAGAAGGGAGAGCCAAGGGGAACTGCAGCACGAACCGAAAAGTCCCCAGGAAATCTGCCTGAGTTTTGAAACACTTTGAATGACATTCTTGGGGCATTTCCACAAATAGAAGTGCCCAGTCCTCAAGCAGAGCAAAGACAGCAAATATTCCTGCTGCAGCAAAAATCCAAAATAGCTTTCAAAGCCCTCCCATCATCGTTCCTTTAACCTTGTCCCTTTGCCTGGGTGAATTCTCTGCCTGTGCTCCTGCAACCCACCCAAAGTGTGGGCATCCAGTGAAATCAATGGCACTTGAGGGGTGCAGTGGCAGCCACACAGATCCCCTTCAGCTGGAACCACTTCAAACCAAGCTCTCCATCCTTCCTTCTGAGGCTTTGCAAGATTTTTGGTTTTTTTCTGCTTGGCCAACACATTCCATTTCTCACTCAGTGCTGAACATTGTTTCCATCCTAATTTTTTCCACCTTCGTAAAAAATAATAATTATTTTTTTAATATTTGTGGGGTTTGTCTATACAGGCCATTATATTTAGATTTCCTCTGTTATTTCTATATACAATATCATGTCTTCTTCTTTCTACTTTCCCCAAGCCAACTCGCTACTAAAAACGCTCCAATCTATTGGGATGTTTGTTAATAAATTGAGGCTACATATTCCTCCTATTTTTTTTTGTGACACGGGTGACAACAGAAATCACACATTAGAAGTGACTTTAAAAAATCAGAATCTGATGGTTAAATCAGAAAAATGCCTCAGAGTTTTGCTTTAATCCCTTCTCTGTGCTGATAGTCCTTATTGCAGCGTTTGCTTCAGGAGCTGCTTCTCGGGCCCCACTGCCCCTGGTATGGGAAATTATACAGGTTAAGCTGAAGTTTAGAGAAAGTTAAGCTGGTAACTCAGTCTCTAATCACCTCCTGCAAAAATCCCAGTGTTTTCTAATGGCATCATACATAACCATAAGGCACGATGGAATGCTGTCCGCTTTGCACCATCTCCATTTGCCTTATTAATCAGGACTTATTTCTGCACCCCTCACTTTTTCTGCTCTGGGTAGACAGTTCAACACGTGCAGCCCCTCTCTGGGAAATTCAGGATTTATCTGAATTTCAGGTTGCCACAATTCTATCAGCTCAGCGATAAAGTCAGCATGAAACCGGTTTTCCTTACTTGTTATGCTGATTTAGAAACAGGATTGGGTTGCAACTCATTCCCAGAACCCACAAAAAAATTCAGCTGTGGTGCAAAGATACTTCAGCCATAAAAGTCAAGACCAACATTTTTTTTTTTTCATTCTTCTTTCTTTATATTTTCTGACATCTCTTCCTCAAAAATTTTAAGGATCAAAATGTTCCTTGGGAGCAAAATTTATTTAATACTGAAGTACAGAACTTACTACATCACTGGTATCTCATAATAAGGATTACTGCAGCCGGATCCTGAGCATTCCTAGGAATTAAAATACCCTGATTCCAGGAAGGTTTTTAGGATTTCTGGGTTGGCCATCCAAGCATTTTGGTGCCCAAACCCTTTCCATCATCTGTAGAAACTCACATCCTTTTCAGTAGGTGGGGACTGATTTTCAGCATGCAAAAATCACCGATATGAGGTTTCTAAACCAAACTGCTGTTCCAGCCTGAAAAATCCACTTATTTTTCATCAGCCTGTCTCTGTTGAACGTCTCCCCACCCCAGAAACAGGAACGTTCCTCCCAGCACAGGCTCTTCGGGGCACAAACTGTGCCTGCATCTATATTTGCAATTAGGCAGCACATTGCAGCATTCCCCCAGACAAAATAATGCCGTGCAGGCTGCACAATGTGCTTCTCCAGCATAAAGCATCTGCTTTCACACTTCATTACAAGTTTCCTTGCCTCTTATGGCTTTGTGGAGAACTTTATACCCCCTATTCAGAGCCAGCAGGAAACTGGCATTTCCAAAGTCACTGTCTGAGCACTTTGCAGAAGCTGCAGCAGACACGGTCGTGGTGGCTTTGTCACCTCGCTCTCCTGATTCTCCTGAAGGACTTTCCTCCACAGAAGAAACTGATGTTTTCTGTGAGATTGCATGGTTGATTTTCAGTCTACCTTTTTAGCTATTTCTTTGATATCCCCCATTAAAGGGTGTTCAGTTTGCTGAGCTGTGAAACCCTATTCATGGTGCTGACTGAGCTCTGCATTCCTGTTGTTCCGTGAGGTCAGAGCTGCCTTCCCTCCCTTATTTAGGGATAAATAATGTGGGAATCATCGAACAATTTGGGTTGGAAGGGACCTTAATACCCACCTAGTTCCAACCCCTGCCATGGGCAGGGAACCTTCCACTGGAGCAGATGCTATCCCCCAATTACCCACTCCCTCATTAATTAGTTGAAATGGGGTAACTCCAGGCTGGAAGTTCACATTCCCTGTAGGCATCACACCCACCACATTGTCTCCCACCTCACAATTCTGGTAGAGACAGAATTGATCTGGCTGTTTCAAATAAATCCAAGCCAGCCTTTGCATAAGTGCAGGTTTTAAACCAGGCTTTGACAAAAACCAGCTCGGAGCACCAAAACCCCCATGGCAGCCTGCCAGGATGCTCAGCCAGACGAGGAGATGCTGAGGACCACCCTGGCATCAGCACAAAGTCCCTGAGCATCCTTGATCCAAAGGTCCAGAGCAGTGGCCACAGTTGACCCAGCCCGGAGCCTCTTGGCACCATGGAAAGTTTTTTCTCCTTAAGAAAGCTTCAGATTTGTTTTATCTTGGGTTTGCAGCACAATCCCCTTCCCCACTGGTTCCTCAGCATCTCCTGATGGACCACAAAGGCACCTTTGAAGCTCTAGCTAAAAAACTTCCAGAATAATCCAGATTATTTATAAATGACTATTCTCTCTCCTTATTTATCCCTCCCTAGTTCTCCTGTGACCTACAAGCTTTAAAAGTCTTTTTTTCCAGATCATTACTCATATCATGGAAAAGCATCAGGCCATGGCTGGATCTCTGGGAGATGTTGCTGAAAACATCCCAATTACTTTTTTGCAATTAGTTTACCACTTTTACATCTGCTTTATATGGGCCACAGTCATTTTTCATGCCCTAATTTCTTTTATTGGAGTGTCATGTAGTACTAAGTCAAGTATAGGATTTTAAGTACATGGTGACAGCTCAGTAAGTTTTATCAGTCCCTTTAGCTCAGATCTTTGCTCCCAAAGCCAGAAATCTCGGAGCTAGCTGGCTGCCAAACTTTTCCTTGTATCCCTAATTTTTACCAAGATTCATCCCTTTATGCAAGCAGTTCAACCAGTGGCTTGAACACAAAGAAAGTGAGGATGATTAAATAAAATAAGATTCATCAAAATAGGTCATATTTATCAAAACTCAGATGTGGTGACATTCTTCCATGGATTTAAATGGCTTTGCTGGAATTAATGACCTCCAGCTCCAAGTCTTTGAGAGCTGCATGTGAGTTTTGGTGGTGGGTTGTGTTTTACAGGAAAACTTAGATCCATTACTCCTTTTATGCATGTTTTTTTATGGATTTTAAATATAAATATATATGCAAATAGAACAGCATATATATATAACAGCATATGGTTTCCATTGTTCTATTTTTCCCTATATTTTCATGAGTATAGTTTGTTCAACTGAAAAAAAAATAAATTCACATGATTTAGCCAAGAAAAGTAGATATTTCCACCAAAAATCTCTCTATGCTTGCATGAAACAGCCAATGTCCTCCCTCCCTCCAGGTCCAGTCCATCCTGCAGGAGATTTGTGGGTGGTTTCTGGTTCAGAGTCCCTTCTCTGTCCTTGCCCAGCCAAGGATGTGTCATTACACTCACAGCAATTAGATTTTACTTGAAATCAGCAAAATGGAGATTTCTCCCAATCCCATTTAAAACAGTCTTGGAGAAAATAGGCATTCTTTCCAATCTCAGCCTCCTTTCTGCTCCATTATTACACAAAATGGGCACCCAAAGCTACTCAGAACTCTAAAATGATTATGATTTATCTGGGTACTTTGTTCCTTTAATCTATTAGGCCAATTGTCCTAATTTAACTAAGTAATTCTGTTAATTTAACTTGGGGGTTAATCTTGCTTTAAGAACTCTTTTTGCTGAACAGTGAAACTGTGCTCAGCCCTTTCTTTTTTAGACCTGAACGTAACCTTTTAAAATGAAAAAAAAACCAACAAAAAACAACAAAAGTTTTAGTGTATCATGTGATCAATAGATACAAGTACCTTCATTTTTTAAATTAGTCTAAGGCTATTTTCCTTTTACTGTTGTATAAACAGGGAATTGAAGGGTAAAATACTTAAAACTTAATGCTATAGTGCTAATGTGGCTTTTAAATCACGTCAGCAGCAATCACTGCATTATAATTAACAATTTATTGAACCAGCAATAAAATGAACATCACATTACTTCTTAAAGCAGCAGAATAAAATGGCTAATAAATAGCAGAAGCCAGACAAATTGCAGAGTAATAGAAATTTTCGGAAGATTTATAGCGGGCCCAGAGATGGATGTGCTATTAGTGGGAGCTCCAAGACTTGACAAAACTCTTCAGCAGAGACACAGTCAGTCCCCTGGCAGGTCAGGGTTGAGCAGCCTGAGTGGTCCCTCCAAACCCCAGCTCGCAGCTCCCGTGCCGTGAGACGCTCCCTGCGACGCTTCCGAACCGCGGGCTCGGCACCAACGCTCAGAGTGTCGCTGCCAAAAAGATGCTGAAATATTTTATAAACTGTCAAACAACAAGTCTGCTTGCTTTATCTGAGTCTAGTTTATACCAACTCCTATACGAAACTCCTGGGCCCGACGCTGGCGGGGCTTCGCTCGGGCTCAACTTCGGCGTTTTCGAAGTCGCCGGGAGGGTTTTTCGCCCGTGGAAAAGGGTGGATTTGGGCTCGGCTTTGGGAGGGAGAATCCTCAGGGGAGGAAGGTGGATTGGGTGGAGCCGGGAGAGGGAAAGCCCTGGCGAGAAGGGAACGGCGGTGCCTTTTCAGCGTTCCTGCTGTTGGGTTGTGTTGTGATTCCTCATGTCAAAGTGTCTCTCTCATGTTCGGGTTTCAGCGTAGCAGATGCAGTTTTACACGGCGTGTCACAACACGGAGCATCAACTGGAAACAGTCTAAAAGAGCTTCTTTTTTTTTTGATTTTTCAGTTGGAAAAGAATTAAAGCCCAAAAAACCCACTCTGCTTTCCCCTGAAATATGGTGAAAGGGAACTTGCCATGTAGAGTTTCCTTCAGCTCCTGTAAGGAAAGCACTCTCAGGGTTTAATTTTAAAATTAAATTGAAATGTATCCATCAAGTCCCTGATGTTCACATTGAAAAGTTATTGGATATACAAATTTTAGGGTGAAATCTGCAGTCGATCTCAGCAGTAATTAGCTGCTAAGACAACAAACACTGATAAGAACATGCCATTCTTTAATCAGGAATTACTCTCTGAACCTTGAAGATAAATGACAATAAATTTGCAGGCTAAAGGTGTTGCTGATCGCATGATGAGACTGTTATTCTACCATCTTCCAAAAAAAAACAGTTCTCCTATTGATGGTGCATTTCCTTGGGGTTTTTTTCTGTAGAGGTCTTAAAAGGAACATCCAAAAATCCTGCCTGGTGCAGTTTTGCTTCAGTGAGTCAGCTGGAAAGTTGCTCATGTGCAAAGAAATGTCTCTGAAATTCAGGTGTTTCCCACCTGCAGCTGCACCAAACCTTGCCAAAAATCAAGGTATCTCACCATGGGAAAGGTGGAACAGCCTGAAAATTAATTCATTCCTGAACCACCCCAAATTCTGAGTTACACTCGGTTCAGGTTTTAGTGACCTGTTTCACCACAGCTCAGCCCTCCCTGAGCTTTAAAGTACTTTAGAGCTTGAAGATATGGAGAGAAATCATTTGTGTGTGTGTGTGCACACTTATTTTTTGGAGATATACATAAAGATAAAGAAAAACTGGCAGTGCATGGAGTTTAAATTCTGCTTGACACATTTAACTTCAAATTTTCTGTGTATTCTCATCACTGCTGAGCAATTTCAGGGGTTGTGCTGCTGGTACCCAACTAAATCCACAGGCAGGACATTAAAAGTGGGGAGAAAATAACAAAAAAAGACCAAACTCAAAATCAAAAACAAAAAAATACCAACAAAGAATGTGGAGTGGGATATGATTAAGTAAAAAAAAAAATAAATTATACATATATATATATATTTGAAGTGATCTTAAAGCTCCTCTTGTTCCAGCTCCTTGCCATGGGCACCTTTCACCAAACCACTTCCACAGCCTAAAAGTTATAGGAAGTTTCCCAGTAAGTTCTGGGTTTGGGATTAGGTTTTGTTGTTGTTTCCTTTACCCTAAAAAATAAACATGCACAGAGACAGTAGATGGGGATCAAGGGTGAGAAATCCCAGTATCCACAAATTAGATCCTTTCCCTTCATTCTAAGCCTTAAAATTACACTCCAGTCCCGTTTTCAGGTTTTGGTTGGAAGATTTCTCTTTCACATTAGTCATAAGGTAAATACATTTCCATTTGGTTAATGGAAATAGGTTTTCATTTGATAGTTCTACAATTAAAGGGCATCAACCATCAGAAGACTCGGAGTACAATCAGGAGAGGCCAAAAATGATTTCCCAGACTTATTTCCTCGACAGAAAAAGAATCGTATTTGTCTAGAAAACCATGGCAAAAGACACAGGTAACTGCATGTGACTTCTTTTCAAATTCTCCTTTACCAACAAATGCACCTTAAATAAATTCTCCTTGTGGAAAATTAGAAAGCAACATAAATAAAGGAGGCCCAGGAACACCCCAAGCCTGATAATCACCAGGAAATATTCCATTTTCAAGTGGTGGCATTCGTAACATTTGGGTGTTGTACAAATAAGTGTGAATATGGGTCACCTTTTTTGGTGGATTTTATCTTTGGATTAAAGTCTCTGTGGAACAAACCTCAGCCTAACAAGGTGGGTAGATATTGGAAGCATGAAAAGGTGCAGAAAATCACTGTATTTAGATAGGAACTAAAAGAAATAAAGTGACCAAGTGAGCTGACAGTAAAGAACTTGTTTCTTCTGTGATGTTTTCTATAAAACCCAACCAGGCTGTCCAAACTGACACTTCAAGTGTCCCAGCTGGCTCATAACACCACTGAAGGTTTTACAGCCATGGCCCTCAGTGGGTGATTTTCATGCCAGACCTATCCTGGCCACCAAAATCTCTGGTTTTTGGGCTGTTTTAGATGGTCACAGGGGAGTAAAACCAAAGGAAATGCAAAACTTTTGTGTCTGGCTTTTCCACGGCTCGTTTTTGCCACAACTGCAGGGATGGGCACCACAAAACTCAGGGAAATGCACCCCTTGGCCAAGGATGCTCCCACCTGATCTCTGGGATTTGTGGATTGGCCCCAGAGAGCAAAGCTGGGGGAAAATAATTTCCACACCTTGTAAATTCATTTAAAGAGGGTATTTCTGCTACATGAGCACACCCAGAAGGACCTCGCAGAGTGCACAAAGTCAATGGCAATGCAGAGCTTAAATTCTCCAGGGCATGGAATAACAAATCTCAGGGTGACCACGGAATTGTCTTACACAGTAGGATCATAAAGGCAAACCAAAGAAAGTCACTTGGGAGGTGAAGGTACAAACCTCACTGAAAGTTTTCTGACATCCATCGTGGCAAAACCACCAGTGCAATAGTCAAAACAATAAAAATGTGTTGAATATTTCTGATTTAAGTTCTAAAGAGATATAATTTTTTACCCAGTGAAGTCATAGGCTCTACCAAAGCTACAATTTCTAGTAAAAAAAATTAAAATAAAATAAAATCAGATATTAAAATCCCCAAATTCAGCTTGGAAGGGTTTAATTTGCTATAGCTTGGCTTGGTGTTTGTTACAGCACTCTGTGCACTGATAGGCACCTACTAAAGGGGCATACTTATGACACAAAAACCTATTTAACAAGTGCTTTATAAAGTCTAAACCTCCTGTTGACCTTACTCCAGATGAAAAGAAATAAGTGTGAGGGGACAGAGGGAGAAGAACCAGCAAAAATATTTATCAGAAAGAAATCTGAGCTAAAAAAACGTTTTTTGGTTTTTCAGCTATGTGTTCACTGATGCTTTGAAACAAAGAGGGGGTGTTTTAGATGCTCAACAGATTGTCTTAGCAGGGAGTTTCATTAAATCTTATTCAAATCTGCTCAGATCAACTGAAAAAAACTTCAGCAGAGCTCTCTGCCTCGCGCAGTTCGGACAAGGCAGATATTTCTGATGGCAGCAAGTTTTCCTTATGCTGCCATCTTGTGCCCCAGAACCTCAGCTCACTGTAAAAGATTCAAGAAAGAAAAGAAAAAAGAAGGAAAAATAAACCCCAGCTCCCCACCATATACATGTAAATAAATGCCCTTTAAAAGAGAAGAAGGGAAAACAGGATAGAAGGAAAGCTTGCCTGCAAACAGGCTGAAATGACAGTTCAATGTTTATTAATCAAGTCACTGTGATGGGAAGGGGAAGGTTAATCTAAAAGAGCATCATACTTGTGTGCCTTCATTTTTAAATGCCTTTATTGCTCCTAAAGTTGCATCTCACAGAGCCACAGGGAGGAGCACCAGGAGATGCCCCATCTCCACTCACAGCAAAGGTCAGCAGAGCTCTGTCCTTAATAATCTGCTTTTCCTGCAATTCAAGTGTTTTACTCATTCAAAAGTTGTTTCACCTGCATGTTTGCCTTTCCACTTCCCTTGCCTTTCCACCCCTGACCTATTAATTATCCCAACATTCCTATTACACCTGAAAATACTTCACTTTGCCTATTTTTCCAATAGGAAACTGCCCAATTTCAACCACTGACCCCAAAACTGCATCACTGAGTCCATTTAAATATTGACAGTAACGGTTAATAAATAGAGATATTTGGTTACTTGGGATACATTTAATATTTCATGGATGATTATTTGTCTGAGTGAGGCCCCCCTGGGCTTTGCACAAGGACTGGTGCTCCCTAATATTGGGTGCACAACTTAATACAACTTAAAACACATAAAATAAAGCATGAAATAGTTCCAAATCCAAGCAAGGGATGAGCAGAGCTGGGTGGGGGGGCAGGAAAACACGCTGAGCAATCAGCAGTGCACGTGGAACCGACTTCCCCCTTATTCAATTTCCCTAAACAGTTCAGAAAGGCTGGAAAAGGATTTCTCTAAGGATTTGAAGGAACATACTGAGACAACATCACGAAAGTCAAGGGCTGCTCCTCCCAAGCAGGGCAGGACACGCACACTTTTAATTTATTATGGATAGAAACGACACCAGGCTCGGTGTTCTCATCCCTAAGAGCAATAAAGCCCAGATGTGCTGCTGGGACAGTAACAACAGTGTGACCAGAGCACTGTCACATGGCATTAATGACCACTCTGACCCCCTGGGTAACACAAGCTAAAGAAATGATGGTTCCACACCATCACTAGTTCCTTCTCCTTCTACCTGTCTCTTACAACATTACCTTTTCCTTTCCCTGTCCTGGGAGAAATATAAAAAGCTATAAAGGGTGTACAAGATTCAACAGCCCTTCCCTGTGCTCTTGACTAATGAAATCAGAAATAAATATGTTTTTTCTATCAATTTATATATTTGCATATCGTGGAATCATAGAATGGTTTGGGTTGAAGGGACCTTAATGTTCATCTCATTCCAACTCCCTGCCATGGGCAGGGACACCTTCCACTAGCCCAGGTTGCTCCAAGTCCTGTCCAACCTGGCCTTGGACACTCCTAGGGAAGGGGTTTAATGTCTGCCAGGAGATACTCTTTAAGAAAAAACTGAGTGAAGAAAGAGATGCTACAAAATTCCCTCATTTCCAATTGAAATTTGGAAAGAAATGCACCAGTTGGACACAGAGCTACAAAGTTTACCCAAACACTCTGATACTAGAAAGAAACTGGAAGGGAAAACATTCTCCCCTCTGCTCCTCTTGCCTGTAATCTCTGACCTTTGTAGTGCACATTTTTGGTACAGAATAAAGTTAAATAAATGGAATTAAGAAATAAAGTCCTTCGGAAACAGTGCCTTGAGTGCTGCCCTTCCAAGAGAGATTTTACTCCACTCCAAACTCACAACTTTTGCACTTGCTTCAAAAGCCAGAAATCCAACAGGAATAACTGGACATTTACTGACATAAACCACTTTATTAGGAATATAAAAAATTTGCTCTGAGCCCCAGTTATTGCACAAAAATATCAAACTACTAAATCTAATCCATAGTTCCCACCCAAAGGTGTGAGGGAGGATGTCTTGTTCCAGCTGAGCCTGAATAAAGTCACTGGGAGAACAAACCCACCCCAACAGAACACCAAATCATTTTTCCAATTGCCTACACACACATATGACACCAAAGAGAAAACAAATGGCCCTGCATTGGCAATATTATTACTTATAATAATTTAAACTGTTGAACAACACGTCTGGTCTCAAAGGCTTGAGATGTGGTGTTCATTTCCCATAGGATTTCACAGGGGTTTTGTGCTGGGAAAGGGAATTGCAAAGCATGGCAACTTCAGCTAACAACAGCAGCAAAGTGGTGTGGGCAGTGGAAGGGGCCACAACACACAGAAATAAAGAATTTGGCAAAGTTAGTCATAGAAGGGAGGAAAAAACCAGATTTCCTAAGTGGCAAAATGCATGGCAAACACCCATAACCATCCAGCACTGCAGGTGGGGAACACCCCTCAAATTCCAGGAGAAAAAAGGAAAAGAAGCATAAAAACAATAAGAAACCCCCCCAAATTAAGCACATTGATGCCCCTGATTGCACCTACCTCTGTGGGTACACGCAGGAGGACATGCCCTCACATCCAGCCCCAAGAGCACATCAATCCACACCTTCGTGCTGGGAAAACACCTTGGCCAAAGCGAGTCCCTTCAAAGCAGCCACCCAAGTGCCCCCCTGGCAGGATTGGCCAAGCTCAGCAGGTGAAACCAGCACTGCTTCCAGGTGGGGGGTGGTGCCTTCTCAGGGCCTCAGTAAAGGATCCCAGGGAAGAAAAATGACTTCAGCATTCCCAGGATGGGGGATTGGAATGTCATGGTGTCTCAGAAAGTTTTGTTAGTGGTATTTCCCACTAAGGTCAAGTGTTGTTTACCCTCAGCAAAGAATCCAGGCCAGCTGCTACCTCTTGGATCCAGGGTTTATATTTATTTTAGTTATCTGTCTGCATTACCCTCTGGATATACTAAATTGACTCCTTTTTAAAGAAAGGAAACATCAGCTCTTGGAGAAATGGACATTCCCTGCAATGCTTTCACACACCCAGCCAATACAGGTGTCAGCCAGCTGGGAACCACCAGCCACACCATTCCTTTGCCTTGTTCCCAGTGTTCCCAAGCTTTATGGAAGCAAAGGAAGGAGCAGGGCTGTGCTCCTCCAAAACAGAGATGAACAATTCCCTGCCTATGGCCTTCACCCCACCCCAAGGTAATGGAGGTAGGTAGAAAGGGATGGGAAACTTGAAGGGTGAAATCACTTAGCAACAACCCAGAGAGCACAGGGGGCTATCAGGGGGACTCCTAAAATCATTTCCAGTGAAGAAAACTTCTCATATGACAGTAGATGGTTTATATTCCACGGAAGTGTCACAGTTTCCTCAGATGGGCAGAGCAGGGGAGCACAAGCAGCACTTGGGGCATTTAGGGGTAATTATGGGACCTTCTGAACCACAGCCAAACCTACACACCTGGCAGGTCAGGGCATGTGGGATTGGATATTCGGGATGGGATCCAGCATGAGGCTGGTCTGGGGGTTATGGGGATCACAGAATTACTGAATCCTGGAATGGTTTGGGTTGGAAAGGACCCAAAAGTTCACCTCATCCCACTCCTTGCCATGGGCAGGGACACCTTCCACCAGCCCAGGTGGCTCCAAGCCCCGTCCAGCCTGGCCTTGGACACTCCCAGGGATCCAGGGGCAGCCACAGCTTCCCTGGGCACCCTGTGCCAGGGCCTGC
>JAWWTY010000160.1:2235131-2269034 GCA_035222235.1 Margarornis squamiger | reverse complement strand
GGCAGTGGGAAGCCATTCCCTGTGTCCTGTCCCTCCATGCCTTGTCCCCAGTCCCTCTCCAGCTCTCCTGGAGCCCCCTTAGGCACTGCAAGGGGCTCTCAGGTCTCCCTGGTACCTTCTCTTCTCCAGGGGAGCCCCCCCAGCTGTCCCAGCCTGGCTCCAGAGCAGAGGGGCTCCAGCCCTGGAGCATCTCCGTGGCCTCCTCTGGCCTCTCTCCAACAGGTCCACTAAAGTGAACTCTAAAGACCAACTTTCTCAGCCAGCTGCCACTAAATTAAAATGGGACTCCACTGATTTAAGTGGACATTGGGCTGGAAAACATAACACTTGGTGTCCAGACACAGCTCAGGAACAGTCCAGGAAGGCTCTGCAGTGCCAGCACCTCCTCTGGATCCTCTGACGGAGCCGCAGCATCCGACAGGGCCATCCCTCCTGGAATGCACATGGGAACAAACCTGTGCTTCGGGAGGGTATCTGTGAGCACTTTAATCCTGTTCACACCAAAACAATGATAAACAAGGATAATAGTCCCAAAAATTCCCCCCTCCCCAAAGGGTCCTAGAAATCCTGATTTACTGACCGGGAGCTGGATTCACTAAACAGAAATACAGTAACTTAATAATCTGAGCATAGCAGTTTTCAGGAAGCAAAATTAACTAATTCATTATGGCTTATAATTTGCTGAGGCATAGCTGCCATATTTGTAAAATCAGCAGGTTCAGGAAAAAAAGGCAACTTTTTAATGAATGTTCTTTTTTTTTCCCCCCTTCCCAGATCCATAAATGATACAATTACTTAGCTCCCTCTAGTGCCAATTTCCAAAATAAATTTCCCACTAATGACTATATTCACCAATGTAATCATCGGAGCAAATTAAAAATTCACTTGGCAATAATTAACTGGTGAACTCTCAAAGGATGGAGTAAATTGCCATGAACTAAAGCAGAATTCAACTGGTGTCACAATTACAAAGAAAGGTCAAATGTGGGCTTGCTGCAATGACAAAAATACCCCGGCGCTGTGCAGACCTTGTGGAGCTGGGGGAGTCGAGGCAGGGAATGGGGACAGCACCCAGAGCTGCTCCAGCATTCCTCTGGTATTCCCAATCCTGGTAGTGAAGTTTCTTTTTCCTTTGCCCTTGCAATCTTTATTTCTGAGGCTCGAAGATTTGGCATTCAAAAGATGCTCCACGCTGACACAGGACACTTAAATATATATATATTAAATAATAAAAGGAGTCTCTTTGTTTTCTCAGGGTTTAAAAATGGGCTCAAAACAGGATTAGATACACTTGCCCTTTTCTTGGAATCTTCCTTTGGCAGCCTTTGGCCAGAGAAGGGGCTGAGCTAGGTCAAAGTTTGGAATAAGCCCATATAAGGACTTTAAAATAAATAATAATAATAATAATAATAATAACAACACCTCCAGAGGAATCCTTGTGCTCATCCAGATGTTGGAGGGAAGAGGCTCCACAGGGGCAGGAAGGTTCCTCAGCTTCTATGCCTTCTGTGAGTTACACTATGAATAAAAATAATCATGAATACAGATTATTTGTAAGAATATTTGGGGGTTTTATTAATAATGTGGTTCTTCCATGCCCTGCTTCTGGATTTTTTTCATCATACAACACACCTCAAGTATTTTCTGTGCAGAACAGAGGCTGTGGTTCCTTTTTAGCTGGGGTTTTAGTACAGCAGCCAATCTGCAAACACAGGGTTAGAAATTAGATAATGGTTAACTTGGAAGAGATGTCACAACCTCACAGAAAACACATGATAAAGTTGTCATTTAATATATAGATAGATAAAACTGAGGGGTAAACTTTCTGTGCCCCATTGCTCAAGTCACCAGATTAAGCATCAGCCTGGCCCAGGCTGTTGATTTTTGGTACAGAATCATCCGAAAAACAACTCCTTTCCAAGAAAATTCACCTCTTGCTTTAAATTTACAAAGACTCTAAATCCAACAGATTTTACAAAGCCAGGCACCATATGCAGTGTTGCTGCAGAAACCATGTAAATACAATAGTTCTTTTCATTTGCATTTGTCTTAATCCCTCCTTGGACTGGCTTATCAAGCACCTGCTCCCCACGCCACAGCCATGGCAGGAACATGGACAGGGCTGTGATGAGGGATCCAGAGGGATGAGTTTCCTTGGGAGGCTCAGAAGGGCACTGGGGGCACCACAGTGGGTTCTGGGCATCCCCCCATCCCTGCCAACAGCTGTGGGAAGGTCACCCTCACCTCACTGAACCACCAGAATGGTCATCTTTGGGAAAAAACATCTCATTCCACGGCCAGAGGGCAGGGCTGGATGGGATACTGGGGAGGAATTGCTGGCTGGGAGGGTGGGCAGGGACTGGCCCAGGTTGGGCAGAGAAGCTGTGGCTGCCCCTGGATCCCTGGGAGTGTCCAAGGCCAGGTTGGAGCAACCTGGGCTGGTGGAAGGTGTCCTGCCCATGGCAGGGACTGGAACAGGAGCTTTAAGGTCACTTCCAACCTAAACCATTCCACAATTCTGTGATGGTTAAAACCTTTCCCAGCCAGCACCTCCCACCACACTGTCCTGTACCCTTTGCTAGGCTGTTCCAGCTGTATTTCCCTCCTCTTTGGAGAAGAGCATCCCATGTCAAAGGAGTTGTGACTGTCCATGAAAGGCCAACCAGCTCTCTGGAAACACCAGCCTTAGGGTGCTCTGGAGAAACTCAACTAAACATCCATATTTTTAAAAACACCAACTAAGCTCTTGTGAAGTCTGTGAAGGAAAAGGCCAATCCACCGCTCCCCTGTGACCTCACCCAGACTTCAGCCACCCTTTCTGCAGGAAAACTCCAGGAGCCCCAATCCCAGGCTGAGCTGGCCCAACCTCAGCTTGCAAATACTGCTGTCTGCCAAGTCAAAGAGGAAAGGAGCACCCAGTGTGTCCCATTCCAAAGGAGCACCCAGTGTGTCCCATTCCAAAGGAGCAGCCAGGGTGTCCCATTCCAAAGGAGCAGCCACAATGGCCCATTCCAAAGGAGCCCTAGAACAGCTCCCTGTGTCTGGGGGATTGTCCCTTTTGTAATTCCAGGATTGCACTGAGCTCCTGGTGAGGGCCCAGGGCCCCAGGAGGGCTGGAAGTCCCTGTGTCACCAAGCCAGGGCAGAGCCTTTTGTCACAGACACATTTCCTTGTTCTTGGCTTTGCTGAAAAACATTTGAAGCACCAAGTCCAAGATATCCTAAAAAATAACTGTAGCAGCTCATGGAGCCCTTCACCTGCTTCCTAAAGAGCCTTCAAATCACCTGGAAGATGATGCAGGAAGAATTGTGCCTCACCAACACTGCCCATGGAGATTTTCCACTGTGCCTATCTCACACTGGCCTTTTGAGCCATCAGAGTGCTTGCAGCAAGCATGGGTAAAGCCCTTCCCAAATCTTCATTCGTGAAGCCTAGCCATGATGAGGATTCTATTTTTCATGTTAGTATGAAAATAATATATTGTAATGTTATATAATATTATGTAATAATTGTGATGTAGAGTTATAGTGTTAAATATTAAATATTATATTCCCCATCCCTGGAAGTGTCCAAGGCCAGGTTGGAACAACCTGATCTAGTAGAAGGTGCCCATGGCAAGGAGTGAGATGAACTTTGAGGTCCTTTTCAACCCAAACAATTCTATACTTTTATAATACCAGTACTTATTATTCTATTATTATTGTATATATTATTGGTGGTGGTGATGGTGGTGGTGTTTTGGTAGTGGTGGTGGTGGTTGATGATGTTAGTATTGTTATTATTATTAATTATCACTTATTGTTGCTGTTGTTATTTTATTACTACTATAATTATTATTGCATTAGATATTTATATTATCATGTACTATACTGTATATAGTATATACTGGTTATTCATTTAATATTATATGTAATTCTATATAGCATATACAGTATGTTATATGATATATAATAGAAAATAATGCAATACAATTAATATAATAATATACTATATATAACTTGTATATTATCTATAATTAATACTATGTAATGTAATGTAATATAATTAATATTAGATATTAATTCACATATTTCAATGGCTCCTTTCACATAATTCCATTAAAAAGGAAGGTGCACAGGGCAGAAACCCTCCAGCAGGAAATTCCAAGCCACACCACACCATTCCCAATGCTGCCCCAGCATCCCTCTGGAATTATCACCAGGATCAATCCATGCAGTGAGGAACCAATGGGAATTGTGCCCTTGGCATTTCCTTCCCTGCCAAAGGCATCCAACCTTCCCTGGCCAGAGCCCTGGGAGGGCAGAGCTCAGCTGTGCAAGAGCAGCCCAGGTGGGAGTTTGTTCCCAAAGAGGTGGGGTTGGTTATTCCAGGGCTGGAAGGTCCTTGTTCCCTGTTCCCAGAACTGCAGGGTGAGCGGGCTGGTGGCGTTTTTGAAGGCACACAAAATTCCCTGTGAGTTTTGGTGGCTTTCAGGGCAGAACAACTGCATGGCTGGATGTGGAAACCAACACACATCAAAGCAGATTTTAAGGGTTATAAAGTAATAGCGCACCCCAGCAGTGATTGGCTTTTGATGTGATTAGAGGGGATGCTGTGAATGCTCTGCCTCCACTCAGGGGCTCCTCATCCTCAATCCCTGCTTTGGGATGTTCTGGGACCCTCCTCTTCCCACTGTCCAAAATGTGAGGCCAGGCAGGGTCCCCCTTTAGCCACGAAGAGGGTCCTGAGGCTGCCCAGGATCACATAAGGAAAGATCCATTGATTTACCAGACCTTTGTCTGTGCTTTGTCCATCCCCTGAAAACAAACAGCTGGGAGCACTGTAAAATTAGTACTTTGTAATCCACTGATATCAGACTACCTGGAAAACCACTGGAATTGTTCTAAGGCAGCTTCTCCAGGGCACAGGGAAGAGGCTGCACGATTTAATTTGCTGTGCTTTGATTTCTTCTTCCTTTAAACTCTTGCCAGAGGTGAGGGGAGTGCCAGATGCACATTTTTTGGTGTACTTTAAAATCCAAATAAATACGAACAGCGTATGCTCGGGTTTGGTGTTTCCCCTCTGAATTTCCCCCCCTCCTCTGGAAAAAGCAGCCAGTAGGAAAATAGGTATTTCCAGTCTGCCATAAGAGCAGCCACAATGAGGATTCAGTAAATCTCTCTCAGAGAATCACTTACAGAGGGATTTTGAGATGAAGACACATTTTTCTGCACATGAAGAGATGTGTAATCAGTGGTTTTCTTTTGTACTGTAATTGATGCTTCAAAAAATACATTTACTGGAGTACCGGTGTTTAATGTTTCAGGCTGGAAAAACAAATAGGAATGAGCAAAAACAAACAGAGTGAAATTCTCAGATGATCAGCTTCCTTGCAAAGGTTCTCCGTGGTTCACTTGAATTAGCTAAATACTCAAAAATAGCTTCTCTAGTTCTAAAGAACTTTGTGACAGCGCTCCAAAGTTTCCCATTCATTCCTTGTATGGGGGAAAAATGAGATTATTTAAATAGAACCTTAATAAAGCCCGTCCAGGATACCTCTACATGGCTATTTGTAAAGCAGAATAATGAAATAACAGCACATGTGTTGTAGTTGGTGCATCAGTTCGTTATATCTGCATGTGCAACTTAAATGCCTTAAATTCGTGGAATACTTTCAAACAAAGCCTGAAGTATCCAAGCTTTTAGACCACTGGAAATTTCTTTGCACATGCTGAAAATATGGACTGCTTACTGGCAAGGAAATCAGATGTGGATTTGATTAATTGATGTAGTCACATATTAAAAACTTTTGCTTCTTATCCCATTAAAAGTAACACTAATGAGCAATGCCTGTGACCTTCAAGGGGAAAGCCACGTGTGCTTCAACCCCTCAATATTTACCACCCAAATTTAATCTTTATAATGGACACCTTAAAAGGAATCTGATAGAAAATCCTAAGAGCTGCTCCAAAACTAAAACACTTAAGGAAGATTTTGATTAATGCCTCGTGATTAATCAATTGATTAATATAGTTTTCAATACAGATGTGAGGACAGTGTCTACTTTAATCAACCACCCTGAAAACGGTGAAGACAAATGATCTATTTTCCTGTCGATTGCAAAAAGAAAGCCTGTTTTAGCAGTTATGTAAATTATAAGATGAGCCTTCCTTACCATGCCCAGATTTTCCCTTTTATAAAAACATTCCACACAGGAACTGTTAATTAGGTAATTGTCATCCTTTTGGGAAGGAACTCGGTATAAACCTAAAAGTAGTCCCACTTTCAGCCAAATGAGTGCACTTCTTTAAAGAAATTGTTTTAGAATTGCACCATAATCCATATTTAAGGTCCCTCTCCCTGATATTTCTTTATTCTGAGACTGTTTCTAATTTGTGATTATGCTTCCTACCATACTAAAACTGAAATCTTTATTCCAGTCAAAAATAATCACCCCGTAATTACTGTGACAAACTGCCCAAGCTGTATCATTGTGGCCATTTCGACTAATGATATTGTATTAGAATGCCGAGCAATAGACTTCAAATGGAAAATATAATTATGTGCATTAGTTTGTCTAAGCATTTATAAGATCACATATCCATCAGTTATCAGGTCTCATAAAAAAAGCCATATATCACTGTCACTGCTGGTTTTGTTATTGGAAATGTGGGATGCTGTGAACCCGGCTTCACATGTGTGTCTCAAATTCCTCTTGTTCTCCTGCCCTGGAAATCCCTGGGAGCCAAACTCCTGCAAAAGGAGCAGAATCCTCTCAGGTGATGGCACTGGAACAAGTTATTTGACAGTGTCACCAAATATAAGCTCGATGTTGAAGGTGCCATTTAATCTTGAAGATGTGTTTAAGTGTAGACACGAGGCTGCTCACTGTGCATAAAGCCAAGTGATTCACAGAATCAAGGAGTTATTGAGGCTGGAAAAGCCCTCCAGGATCACTGAGCCCACCCTGTGCCTGATGCCCACCTTGTCCCCAGCCCAGAGCACTGAGTGCCACGACCAGTCCTGCCTTGGGCACCTCCAGGGCTGGGCACTCCAACCCTCCCTGGGCAGCCCCTGCCAAGGCCTGACCACCCTTTCCAGGCACAAATTCCTCCCCATGTCCAACCTGAGCCTTCCTCTCCTCCTGTCCCTGTTCCCTGGGAGCAGAGCCTGACCCTCCCAGCTCCCCACTACTGGCAGGGACTTGCAGAGCCAGAAGGTCCCCCCTGAGCCTCCTTTTCTCCAGGCTCAGCTCCCCCAGCTCCCTCAGCCTCTCCTGCTGCTCCAGCCCCTTCCCCAGGTCCGTTCCCTTCCCTGGACACACTCCAGCCCCTCCAGGTCCTTCCTGTAGTGAGTGACCCAGAACTGGACACAGAACGGGAGGTGCCTCACCAGGGGACACATCTGCACTGAACATCTCTGTATCTCCTGTTCTGCAAAGCCAAGGCAGCAACGTCTGAGCATCCTGAGCCAGCTCAGCACCCAGTCCAGCTGTGTCTTGGCAAAACTGCAGCTCTGCTTAAATTTCCCTCATTCTCTTTCTGCATATCCTTTGCTTTGCTTTGGAAAACCTAAACTGTCCAGGAGAGTGGTTGAGAGAGTCCTTTCCAACCTAAATAATTCTATGATCCTGTGTCAAGAAGGATATGTGGAATCACAGAATCATATGGAATCATAGAATGGTTTGAGTTGGAAAGGACCTTAAAGGCCATCCCATTCCACCCCCTGCCATGGGCAGGGACACGTTCCACTAGCCCAGGTCGCTCCAAGCCCCATCCAACCTGGCCTTGGACACTTCCAGGGATCCACAGCTTCTCTGGGAACCTGTGCCAGCACCTCATCACATGTTATCACACAACAGGGATAACTCATTAAATCACCTCTTACTACATAACAACGATGAGTTACTTTCAGAAAATAAAACTAACATTTTTCTTCCTCTTTTTGGGTCATCTGAGATGCGTATCTGTGGTTTCAACACCCCGCTGAAATAATACCAGGCTGTGGTTTTGGTGCCAGTATAAATTTAAGCCATCCAAACAAGGCTGTGGATTTGAACTGACAAAGAATAAATTATTTGCATCTGGCATAACTGATGGTTGTGTCAAAGCCCTGGCATATAATTCTTAATCTTATAGAAGCCTGTTTACTTGTGCATAAGATCCTGTGCTGAGTGTCTTCCCAGAACAATTATCAAGTTATTGCTATGGGCTAGCCTGGAACTTCCAGGGAAAAACCACACAGAAACGCAGCCATCCCAGAGCAGTCTGACAAGGATGTTTTGGATTAGACATCACTGCTCTGCTTTTCCCTCTGTGCTCCCAGTAAATTGGGAATGGGAGTGTGCCAGGAGGGCAGAGCCTCAGGTATGTCTTTGCTTCCATGTGATTCCCAGGACCCCAAATATCATGGAATATCAGAGGAGAAATGTTGCTCATGCTCCTCCATGGGCTGAAAAGCTTCTGTGGTAACTTTATGGCATAATAGGATATATTTTCCAAATGAAAATTATCTTTCAATGAGCAAGGAGGTGGGGTTCTTTTTATGGTTGGTTTTAATTAATATTGATTTTATATGTTTAGAGAGAAAATCCGCCAGTTCAGAGCCGGGGAATGTGTAAGATGTGTTGTTTTTCTCAGGGAATTTTCATCGATTTTTATTAATCCTGCAGTTTGTGGTGGCTGGGGCTTATCTGATGCTGCATGTTTTATATTAGGATGCTGAAATAATCTATTGTGTTTGATACTCAAATATGTAACAGAAGACACGTGGCCAACAAACCCTTAAAGGAACCTTCTTTGTATGTACCTGTTCTAGCCCAATAAAGACTCAGGGCTCTATGTTGAAAGATCAATAGGCTATGAAATTTCTGCCTCCTTATTAGCAGGATTAATTTCAAAGGGGCAATCCACATCCTAGAAAATTTGTCTCATATTAAAATGTCCAGATGTTTTTGGTCTCTCTGTCTGACATTCCCACCACCAGAATAAATCGTATTTCCAGACTAATGTAATAGATAAGAGATAGGAATAAATCTCGTACAGTTCAGTTGATAAAATTAACATGCTGATGATATTTTAATGTTTCCATATAATCAAGGGGGCATGGATCATGCCTCCACCAGCTCCAATGTAATTCTCTTCTTTAATCTTTTCTTGAGGAAGAAAAACTAGAGCATTAGAGAGGATTATACAGCAAACAGTGTGTGCTCCAGTCTTCGAGCAAGTTGTTTGTGATGCGGTTGAGTGGCTTTGCCCAAAGGTATCTCAGCAAAGCAACTGGAGGTTTGGGGTCAGAACGAGTCGTTCCTGCAGTGCCAGTGTGTCACTTACACGTTGTAGCTTCTGGTGGAGAAGCTCCACTGATCTGGAGAATAATATTAACATATCAGAGCCACTCAGCATCCATATGACCTTATGCAGAGGACAGGAAATCAGGCTTGGCTTAAGCAGAGGAAATCTGAGGGACTTTAGACCCAAGGCAGTCAGAATTTGGCCCAAAATGCACGTGTGGGTTTGCTGGAGCAGGGCACGGGGACAGGGCAGCTTGAAATAAAATTGCAGTTCATGACAGAGACAAGGGAAAGATAAAGTCAGCAAAAGCAAAGGAGATAAAAAGAAAAAAGAAAGGAAAGAAAGTCTATGTATGGAGCCTAAGAATTATTCCTGTTTGGCAGAAATTCCTGCTTTGTGGTGGAATTCTCCAGGCAAAAGTCTTAAATGTTGTTGAATGGGTTTAAAGACCCAACTCCCACTTCATTTTAATGCTGTATCTTACTGATTTACACAGCCTCAGACTGCTGGCTTTAGCCTTTAATGTGAGAAATGGATGGATGCTTCTCAAATATCTGCAAGGGAAACACTGATCAGGTGCAGGACTAATTGGGACACATCAGCAATCACCATACATGCATATAAGTCTCTGTGCTGTGAGCACCTGTACTTAACTTTGGCATAGCCAAAAAAGGTGGTGTTTAATTCTATGACAAAGTTATTGTGACATTGTTAAAAGGCTTTGCACATATTGATAAAAACTATTGTAGCAAAATAGCAAGAGGAAGATTGTACAAAGCAAAAAATATGGAAACATGATAATATGAAAACTTGATTCCAAAGTAATTCCTGCAGGTGGCCTGTGAGCTTTGCAAAAACCTGCTCAGGAGGAATGGAAAGGCAGGTGTGGCACAGAAATGGCAACACAGAAGACACAGAGCTCAGTTTTTCAAGGAAAGGGTGGTCAGGCCTTGGCAGGGGCTGCCCAGGGAGGGTTGGAGTGCCCAGGGCTGGAGGTGCCCAAGGCAGGACTGGCCATGGCACTCAGAGCTCTGGGCTGGGGACAAGGTGGGCATCGGGCACAGGGTGGGCTCCGTGGGCTGGCAGGGCTTTTCCAGCCTCAGAGATCCTGGGATTTCCACACCAGAATGTTGAAAGGTGTGGGAGTATGAGAGAGAGGATGCTCGGGTTTGAATCCAGGTGGTATTCTACAAAGTCTTACAAATGACTCCCACTTTCCTACGGGTGACCAGTGCACTCAGACATCACCCTCCCACCTAGAACCTCCTGCTGCTGAGGAGATGGACCCCAGTGCTGCCCTTTCCCCAGATCCCAGCTCTCCCGTGGGGCCCATGCAGGAGCAGAACCCTCCACCTCTGGCTCATAAGTCACCTCCTTGGCAGTGATCTCAGAGCGCTCCTGGAGCGGCACGTCCCAGACGCCGCGGAACCACTCGGAGCTGTCAGCACGTTGCCAGCAGATTGATGGCTTTGGAGACCTCCAGTGTAGAGGGTAATGTTAAGGATCTGCAGTTACTCAGCTGAAGTTGAGATGAGGGATGTCTCCTTTCCAGCCCTGCTTATTGAATTTGAAAACCCTCGTAGGTTTGGCTGTCAGGGTTGTTGCTTGAAACAGACTGTTATAGGAATGAGTTAAAAAGGAATGGGCAGGGGAGAAAAACAAAAAGTTTAAAGGCAAACAAGGATGAATCTTTATCTTTTTCAGGTTAAGGCAGTGACAAAAATATACATTTTCACAGTAAAGGAAAAAAATAATCCTTGTGTTAGAGCCTTGTCCTTAGAAGAGCTTTTTTTACAGCCAAAAACTCCTGAATGGAGAAGTAAACTCGGAGCCAACACATTTTATTACACAAAAGTTTGTCACAAGCAGAGGCTCTCCATGAACTGAAATGCAATTTGCATATTCTGTTTCACTGGTTTTATCCTGTTTCATAATGAGTAGACTTCAACACCAGGTAAAAAGAGCAAAGACAGAAAGCAGACTGTAAATAAATGTCAAGTCAAAGAAACATTAGAAACCAGAGCAATAATAAGTAAGAATAAAGGTTTTTCTAACCTGCTACATTTGAAAGGTAACAATCATTCTATTACTGCAATTCCTTCTAATTTGATGTATAAACCCATTTATATTTCTGAATTAAGATATTCTACTAATCATCTGCACATTCCTTCACTTACCCACCTACAGCTCCATAAAGTGATCATGGTGCAAACTCGGCCTTCGTTGTTCAAGGTCCCTTCGTGTAATCGACACTCTGTGCAACTTCAGCTACAGCTTAATGAGTATGAAATGGGAAAAATACGGATTTGAACAAAGGAGAAACACTGGAATAGCTGACAAATTCAATTCTGAAGGGCTGAAGCCGGCTGTGCATCTGGAAGTTTGGGAGAAGTGGAGCTCTAAAACATAATACAATATGAATGTGCTGTATCTCCCCAAGGACCGGTTTCACTGCACTAGGAAACTACATATTTGTTAAATAATAAGTGCATTTCTCATTAAGCACCAGGGAGGCAGCCAAAATAGTCTGGTGTAGCTGGAATGGAAAGCTTCACCCTAAAAAGAAGAGTTTGAAAACTGCTTCAGCTTTGGAAATTCCATCTGTGACCTCAAGCTGAGGGTTGTCACATCATTTTGATGGTGCTCGCTGGGAATTCCATGAGAAAGGCAGGACTTTGTGGATCTCCTTGGGAATTAAGTGCTTCATTTTCTCCTCCAGAGGCGTTTTGCAGAAGAAGGCTGCCTCTCTCTTCTTCCAGCCTCCTGGAGGTATTTTATTTCTTCACCCTTACTGGAGCTCCCAGTACCTTTTATGGAATCCCCAGCAGGATTTTGGGCCATTCCAGCAGGGCCGTTAATTATCTGCAAATTAGGGCCATAAATTCAGGATGTGTTCATAAATGCATCGCTCTGAGCTCCCTCTTTCCCTCTCCAGCCCTGCCTGGAGGACAACCCAACCCTGCCCACAGGTGGATTTCAGCCACCCAAGGAGCTGTGTGGAGCTTTTACCCCTCCAGTGAACCCAGGGGATAAAACTTCACCTCTAAAGCAAAAGGCAAAGGTTTTTGTTCCCCTGATCTTCATCTGCCAATGCACTATTTAACAAATCAATCCATGGAAAGTGTCCAGGCAGGAGGGTTCTAAACTCACACTGCCACGAGTGGGCACTTAATTTTGATTTACTGAGGTGCTTATTGCTTATTAATCAGATACCACTATGAAAGCTGAGCATTGGATGTCAGTTATCCATTAATTAGTTGGGCTAGTAAGGGATGCTAAACAGCACTAGCAGTGTTTCCATGTCCCTTGAGCAAATCGAATTACAAGGAGAGAAGTTCCAGAGAGTTTCTTCCACGTGGGCAACCATTTGTGTGGAAACAAATTGTAGCAAATCTTAAGGCTTTCAGACAAAAAGTGGCTTCTGGAAGTCACACAAGCAGTAGATCCACCATAAAACTTTACACAAAATGAAATGCAAGTGGGTTTTTTTGTCAGCAAATTCATCAAGTGACTGCAGGAGAATCAGAAGTTACGAAATTACCTTTTTTATCAGAATTATCCATGCTCGGACTGTGACTTAGGAACAGTTAGGTTGCAAAACCACCGCTCTGGTTTATGTTCCTTCTCCAACACGGGCTAAACCAAACTTTTTTTTCATTTGTTAATGGCTTTGCAAGCGGCCTTTAGAAATTTGACTTGTGTGAGAACATCATTTCTTGGAAAGCAACCCCTTATTTTCACTTCCACATCATGTCTAAAGTATTTGCTGCAGCTGAATGTTAACACCAAGGACTAATTTAAATCATTTTCCTGGTGATATCTTAATGCAACCAGGTAAGGTCCCTGCCCAGTTGGTGCTTGTCCTCCTTTGACATCTCCTGCCCAGCTGGGCCATTTTTTGGTACCTCTCAATGCACACAGGTCCTGGAGAGCGTAAAAGCAAGGAACAGTCTGTGTCATGTGGTGACAAATACAGTTCAAAGTGCCATTATCACTTGTTCTCATGGTGATAATTAATCCCATCACCATTATCATAATGAGAAATGTTCAGAAACTGCTGATTGAAAAACTCCAGTATAAAAAACACCCGTCATTCACTGCCCTTTCAGCCTGAGGGATTCTTACATTTGCTGTTGATTAGCACACAGTCTCCCAAATAATTCTCATTCCCCAATCCAAACTTTTCTAGGGTTCTTATGTTTCGCTTCATGATTTTTGAAAATGTTCCGTTCCGGCGTGAAGTGCTAGGATTGCACTTTTGTTCATTAATTTGTGATGGATCTTTAATCAAAATCTCCTCCTGATTTCTCTGCTCTCCCAGTGATGTGGTGACAAAGAAAAGACAAAGAAAGTGAGAGAGAGAGATAGTGGTGGTTTAACCCCAGCCAGCAACTCAGTATCCCACTCATCCACTCCCTCCCCGTGGGATGGGGAGGAGAACTGGGAAGAGGTAAAAGCTGGGGGGGGGGAGATAAGAACAGTTTAATAATTGAAATCAATTATTATAATGATATTAATAATAATAATAGTAATGAAAAGGGAGATAACAAGGAGACAAAGAGGGATAAAACCAATATCATTTCTCACATCCCCTGACTGCTGATCAACTCGTTCCCCAGCACTGATCAGCCCCTGCCAGCCAACTCTTCCCAGTTTATATTCCCAGTTTATATTGGCAGTGCACAGATAAACTGGGCAGTCCTTGACTGAGGGTGAGCACTGAGCAACATCAGTGTGTTATCAACAGGATTCTCACATGAAATCCAAAAAACACAGGAGAGGGAGAGAGAGAGGGAGAGGGAGAGGGAGAGGGAGAGGGAGAGGGAGAGGGAGAGGGAGAGGGAGAGGGAGAGGGAGAGGGAGAAGACAGGACTCTCCTTCCAACTTTTGATTCAATTTTATTGGTAGTTTGAAACTAATAAACTACCCAAGCCTATCACACATTGACTCCTCTTCTGCAAGGCTGATATGGCAAATCAAACTGCATTACAAGAGCATCACATTTTTAGAAGCTTCAAATTTTTCTGCATTTTTGAGGTCACAATTGGGAAGTGCAAACCTAAAACAAGGTGTCTGAAATCACAGGTCATTGTACACCACTGGGAGTATGGTCCTGTTTATATCTGGCCATATGTGCACACAAAACTACGCAATATTATTCAGTGATGCTTTAAAATCCTGTACATCAAACCCATTTCTGAAGTGCAGGAATATTTCTGAATTATTCTGAATATTTTATAGCCACAGATATATGGGATGACCTGATAGTGGTTGAAATTAAAGGCTTGCACTGTAAACAGAGGTAGGTTGGTTGACCAGGGTGGCTTCTTTTAGTCTTTCCTCTGCTCTGAACACATGAATTGGCTGCAGCGTGGCCGTATTTGTACACACAATCACTACATGACAAATTAAAGAGGGGCACATAATAAGCTTAAGTCACCACAAATCACATAATAAACGTCTGAAGAAGAAAATTTAATAAACGATATGTTTCCACAACAACTTCAGCCCCTTCCACTGAATCCATAACCCCCCTAGGACTTGTTCTGATATTCTCAATTCCAAAGTACACATTCCCTATTAAAAGGAGGGGGGCAAAAAAAGCACAACTCACCCTGCCAGGATATGTCTCTTCCTCTCACATTTTCATCTGGCAGTTTGTCTTCCATGGCCAGAATTCCAGCCCGTGGCTATTTTGGATGGAAAATGGTTTCCTGATTTGTGAAAACTTCCTTCATTTTAAAATTAATTCTAATGTGAATCAGCAAGAAACCCGGTGAATGGGTGGATAGGACCCAGGGAAGGACCTCTTTGTGGATTACTGCTCTGCCTTAAGGCCAACAGCTTGGATTTATGATTCCTGCATCCTATAGGAATGTTCCTGCCTTTGGCATGAGCAGAAACTCCAGCCTAAGCCCAACAAGCTTCTCCTGTAATAACTGGTGGAGTTGTTACAAAAATAATCTTCTTTTTCTGTAAATGTTTTGGTGCAGCAGGCTCTGTCTTTGCTAGAAAGAAACCTCTTTTCCCAGCCTGAAACCTTCTGGTACATGTTTCCCAGTAAATTTTCCTTTCAAAGGATCCCACTGGGATTTAGATCATCTCTTCCTCACAGCACTCCAAAGTGACTTTGGAGACATCCCTTTGAATCCTACATTGCTCAGGTGTCAGAACTGATCTTATTTAACCATTTTGATAATTAATTTGACAGAGAATGCTCGTACACCAATTACATTTTTTTTTTCCCTGACAGGAATTTGGAAGGCACTGCTGACCCAAAGGAATGTCGGCCGACAGGTAACTTAAATGATCTGGGGATTTCAATGACAGAGGCAGGAGAACATTTGGCCACACAGACCTTGAAATTCAGGAATTTAGAAGTGAATAATTGGTGTTTCCCCTGACAGCTTGAACTTATTGCTAGGGAATGGAAAAAGAAGGCAAAGATTTCATAATATGCTGAATATAAAGCACTGATAAAACACCCCCCTGAACACAAACAGCAGGTACATCCTGGGATGGGGAAGGAATAATGTTCCCATCAGAAACAGGAGAATGGTCACACTGTTCTACAAGCCCATGCTGCCCCAGGTTGGGATTACCTACAGCTCCAGGCTGTTCACACCAGGGGGAAAATTCATCAAAATATGGAAAAGGGATGCTCAGGCAAAAGTCCAACCTCTCTTAAGAGATGAGAACAAAAAAAAGTCACTTATTTAGCCCAGTAAAATGAACAAAGGCTGGGTTAAAACTGCTTTAAATCACTAGACAAGGTGGGTGCAAATGTGAACAGGCATTCACTGGCTACAGATAATTGAGACCATTAGAAGGATTTGTCTCAGTGACACCTTCAGGAGGAGGGAGGTTCTCCCATAGCAGCAGTGGAGGCAAATAAATGATCTTAAATTAGAGCAGTCACTTTATGAACTCAACTCCATCCTATTCTTCCCTGGGAAAGCTGGGACTGGGTGTGACAGCCCCTGCTGCCCCTTTGGGTGTGTTGGGTATTTCTAGACTGTTCTGTGGCACTGGAGATGAGAGCCTGACATCCTTGGGGATGCTTCAACACCCCAGGCAGGAGCAACAGGTGTGGCTGCAGGAGCTGAGTGTATCAGTTCTGTCACCACTGGTTTGCATTGGATCTGTCACCCAGGAGAGACATCTGCATTCCATAGGTGTCCTCACAAAGCACTATACAGCACCTCACATCTCTATAAATATATATATTTATACATATACACCCCACAGACACTGTAAACACGAACCCACACACATCACAGGCATGCACGTGCTCTCTAGACAAGGAGGGGTTTCAAAGTGATGTGTAAATATGTGTTTGGAATTCACATTATTATCACATTAAACAATAAACATGTGTGGAAGAGCCTGTTTCTCTGTTTTCACTCATTCTAAATGCAAGTTACAGCCCCCCTCGCCCTTCTGCTCTGCAGCCAAACAGCACAAACTGGCCCCTTAAACTATTTTCTTATGGTAAAACCTCCCATTTTTTGCAACCAACTCATCTGATTTCCATGATCACAAAGAACTGGATAATATTAAATTATAACAACAGCAATCAAGGGCATGGGGAGCAAGAGGACCCTCGACTGCAGCCCCTGCATCACTCGACAGCCCCACAGAAGAAGAGGTTGAGAAGCGCAGCAATCCACACAACTTCCTCCCAGTGCCCATTGTCTTTTTCAGTTCCTAATGATGCTGAAGTGCCTTCATGATTAAAATTTAAAGGTTTCCCAGTAACCAAGTAATTTGCCCCAAACTCCTTATCTAGCACTCACCATGGAGACTCTGATTTTAATACACCATTAATCAAGCTCCAGCCAAGTTTGCTCCTGATCCTTCCAATTAGAGAGGAACTAACTTCGTTCTTCTCAGTGTGCCAGTGAGAGACCCTTCCCTGATCAGCCACAGCCCCTGGAAGCAGATGGATAACAGGGCTGGGTTTGGTGCACTCTCTACAAGGCACTGTTTGTTGTGAATTATGAATTAGTAAACAAAATTGGATCACTCTGCTGCAGGATAAACTCCAGCCAAATCCCGAGCCCTGCACATCCTATTATAATCCAAACCATTAAGTGATTTTGAGTTTTACGGCGTAATAATAATCCGCGGTTTGATGAAATGGAAATCGATGCGCCGGTGACTCGAAGGGGCGAGTTCCAAACGCCGGCACATTCCCCACCACAAACATTCCCACAAAGGCCCTTGCTGTGTGTTTAATTTGGGCACATGAATAGATCCAGAGCCTTCAATAGGACATCTCGTGCTCTAAGTGACGCACGTGCACGAGTGATTGCAGGATCAGTTATCAGCAAATGATCCCCGGTACAATTTATAAGAATTCCAACAGATTGCAAATAGCTATGATTTGTCACACAACATCTGGTCTCTTCTCTCCGCAATCAAATGGACAAATGGAAAGAACAATACGGGCTGGGAAATCGCAGCTTGTGCAAAACAATTAGAGGGAGGGAAAGGGACCCACACCTTCCCCTGCCGGAGTGATGGAATTTGCACAGCACTGCCTGGCTCAGCTAAGAGAGACTCTGAGCTTGTTGGAGCTCCAGTGTGATTTCCACTAAAGGAAGAGTGAATCCTGGAGTCATTTCTGTACTACACATCAGGCAAAACAGGATGGAGGGTCCTGTTAGTGCCCCAGCAAACCCAAAAAGCTTCACCTGTCCTATAGGACTGACCTCAGGTTGAAATGAGTGAGGGGGAGAAGTGGATGTGATCCAAAATCAGACGCTTTACTCAACAGAATTGTCATATTTTACTTATATATATCATTATTATCCTTGTTTTTATATATACAGATATATATCAATATATTATTACTATATCAACCCCGTCACCTGGTTCTGAATGCAAGTTCTTTTTAATTCAACTAAGAAAACATGTCAGCAGTTCCAGTTACCTTCCAAAACTGCAAGAGCTGTCTCAACAGTGAAATCCAAGGAAGAGCCAACAATTAACTTGGCTGTGAGTCAGGAATATCCATCACAAAGCTCAGATTTACGCAATACAATTCAAAACGAAAGGATATATGTGAAACTGTTGAGGAAACAAAAAATAACAGGGTATGAACTCTACAAGAACAGCAAATGGGACAGATTTTCACTGACAGCATCACTCAGAGTCTCTGGGTGGCACCGTCTGCTGGTAAGTTTGATTATCTGATGAAAAATCAGTTTGATATTTAAGAAAAGAGCAACGAAATGTCTGAGTTTGGCATCGTTCAAATCCACCCTCACGTGTGAGTTGAGCTGCTCCACGTTAGTTCAGTAAAAGTTTCAGCTCTTGGGTGGAATTCTCTTTTACTAAGAGGAGAGAGATTTGGGCAAGGTAAAACAGAGTTCCTCTGCACAGATGTCCAAAGAAATTTTGGGTTTGGGTGTTTTCCCTTTGGAGATCTGCTCCTTTGGAGTGCTTGGCCTCACCACAGACCTCCTTCTCTGTAGAACTTCATCACATCTCTGCAAGCAGTGGAGTCAGGGCAACACTCAGGCCAAATACTTCACTTTTTTGGTATCCATCCAAAACAAAGTCCCCTAATTTCTACAGCTTTCCCTTCTGTCAGAATTTTTTTCTCCAACAGTAATCAGCAGTGTAACCAAAAACCCCGAATCACTACAATTTCCGCTGAAGTTGTCCTTCATCCCAAACACAGTCATACCTTTCTCTAAGATTTACAACGTTAACCAATTCTTTCCTGTCAACCGGCTTGTTTTTTTTTTGGCAGATCCCTTTTGCATGATTCATGAAGGACCAGTAAAAGGCTAATTGTTCAAATTAATTTGCGTAAATGACTAAGCAAGAGATAACAAAATTACATCTGCACTTGTTTGGCAAAGATTCAATAGCAGCGGCCCTGTACTGCCAGCTGCTTCCAGACAACACTCTTGCAGAAATTAAAAGCTACAAATATTAATTAATACACTTTTTTGGTACGTTAATTTGCACTGAAAGGTTCCGGAGTACAAAACCGCTGAGAAGATGAACCATGATAATTAGAATTAATGGGATGGATGCGTGTTTTTTGCAGCTGAAGTTTTAAAAACCCATGAATGGAACCGGGAACTTGGAACTGACATTCCCATAAATCTCGATGATAATGCTGCTATTAGTATTAGAAGGATTAAGTGCTGCGGCTCCAGCGTTATCCATCACATGACACGCTGGATCCCATCTGTCACCGCAGCGGCTCAGACATCAGCGCTTGTCCTTGAGGAAGCTTTGGGAATTCAAGGAATTGCGGGGCTCGGCAATGAATGGCTCAGCCCTCTGACTCTCCTGCAGGAATAATGGCCAGTGCTCTGTACTTGTCAGCTCAGGGCTTGGACAAACAGCCCGTCTGGGCTGGCTCTGTTTGGGCTGAGTTAGAGATAACTCAGGCAGAGAGACACAACAGGCACATGGCACAGGTTTTTGTCCCGAGCTCCTTTCTGGCGCTCCGAGTTGGGTATCTCTGGCCCTGGCTTTGCTGATGTTCACCCCATTAATTTTGCATATTTTAGGGCAGCCAGCACCGCCGGAGCACTGCCCAGAAATAAGAATGAACTTTCCTGGGAAGTCACTAATGAGAGCATTTCCCTACTTCCCAAAGTTAGCTGCACATTAGCGTGATGTAAATCCCCCTCTCCTGGAAATGGAGTCATGGAAAAATGAACTTTTAGATGAGTTCTACCTTGGAACTTCACCTGCAAATTAACTTTGAATTTTGTCTTAGAGCTTTCCAAACTTCTGAAAAATAATTGCATTTTATGTTCTAAAAACCCATTAGAGGGGGGAAGATGCAGCAGGACCACGTTGCCTATTTTACTGATCAATTTTGCAAAACTAAGAAAAGTCATAGAAAAGGAACTTTCAAGTTTCCAGAGGTAAGAAATGCTTACGCAGCACTTTAAATTCCATTTTTAATGACACCTGTGTACTCACATGGTGCAATTGGTGAGAAAGGCTGGACCAGAAGGGATGTCTAAGAGAGACCAGGCAATGAAGATTATCCTGGGAAGGAGCAGCATCCTCCCCTTTCCCAAAAAGCCACACCACGGTGTTCCAAGCCCCCCAGAACAAGTCAACACTAAGCAAGATGTGCCACAGAATCAATAGCAAGGATCCATCCAGAACATATTGCCTTTAGGTCGATTGGTGGGAAAAACTTCCAAATTATGCCATCACCACTTCCTAGACTCCCAGACTGTCATTTTTCCTGTGGAGGGAGACCATAAATCCCTCTGTTCTTTCACAGGACAGTCACAGCTGGAGTCAACCCATCCAGCTACAAATGTGCAGAATAACAATTTCAATATTTCCTAGGGAATTTCATAAAATAATGCCAGCAAAGTCAGGTGATCAGCAATGCCAGTTTATCCCAGTTTTGTAGTAGATTTTCCCAGGCCCATAGTGGGAGTTTGGGGCCATCCTGTGCTGGGCCAGGATGTGGATTTTAATGATCTCTGTGACCCCCTTACAGCTCAGGATATTCTATGATTCTACACAGATTCCTTTACTCCAAACTCTTGGATCATTTTCCTCTTCTACAATAACTCTGCTTTTATTCTGCTTTTATTCCTCTGCAGGAGCTAAAAAAAAAGAAAAGAACCACTTGTTGTCCCATTTCTGATGACATCATTGGAACATCAGAAGCTCCCCTTGACCCTGGGGTTGTTAATATTGTGCAGTCAGACTGTTCACGGTCTCACAGCTCTCACAAAGTCACATCTCTCCATCCCTGGGCACCAAATCAAACTGAGACCACACCAAGGGTGGTGCTGAGAGATCCTCTTTTGCTCCCCAAACATGGATTTTCAGTGTCCCATCCAGCAGAAAAGCCTGGAAAACACAAGTTTTAGGTATCTTTTAGAGCTTAGCTGTATCACAATAATAAAAATATATCATAACGTATTCATTACTGTGAATATGTTTCTCCTTGCCAATGGTGTTGGGTTTACAGTCCAAAATGTTCATCCAGGTGGGCAGCAACCAACCAGCCTCAGAAATTAACACATTTTCATTAATATGTAATTAATTAATATAAATTTTTTTTTCCATTTCTGTACTCTGAAGACATAAGTGTTTAGTCCTACGTGGAGGTGTGACATGGAATTGCTCAGTGAATGGCAGAGCTGCCCCATGGAGTAAACTACTCAAGGATTAAAAATCAGTGATTAAAGAGAAAACTGAATAAACTCAAGAACTCCAACACACAGATAACGTAGGAGGAGAGAACAGGAGCACAAATAACACAGAATTAGTTCCTAACCACCTGAATTGTTAAATATAAAAGAAAAGTGCAAGGGGAAAAAAATATAATTGACAACATGTTGCATTTCTGTAGCAGAAAATCCAAAGTTCTTTACTGATGCTTCTGTGGTTTGTGACCTCTGTATTCCCAGTGGGAAAACCATCACCACTACAGCTTGGGAAACTGGAAAAAGGAACACAGAGGGCATAAACTTTGCCCAGAGCACAGGAAAACAGGGAGGCAGTGCCCCAGCTGGATGCTGGTGCTGTCCAGGATGCTGGTCCAGAACATTCCACGAGTGACATCCAACAGGCAGGAAGGACCTGGGAATAGGGTTCTTTCTTCTCCTTGAAGCTTATGGAATTGGAGAGAGTGCCAAAGACTACCAGAGCACTAAAGGAGCATATGAAGGTTTCTTTGAGGACAATCTCCCCATGGACATGGCAATGAACCCCCCCCAGGGCTGGTTTTCTTTCCTCACATCCCTTTATTTCCCCTTAGGAAGTCAAATGAATTACAATATAAAAACCTAAGAACATCCACCATGGTTGTGTTTCCCCCTTTCCTGTCACACCTGGAGTATTCAACACACTGTTCCACAAAGCACATACTCAAGGTCTGAGCTTGGGATCCATCACAGAACCACAGCATGGTTGGGGTTGGAAGGGACCTCAGAGATCATCTCATACCAGCTCCCGCCATGGGCAGGGACACTTCCCACTAGCCCAGGTTGCTCCAAGCCCAGTCCAACCTGGCCTTGGACACTTCCAGGGATGGGGAAAGAAATAGGAAGAAATTCTTTACAGAGAGAGTGATCAGACATTGGAATGGCTGCCCAGAGAGGTGGTGGATTCTCTATTCCTGGAGGTTTTTAACATGAGAGTGGACATGGCACTCAGAGCCATGGTCTGGTAATCACAGTGGGGTTGGATCAAGGGTTGGACTCGATGATTTTGAAGGTCTCTTCCAACCCAGTTGATTCTATGGGGCAGCCACAGCTTCTCTGTCCACCCTGTGCCAGGGCCTGCCCACCCTCTGAGCAATGAGGAGTTTTTAGTGATGGTCCTTCACCCCTTTTTAGCACAGACATCTCTAATATGTTGCTCCTGACTTCCTCCCCCATCATTCAGAGACAAACTCCACCACATCCCTTGGCAATAAATGAGCCTTCAGGGTTGAGTCTTACCCACCCTTTGTGTCATTTCCCCTGCCGTGCTTTGCATATTCTGGTTGCTGCCATCATGGAACACCAGGAGCTAAAAACATGGACAATGAAGCCCTGTGTTTCTCCAGGCAGGAGAGGCACGGTGTGTCTCACAGGGGCTGCCTCCACCCCAGCAGCTCACGCCGCCTCAGTCCCGTTTCTGCAGGACCATGGCAAGGGTGGCAAGGAAGAAGTGATTTATATTTGTGCCTCAGACATCCTAATTCCCTCATGCACAGTTTCAATGGAAAGAGACACCAAGAGCTTTAGAAATGTGTGGCTAATTATACATCTCATCAAACGCTCAGCACTTACACCCGTGATGAGCACGAAGCACTCGTCTGCTCTGCCACCTCTCCCCTTCCTGGGCTGTCCTTTCTAATGGTCTCTTATGTAAAGACACTGGGCTGCTTAAATATTTGAAGTCTGCCAGTTTAAAAGATTTAAAGTATTTTTAAAATGCCAAATAGGTTTGGGGTTTGTGTGCTCTTATAATTCAAGAAAACCTTCCCTGGTACTTTTTTTTTAATTAAAAAGATCTCTTTGGGCTACGAATGCCAAGTTCTAGCCCAGAGGGAATTTTTATTGCAGATATAGACCCCTGGAAATCAGAGTATGGATCCATCTACTACCAAGCCTGATAAACCCTTGACTGTGACACTGCTACTGAGGGCTGCTACCATATCTGATGACAAAACTGACAGATTACTTCTGATGAGAACATGGAACCCTTTTTGGTTTTAACTTGACCCTGAAGACATGTCATAACATTTGTAATACGTGCAATAAAGTGGCAGCTATCCTGCTCTAAGGCTGCTGGAGCTTGGAGTCAAGCATTCCGTTTAGTGCTCCTACAGCTTTCAATTGGAAAGGCAAAAAAAGACCCTTAATTTCCTTTTGGGCAGTCCAAACCTGGTAGGACTGCACTGATTGGTCTTGGCTAATGCGAGGCGGTGGCAGGCAACAGGATGGCTTGGAAGAGGAATCCAGAGCAACAGAGAAAGCAAATAAAATAAGCCCATCAATTGTCCCTCCATAAATTCAGGATTTACAGTTCAGCAGGAACAGTCTTGAGAGGGGATGGCAGGAAAACGAGTGTCAGCCACCACCCCAGGAGCGGGGCTGGCTTGGCTGCAGCTCAGCATCTCACTCTGACCTCCAGCCTACACAAGGTTCATCGTGAAGTGTTTTAAGACTCTTTCAAGAGGAATAAAAATATCAATCAGTATCTCCCATTCCATGCACTGCTGTGCCCATTCCATCAGGGAAAGGGATCTTCACCAATCCTGTATCTCCCATGCACCACATTAGTCATGGAATCATTAAGGCTGGAAAAGACCTCCAAGATCATCGGGTCCAGCCATAAATGATGCTCATAAAAAGCCAGGCCTTGCCATGGGTACCACATCTCCTTTTTGACTCAGAGGTTGTGCAGACTGGAGCAGAGAATCCCCGTTTCCCTGATAAACTTGTCCCAAAATTAATAGCTTGCTATAAAAGTAAGCACCAGGCACAAGCCCATGAAAGACAATATTTTGCTGCCACTAACAAGGGCTGATTTCTTTGTCTAAGTGTACAATATAGTCAAAGTAAGCTTTATTTCCCAAGAGATGAAATCCTTCATTTATTTGTGCAACTTCCTCAGACTTTATATTCCTGCACATTTCAGGACTTCAGTAGTTGCCTTCTTGTAATATTTCAGCTTTTAAGCTGTTTTCTTGCCTCACTGAACTCACATAAGATACATCTGAAAGCTTTAGTACAAATTTACTTCGAATAAAGTCTTCAATTCATTTTCATGGCACCAAAAAGACAGCTTTAATAACTGCAATGACAAATAAACTGGAAATCATTCCAGGCCTTTTCACTTAACTGACAAGTAGAACGCTCTCATAATGAGCCGCAGGTTTTACGTTTTCTCTTTGACCATAATAGCTTCATTTAAGAGTGTCAGACCCTGACACTTCATCATTTATCTACATTATTTCTCATCTTCTTTCAAATAAATTATGGAATACTAGACTGAGCACATAAAAACAAAGTGACTTGTTATCTGTAAACAGCAAGATAAATTGTCCAGAAGTTCCTCATTTAGTTCCTTTTAAATTTAAGGGCAAGTTATTGGTTGTACCTTTTTTTTTTTCCCCTCCCATCCCAATTTTTTGCATTTTTTTACAGCCATCTTATTCTGTTGCCAGTGGCCTTTGTGCAGCCATCCAAAGCCTGATGATAGTGCAAAAGGCATAAAATAATTCCATTATCCCAAGGTTGGACAGGGTAGCACAAAAAAGGAAAAAAAAAACAATAATATTGAAAAAAATCAAATAAACAACTTCCACGGATATTTCTCTCCATCTGTACAATTCCTCGTCCGTAATACATCTTGTCAGAGTAGCAAATGTGACACATCCAAAGTAATGAACGGTGGGGCTGTGACTGTCCTTGCCCTTAGAAAGGGAGTGCTGATATTTACCCTCAGCCAGGCCCCCCTTCCCTGCTGGAATACATTAATTCCCGTCCCCGAGCCGTGTGGAACACTTGGAGTTCACATTTATTTTAGAATCATATTGTCCTAAACACAATTAGCAACACTGCATTTGCGTTTTAATTATTAGTGACAGAAGAAATTAAGAGAGGTTCGGTTTAATAACAACACGTGTTTCCATCACACGTCCCCCTGTGAAAAATCACTGAGCGTGTCTTCCCAATTTCCCGGGATGTGGAGACCCCCCTGGAGCCCAGGAAAAGTCCTGGGAAGCCACACCGGGATGTTTAACCCCTGGCAAGGGAGGGATCCTTTGGGAGACCAGTTAGGCTATTCCTGGTGTAGGGACAGGGCAATAGAGCCCCATGGCTGAATCCAACCCCCTCAATTCCAGCTGCAGATTTTAAGCCTTATGCTCCAGGACAAGGTGAAAACTGGGAAAGCAAGAAGTAGGTAGGAAGGCTCTTCAGACTTGTCCTTCTTTTTCCTTGGAAGGATTTCCTTAAAAAGTACAACAAAACTATGGTGTCAATGGATGTATTTTTCACCCCAAAGGAGACTGTCACTCACCGCTATCCTTGGGAAGAGAAGGAGCTGAAAAGAGCCTGGAAAAGGGAAATCCCTAAGAAGGACCCCTCATCCAAAGGCTCCAGCTCATTGAGCTTTGTGTTTTGGTGGCAGTTTCTGAGACATGAGGACAGCTCCTGGTGTGGAGCAAACAGTCCCAAGCTTTGCCTGGTGCTCAGTTTGGGGGCAAACTGGGCAGGGAATCACAAGTTTTATAACCTTGGATGAGCCACTTTGAGTGCACAGCACAGAAAGGCACCAGTGCCACACTCACCTTGGACCCGTAGAAGTCCTGGGGTCCTCACGACCAGCTTTGCAGAAGACAACCCTGCGGTCAGAGAAGGACTTTCAGAGGATTCCTCAGCATACCCTTGACCTGTTTGGCTTTCCCAGGTCATTTTTATTCCAAGCTCTTCCTTTGCCTCTCTTCTCCAAGCTCCTGTGGGCACACGGGCCCTCTTGCAATTCAGTCACGTTATCTGTGCAGTGCAGGCAACAATCAAATAAAGGCAAAAAGAAGAGTTTAAGCTGAGGTTCCCATCAGCTGCAATCCCATATACATCACATTTTAATTATATCTCATCTCCAGTGGAATAGTTAGAGATGCCATTTGATACAGCGGGGGTTTTTTTATTTTATTTTATTTGAAAAAATTAACTCTAACTAAATTAGCAAAAATAAAGTAGTAAAAGTTAATTGGGAATTATCTACTCCAAAATAACTCTTACTGGCAAATGCTTTGTGTGGTTATAAAAGGCTGATAAATATAATTGTATTTATGTAATGAGTATCATGTTTAATTTACTGTACTTGGTTGTTATACACCATTTTATGGAGCCCTCATAAGTAGCTTCATATTAAAGGATAAAAAAACCCCACCATCAGATGCAGCACACGGGAAACATCCAACACATTCCAGACAAGGTAAGGATGAGCAATTTGTCCTGAGAAAACAGACTTGAGGATGTGCCATTTTCTTTCCTGTTACTCTTATTAAAAATTATCTACAAAAAAAGCTTTGGCATAACTCCCCTGGTCAAATTGTTTAAATCAGAGTGGCACTGTGTCCAACACTGCACATACTCTGCATGTTCAAACCATCTACAACACAGAAAACACCCAAAAAGAAGGCAGCACTCCTCTTTTATAAAGTTAAGACTTAAAAAAACCCCAAGATTAAACAAAATGCTGGTGTCTCTGAAAAAATAAATCTGAAATCCAGGCCCTGATGGCTCTGGAGGAAATCGGTCCCAATCTCAATATTCTTAGCAGCACCCTCAAAGCAGGCAAATAAAGAGGTAAATATGTGCTGATGTTTAACATGATTTAAAGATTTTTTTTCTCTTATTTTTTTCATTTATAAAGATTTTAGAATGCAGGGTGTTGGCAATGCTCAGAGGCCATGAAAATACCGATTTCCCATTATTGGTGTGTGGCATAAGTAGGAGATAAAATTCCTTCCTTCACTGCGATGTGTCCCAAGACCCCACACCTTGCACTTCCCTCCTGCTCCTCATTTCCACCACAAACAGAGGACCATATCCTCTGCCTGGGAAAATTTCGGACAGTATCCTTGCCATCATTCCAAAAAACCCCTTCTCAACAATTCCTACTATTATAAAAATAATTAATGTTGAGCTTTCAGACTTCCTTTTAAACTGGGGCAGCTGGAAATCCGAGATTCCCAGCTCTCAAAATGCACATTGCAAATTCCATTGTGGATTTGGAAGTTCTGGCTTTTAGGCAAAGAATCCAACCCAAAAATTCCTCCTTTGGAGCAAAGTGATTGGCAGCACCGACTTGTTGACTTTGGAATACCAGACAATCACCTTATACTTTTAATTAAAGCAAGGGCATGTTTGTCTTCAGCTCCCCCACATCTGCTCCAGCTTGGCCTGCTCTCTGTTCTTTCTGTGGGGGATACAAAGCTCCAAGATTTATTGTATCAGATTAAAAGTAAAGGCTATTAATGTCAGATTCTGTGGGGATTTTGTGTTAAGGCTTCTTGGTTTTACTTTATTTATAAATTATCATCTTGAGGCTTGTAAAAAGGGCTTTCCCCCCTCTTATTCGAGTGACATTGTAATTTATATTGCTCGTAGTTCCATAGGAGAATTCAATTAAGAATTACAATTTGTTTCCTTATAACAGGAGCTAAACTGGGGCTGTGCCTCTACACATGAGCCATTCCCAGGTTTTACACTGTTGGAGTGCCAAAAACCAATATATCCTGCACCAAAATCTAAATAATAATAACAATAATAACAATAATAATAATAAATTAAATAAATGAATAGATAAATAAATAAGCCAGTTAAGTAATTTAGTTTGGATGGACCACAAATGTGGCCTTGCAGTTTGAGTGACATTTCTCTCCCTACCCCAGGATAAGGGGCAGAAGCACCTTGTACTGAGATTTCTAACAGCTCACGGTGGAAGGTCTGGAAAGTTCTCTAGAGCTGACCTTCCTCTGCTCTCATTTGAGGTGGCCTGCTCTGATATTGGGGGAAAATCCTTCTCTGGGAGGGTGGGCAGGCCCTGGCACAGGTTGGGCAGAGAAGCTGTGGCTGCCCCTGGATCCCTGGGAGTGTCCAAGGTTGGAGCAACCTGGGCTGGTGGGTGGTGTCCCTGCCCGTGGTAGGGGGTGGCACTGGATGGGCTTTAATGTCCCTTCCAACCCAAACCATTTTGGGATTCTACGATGTCTTAAGCTTTTACCACGTCTTTACATTCACCTATAAGGTTCTCCAAACAGAAAGATACAAATTCATTATTCCTGCTTAGACCATAATATCACCCATCATATCCACACCAAACCCCACAAGGTGATCTTATAACCTCAGTTGCACCAAATCACACTTTTCCTAAAGTTTGGGTTCCCAAAACACCATGCTCGTGTTCCCTCGACTTTCTGCATTGGCAGACCTGAGATATTCCATGGCATAACATTACAATTTGATACAAACACAGAAGATAATAATTAACCACGAGGTTAATTATTAATCCAAGGGACAGAAAGCACTTAGGAAAACAGAGAGGACAGTTCTTGCCCCAGACAGCCTGTCCTGTCCTCCAGTTCAGTGCCCGGAACATCACCCAGCTTTGAGGGCACCACCAAAGGCCACTGAACACAGAAAAATCATCAAGTGGGTCATAATTACAGAAACATCTGCTCCAGATGTTTTTGTTGTTCTCTGCATCACCTTTTTTTTTTTTACAATGGACTGCAAAAGCTTGTATTTTTTTATCTCTAGCAGGTTGGTTATTGTTCTTATTATACCAAGGAAAACGAATGTTTGTTAAAGGCACCAGGTTGTCACCTTTATATATAAGACTATAAAGACTGAGAGCCTTTGTTTATTGCCAGACAAACAATATCATGGCATCAGCAGGGCAGGTTTTTCTCCATGCTGCACAATTCTATGGAATTCCCCACTGTGAGAGATTTGGATTCCCTAGTTGGACCCCCCAAGGAACCCTGGAAATGGCCACACCAATACAGAGCTTCACTCGAGTACTGGCGTGGGGTCAATCACATGTTGGCTTCCCTGGAACACACAGAAATGAACACACTGATCACCCGGGTTCTGCAGTAAAACCAATGATTCCAGAAGGAATTATGTCCTCAGAAGGTCTTTAAAATCCTTTGGGAAAACAGCATTTCACAGGATCATTGAGGTTGGAAAAGCCCTCCCAGCCTGTGGAGTCCACCCTGTGCCTGATCCCCACCTTGTCACCCAGCCCACTGCTCCTTGAACACTTCCAGGGATGGCGCCTCCAGCACTCCCCTGGGAAGCCCATTCCAATGCCTGGCAAGCCTTTCAGTAAAGAAATTCTTCCTGATGTCCAACCTGAACCTCTCCCAGGACAGCCCGAGGGGCCAATTCCTCTTTTTCTGTCAGGACAAGAAACCAACCCCTTGCTATGATAAATATTTGCAATAAAAATCACACACGCACAAAAAAAATCCTTCTCTTTTCCTTTTTGACACAGTCAGAGGTGCCTCAGACACCACAACAAGGCAGTGAAAAATAAAGGGATTAAATCTCTATGAGCTTGGGAAGGTAAGTGAGCATCAGTTTCCTTTCCCCTCTTAAAGCTGTCACATTCCTCGTGTTCCTAAGCCATAAAGGATCCCTGTGTTTCCCCGAGACAAAGGATGGGCTGGAAAACTCCGTCTTCTGAAGTGATGAGTTAAAGAACACCGCAGGAGTACTTGCCAAATCATACCGCCATTATTAATTCAGGCATGATGAAAGTGTTCATTTTAGCTATAATCATGTAATTCATCAAAATACTACTAGAGCATATCACTGGGAACTATTACACTGATAGAGCACCTTATTGCACCTTCCCCGAAAGCAGGAAATGTAGTTTTTGATGCTTATCTGCTGAAAAGCAATTCAGTTGGGGATTTTGGAAGAGCTATCTTACGTGACAATAACAAAAAAAAAATAATAAAAAAAAGGACATTTCTAAACGTATTTTCTTGTATGATGTTGTTATGATGTTTTGGGGTGATTATCTGAGAGGATGAAGTTTAAAAATGGTAGAGCACTGGAACAGTGTGTTTATCCAGCGCTGAAGGAAGGAACCATCGGGTTATGAATTTACGACGTCACGTGAAATTTAAATGCAGCTTTTCAATCTGCCCGCTTTCAAAAGGAACTTTAGAGGCCAAAATCTGTCTGCCACAAGGACCTTTCAAAAAAGGGGGGGTTAGGAGCTCTTTCAGTGACAGACAATAGTTGTAAAAAAACTGTATCCCGTGATAAATCTTAGGATGTTAAAGGGAATAACTGAAGATCCCCGTGACTGCCCTCTCGCTCTGCTTGTCTCCTCACTTTTCTGAGCAAAATTACAGGGGAAACAATGATGGAAAGAAAAGTGAAATGAAATAAATCCTCGCTGATTCCCTCCATGGATGAGCCATGGAGCCCCAGGCATGGAGCCGTGGCTGTGCCACCTCCAATTCCCAATTCCTGATTGCCTAATTTCCAAAGAACAAAAAGTGGCTCATTGTCCACATCGGGAAGGCTTCATTATTACAAAGAGCACAGCAAAAAGTTAGTTGTTCTCACCCCCAGATAAAATCAAAGAAAACAAGATTAACACATGTGAAACAGGTACAAGGATACTTTTGGTAGGGCTGGCACTGAGCTCCAAACCTGTCTTTCTTTCTTTCTCTCTCCCCTTTTCCCTCCCTCTCAGCTCCAGAGGGGAATTCATCCTACATAAATATCAATCAGAATTTGGGGATTGGGAGCCCCTCATTTGTATAAATGAGCATACAATAGACACATGGGAAGACACCTGATGGGCCCTTCTTCCCCGACACAAATAAGGTGCCAACCTCTCAATGTTTAATTTATATACAAAACTTCCTTTATCTAGAGCAAAACACCCTTAGCAAAGGAATGAGGTGCAAATTCACAGCCAGCAGGCAGGCCACGAGCTGACATGACACCATGGTGAAGGACCAGGGCATGGAGGAGGAGGAAATCACTCCTGGCTTGCCCCTGTCCATCCCACTAATGCAATAAAGCTCCATCCCCCTCCACCCACACCACTGGCACAGCAGATACATCAAAACAGGCTCAGTGCTTTTAGTTGAGAGTGGAAACAGAGAAAAGGTGTTATTGCTCTAAACAGTGACGAACACAACAAAGGAACTCTCCTGCTTATGGTGGTCAGGACAAGTTTGTCACTGCATGGGTGTGACCAAAACTGTGGATCCTACACCCTCTGTGTCATTTCTGATGGACTGTCAATGATGGATGGTTGGCAGCAGCTGCCCAGGGCACACCTGACCCCTCAGGGTACACACCGGGTGTTAAAGAACCCTGCAAGACAGGGAAGTGTTTCTGTCTTCACAGCAATTTGTGATAACTCCCCTCCAGGGAGGCATCAGCACCTTCACACCCACCTGAGGGGTCATATCTGCTCATGGGCCATCAAGGATTCCAAAAATATCCCAGGACTCAGAGTTAAATCACCCATTGTGGAACTCCTCACCCTGGGGGAGGTGCTGGGCATTCCCACCCGAACCTTGGGGTTTGGGACTTCTGGTACCACTTGTGGGATCCAGAGGAGGACCAGAACCTCAACAGGACTTTGACCATCATCCCCACCAACATGTTTTCGTTTCCCTTTGCTTTGCACTCAGGGGACCCATGTGGGGCTCAGCACAGGGGCCAGTGAGGACCATCCTGTTCGTGCCAGGGGTCTGGGTTATACATCTGATTTTGTGGGTCAAACCCAATTTATTTCTCTGTTTCGTTGTATTTATTGTAATCTTTCTATTAAATTGTAATTCTGACTTGTAATCTCCTTCTGAGTTGGGCTCATTTCTCCTGCCAGTTTACCTTAAAACCAGCACAGTAACCAAGTTCCACAGAGGGGAAAGTCAGCAGTATATTAGAAATTCACTTTTGGAGGCAGCTGACAAAGAGTTGGGAACAATGTCCTAGTGGGAATCTCACTGTTTAAAGAATGCCAGAAACAGGCTGGATGGAAAGTACAGGAATAGGAGTTTAAAAACTTAATCCACAAAATGCAGAGAATTAAAAGGCCTTAAAAAGGAGAGTGGCTTAAGCAGAGATACAGCATTAAAAATTGTTGCTCTTTAAAGTTCCATTATTTGGTGGTTATGGCACCGTAGGATTGGTTATTCCACTGAAAAATAATACTAAAACTGGACATTTGATGGAAACTCTGTATTTCTTATAAATAGAGCCATTCCTTTGGGGACTTTATAAATTTTTCTGGATATTATCCCCTAAGCTATAGCAGGTTTTTATTCTTGATACATCAAAACCCAAACTCTTTTCCTTAAGGAAAAAAATGGGGTCTCGAGTCAGACGTAGAGGACAGAGATACATAAAAACTCTTCAAAGATAATTATAAATATAAATTAGATCACTAATTCAGGACAAGTTATTGATCTCCTGATAATGACAGGATCCCAGAGTGGGTTGGGTTGGAAGGGGCCTTAAAGACCATCCCTGGGCCCCCAGTGCACAGGTCCCCTCCACAGAACCCTCACAATAATTTCATTTATTAAAGGTGTTTACAAAGCAGCCCAGTTTTACGTGGGTATATATTAATGCTGAGGAAACACTGAATTATTGTTGGGAGCAATCTTTTCTGTTGAATATTAAAGCCAGCTAATAACATTTACTATTCTATTCAGTAATTATTTGAGAGTAATTAGAAGCTAATAGCTACCAGTTTATAGCTATTAAGTCTCTTCAGCACTCCAACTTGGCTTTTATATGATCCTTTTGTTTATTTTCATTGTAATTGTGTCTGCAGATGCCTTCATGCAAACACAAACCCCTTCCTTTCCACTTCTAAAGGTACTTAAAACACAGGGAAATTAGTTGGCCACGGGATAAAATAAAATTATTTCCCCTTCAAGGAAGCTCTTTCTATTCTGCAGCTGCACAAGTGATTAAATTTAAGCTTGGGACTAATTATATGAACTGATTTACGGGAATGATCAGGTGTATAAGGGACATTCACATGTACCTGGCTCCTCCAAGATTTTATGTGTCATAAAAGATGAGGAGAAAAAAGAGACTGTGGCTCCTTTTGTCCCATTTCCCAGTAAGAAAGGGAGGCTGTTCCACTGCTGGAGCAATCCCACACCAGAGGATGAAGCAATTTCACAGCATGTAGGTACAAAATGAGCTTTTTTCACATGATTCCCTTCCAGCAACTTCCTAAACGCTGCAGTGGAGTCAGGATTTTCCATACCTTAAGAAGTTATTGTTGTCCACCAGTGGGTGAGTCAGCAGAGCTGGGGAAGGAACAGACCAGCTTGGAAACCCAGGCTGTCCTTCAGCATTCCACAGGTAACTAATGTGCCAGAAAAGGGTTATTTCATAATAAATAATAAATAAACCTTATGTGTTGAGCCTTAAAGTTCCTACAGAGCAAGGTATAAAGCCAGGCCAAAGTTTAAACACATCACAGAGTAACAGAGTGGTTTGGATTTGAAGGGATGTTAAAGCCCATCCAGTGCCACCCCGTGCCATGGGCAGGGACACCTCCCACCAGCCCAGGGTGCTCCAAGCCCCATCCAGCCTGGCCTTGGACACTCCCAGGG
>JAWWTY010000160.1:2197924-2226351 GCA_035222235.1 Margarornis squamiger | reverse complement strand
CACCATACAATGCAAGTACTGGTGGCTTTACCCTCCTTCCCCAGTCTGGGATCCCCAATTTAGGAAGTATTTGGATGGACAAATGAAATCTTATTCTTTGCCAAGACACTGAAGGCTTTGTCTCAAACTTGTGTTTATCTTGCTGCTTTATAATATTTGAAGGTAACCACCCCAGGTTTAATTCCCAAGTCCCTTTCCCTGGCACTGGATCTACTGGCGGGGAGGGCACCCAGCACCCTCATCCCACTGTCACCACACTCAGCTTGCTCCTGTCCTGCAGATGAAATGGTACTTTTTTAATTAAAACATCTCTCTAAAGGGCCTGACTGCACTCAGCAAACCCTAACCTTCCCCAGCACGTGAACATAGAATTGCACAATCACAGAATTGTAGAATAATTTGGTTTAGAAGGGACCTTCAAAGTTCATCCAGTCCTGCCATGGGCAGGGACACCTTCCACTGTCCCAGATTGCTCCAAGCCCCATCCAACCTGGCCTTGGACACTTCCAGGGCTCCAGGGGCAGCCACAGCTTCTCTGCCCAACCTGGGCCAGGGCCTGCACACCCTTATTGTAAAAAAAACTTCTGTCTTATATCCGATCTAAACCAACCCTCTTTTAGTTTAAAATACTCAATTTCCAGCAAGCTCCTTTCCAACTATTCAGGGGTTTATTTTAAACTCTGGCCTTTTTTTTCTAAAAAAAAAAAAGGGAAAGCAAGGCAAAGGGAGGACCAAGCCCCAGGCAGGTTCTCTCACTGATACCCAGTAGCAGGAGTGTGTCCTTCCTGGAGGGACCTCCTCTGATTTTGCACCTGATTAAATAGTAACTCAGGGTCACAGTGGTGACTCAGTGATCTGGTTGACTGGCTGACAATCTCCACAGGGTAGAGTGCAATTTCCCTGTGTGCCCCAATTAGCACTGCTAATTGGGGCACAAAATCCGTGGACATTTTATTTTATTTTTAATTTTTTATTTTTGTTGAATAAGTTAACCACCATTCTGGGAATGGCAAGTGGGCAGTGAAACAGGAGGGGCTGATCTGTCCTGCTCTTCAAACGTGTGACAGTGGGAAAGGGACAGAAGGGGAAGGTTTGTGGCATCACAGGATTCCAGGATGGTTTGGGTTGGAAGGGACCTTAAAGACCATCTCATTCCACCCTCTGCCATGGCAGGAACACCTTCCAATGGACCAGGTTGCTCCAAACCCTGCCCAATGTGACCTTGGACACTTCAGGGATGAGGCAACCTGTGGCAGAGCCTTCCCACCCTCACAGCCAGCATTTCCTTCCTAAAATCCAGCCTAAACCTGCTCCTGTTCTTAAACCCATCACATGTGGATGAAGGCAGAAGTTTTCTGACAACAGCAGGTTGCACAGTTTTTTCTCAGAACCATCCAGAAGCATCTCTGTTCAAACGTGCAGGGAATCACAGAGGTTTACACACAATCATTCCATACCACAGGTGGCAAGTCAACACTAGTAAGTCTTTTCACATCATTATTCAGGTATTTGCATATGAAAATGACATTTCAGATGCACAACCCGCCAGCAGGATTTGGTTTGCACCCAGAATTGCACCTTTGCTTGTGTAAATATTTGCACACTTTTGCACACCCACCAAAAACGAGCCCTTTTAAGATCAAGTGATACCTCAGTGGATCGTTGCTGCGGCTGCTGCTCCACCCCTGCATCCCACATCTGACTATAAATATTCATCAATTCGAAGGGGATATGCAAAACAAACAGCCTAGGAAATGAGCTGCTTTCTGCTTTTCTGATTGTGCCATTTGGTAACAGCGCAAAGGAATCACCGCCCCCTCCTGCAGCCGAAAACCTCCCCATTTCAGACCGGCACGCTGATTTGATTGGGTCTGTTATAATAATAAAAGGACAATTAGCTCTTCCCCAGGAGCTTCAAGCCTAAATCACCCTTTGTGGTTAATTCGGGATGCTGGGGAAAACTGAGGTATCCAGGAAGGGCCGCCTCCCATCGCTCCAGCAGGCACTGAAGGGGATAAAATGGGGATAAAACGGGGATATTTGGGTATTTGTGTTGTCTGGGGGCCATAAAATAAAGGAAAATCAAGGTAAAGTGAAATCAACGTAAGGTGAAATCAAGGTCAGGTCAAGGTGAAAACCAAGGTCAGGTCAAGGTGAAAACCAAGGAAAATCAAGTAAAATATAGGAGAATAAAGTAAAATGTCTGCTTTTCTGGCTCCATCATAAAGGAGAATCAAGCCTCCAGTTTCTTGGGACATCATTTGCCCACCCCTTGTCACCTGAATTGCATCCCCAAGCTGTTCTGCAGCCTGGGGAATTATTCCCTCATTTTCCCTGTCAAGCAATTCCCTTTACTCGGCCAATATCCATGTTGCTGCCTCAGCCCTCGTCTCACTTGTTGCAGGAGGGGTCAAAAGGACCACTCCTGGTGGGGTGCAGAGACACGAGGAAGGAGCAGAGGAGCCATCCAGGAAATGTTTCTCTCCCAGAACACCAAAACCTGTCTAGTTTTATCTCCCAAAACTGAAAGCAGACTTTGTGCCAGTCTTCCCATCCTCTTCCCTTCTCACCCACAGGGGTTTTCCTTCTAGAGCCTAAGGCATTCCCAAAGGTCCAAAACTAAACCTGAACTCTGCAGCCTGGGCTCCTGGGGGAAAAGAATATTTAGAATTATCATAGATTTGTGGAGTGGTTTGGGTTGGAAATGACCTTAAAGACCATCTCATCCCACCCCTACCATGGGCAGGGACACCTTCCACCAGCCCAAGTTGCTCCAAGCCCTGTCCAACCTGGCCTTGGACACTTCCAGGGATGGAACTGCACTAGTATTATAAAATAAATTTATGCTAAGAACAGAACTTCCAGTAAAACAACTTCTGAGCCCTTTTTTCATCAAAAGGGATGGAGTGTGATAAAAAGGAAAGCCCAAAGAGGAAGGAGCAGAGGGGAACTGTGTCCATGTGAGGAGGAAAAACCTTGTAGCAGGAATTAATATGGAAATAATCCCCCCCTGCCCCACAGAAAGCTGGACATATGTTAAGGTCATGCTCGTGCCAACTCCCAAAATCTTTTCTAAGCTGAATCCTTAAAGGAGGATGATTTGAATTAATAGGTGTAAAACCCCTCAGCTCTCCAGGCTGCCCAAAAGCAACTGCAATTACAGGCCAGGGGGGAAGAAAGATTGGACAAAGCATAGTCTGACCCAACAGCATCCTCTGGAGGCACAGGGTGGCCTTTTGGGGTTGTCCTGTGCAGGGCCAGGAGTTGGACTCAGTGACCCTTGTGGATCCCTTCCAACTCAGGACATTCCGTGAGAAGGAAAACAGAAAGGTGTTCCTTGGAGAGTGGATTTATGGAGATGGGGAGCTGTAAAATGAGGAGCTGTGTGTCAGATGTTTGGGAAGAGCACAGAGGAGTTACAGGGAGCAAACACTGCCCCCAGAACAGGCTGTCTCCAAGCTGACCTGCAGCCCCCACCACCAAGGCCACAGACAAACCCACCAGACCTGCCCTCCTGGTGACTCCAGCACTTCTTCCTGGCACAGATCCCACGTGCCCCCAACACAAAACTGAATTTCCTGTGCAAATCACACCTGCACGGGGACATTGTCCATGGCAGAGCTCATCAGGACACACCAGAACAGCTCCAGTTTGGGGAAGCTCTGGGCTGCAAATAATTCAGCACCCCTTTTATTAAATCATTAGGTATGAACAGAGAGCCACTGATGAGCCCTCACCACTGTCGTGGCGTGTGTTTTCCCTCTTGACTTTGTCCCCAGGGTCACCAGCCCACCCCAAGCCAAGGGGATCAGGGACACAGGGCATGGGCATGGCTGGAGAGAGAAGCCTTTCATTAACCCTGCTGATCCCCCATCATTTCACGTGTCAGCAGCTCATCAGCAGCTCTCTGACTTCATCAGGGGACAGGCAGGAAAGATCTCCCCAGGGACCCATCGCTTCTCACAGGAGAAAATCTGCACTTACACCAGGAGCTTTGGAGTATTTTGCAAATATATAAAGTGGGTTTGCATTATAATTAGCATTTAAATTTATGTTTATACTGATTTAGATACGGAGATTGCAGGTAGAGGAGACAGTCCTTGATAGTCCCACCCTTTTAGACCTTTTCCTGTACTTTGTCACTTAAAAAAATATAAGAAAATCATCTTCTTACTGACTCCTAGGCCACAGTTTTGCAGCCACTGGTTTTCCCAGCCAGGAGAGGAAATACAAGGGAAGCTGTGGCTTTTGGAGAGTTGGATTTTAATCATTTTGTATTTACTTAAGACTTTTATCCCAAAAGATTTTGCAAATCTAATCAACACAGCAGTTAATTCATCCACAGCCAACACAAAGCCCCCTTTAAGCAGGATATAAATGTCTCTTTAGCAGCACGAGTGGCACCAAAAGGGCAGGGCACACTGGGGGGGTCACCCCATCAGCCTGGGGTCTCCAGGGCTTAGCAAGGATGCTGGCCTTGGAACTGTGGGATTGCACGCCTGAATTTTAAGGAAATGGCATGGGATCTATAGAGATAAGAGATCCAACAAGCCTAGCCCCTGTAATTCCAAAGGTTTCCCAAAGAGAGGCATTTCCCACACCAAGGGAGAAGGGAAGCCCCACGTCCTGCTGAGCTTCCCTGGCTCTGCTCAGCTCTGTCAGTCCAGCCCAGCCCCTGCTCTCGGTGTGGTTTTGGGGGATCACAGCCTGGGCTGCTGGCGCTGCAGAGGGATGGGGAGCACCCCACAGCTCATTAACACTAATTGCTTATGAGGAAGAGGAGGGCAGGGCCCTCACAGCCCAGAACAATGAATCTTAAACCCCTGCAATGCTTCCCATGGAGATAGATGTCATATTTGGAAATGAGCATCCTCCCTGTGTAGTCCTTGTGCAGGACAAGCATCAGTTTGACAAAACCCATCTGTGAGGGGTTGGACTCAAGCATCTTAAAGGTCTTTTCCTGGTTGATTCCAGGATTCCATGATCCATTTGGAGAGTCAAAGGACATTCTCTCTCACACAGTGCCAAGGACCTGCCTCCCACAGTCCCTTAAGACCAGTCCATATCACGAGGCAATAAACTCAACCTAGAGTAATATAAAATTCCTTGCTCATCCTTATCTTATGGACTCATTTGTGCAACTGGACCTGATTTTGCAGGATGCTGAATGTCCTAAATCCTCAATGACTATGGATGGGCTGACACCCAGTGCCTCACCCCTCTCTGCATCCAGCAGGAGAGAGTCCATGTCCCCATATGGAAAAATGTCTCCTGCCCCAGTATGGAATTACAAATGTGCAACTAACACATCACCAGCCACACCCTAAATAAAGACTGGAACATGTAGGGATGACTTGTATCCAAAAGGGTATCCAAAATGCAATTCCAGTAGTGCTCAACAATGGCTAAAGTGCAGAAGGACCTCACATGGCAGCCTTCCAAAATGGAAGAACAGGCATTTCTGCCCTGCACTGACCAAGGAGTTTGAAGAAATGCATGTCTAGAAAAGAAATCATGTTGAAAAAAGAAAGCATGTAAAAAAAAAGAATTATGGAAACAAATAATTTGGAATGGGAGGAATATTACTGTTGAATTCTGCCTGGAAATGGGATAGAAGCTGCCCTTCAGGCAAGCAGAACTTACAGATGGATCTCTGTTTGCTTTTCTGAATTTTGGAGGGTTATGAGCTAAAGAAATTACTCAACAAAGGGACAACTAATTAATGTTGCACAGCACTTGCTTAACAGTAGTAAAGCAATCACTGAATTAATTAACTTTGCCAACACTCAGGTGAAAAGAGGAAACATATCCACTTATATGGACTGCAAACCAACAATATTCTAAAACGTTCCTTCTGTCGAGATCTGCACTTTTGTTTTCTGGCTGTAATTCTGTATTTCCAAATATATATATGTAAATACATATATTCAAAACTCCTTTTTTATTAGCACCTCTTCTCTCAGCACTGACAGCTCCTGCACCTCCAGATCTCACGGATCTCAGCGAGAAATTTTCTGTTTCCAAAATTGCTCCTCGGAATCTTCATCCCACTTTTGCTTTGTGGAGTAGAAATATTTTAATTGCTGGGCAACTGTGCCTAATATGTCGTGTTCTAGCTCGAGTCAGGAGCACAGGTATTGGAACACAAAGCAATTCACAGAACCACAACCAGGATCAGCTGCCACCAGCACATTAAACCACCCCAAAATCAAAGCAGAAATAGGGTTTTCCTGGTATTGGGGGTATTTTCCTCTCTAAGTTTAAGGTTATTTTTGAGGTAAAGCATCTTAGAAGGGAACTTCTGCCACTTGCCCAGGTGTGACTTTTACATGTGCTAAAAAATCCACTTCATTTTTCATTTCAATCGTGTTGCAAAACTCAAATTCAGAAGAAAACCAACACAAAGTTGCATTGATTTAAAACAGATTGCTTTTTTCAACTTGGTATTGATTTATCTTTTTAGCGAGACCTAAGTTCTATTTGTTAGGGGTTTTTTTCTCACATCTAGTTCTCCTACAGGGATCATTTATAAATACAAAGCTGAATTTAACCCAGTTTTACTTGAATTAAATTGATATGTAATTGAGAATAAGAATTTTTGAACTCAGGGCCAAGTAACTCCACTTTCTCTGTGACTTGAGTATCATTTTAAGGCCAAATAACTCCATTTTCTCTCTGCAACCTGAGTATAATTTTTAGGCATATCATCTAAACAACATGGTCACATCCTTAAACAAGACTTACACAAACAAAGAGAGATGGGCAATAAATGGAGCAAAACCCCAACCCAAGGCAAACCCAGTATTTTCCAAGACCCATTTTTCCCATGGGTCCATCAGAAGAATTGAATTTGCCAAGTGCAAACCAAGGGTTCCCAGAGTTCTGGGGTTCGCAGGGGGTAGGAAACTCAGCAGATTTCCACCTCAACAGGCAATCCTCAGTATATCTGATCCCTGTCATGGCCCACAGCCTCATTACACGGTTTGTTCTGCTGGGGAGAGAACACAATTTCACACCTACGAGTCTGCACTTTCAGGTGCTGAATGTGAAATATCCGTTCTCCGTTCCCACCTACCCCGAACTTACCAAAAAGCCCTTTTCTTGCTGTTCTCCACCTACCCTAAAGTTACCAAAAACCTGCTTTTTCTCCTGCTGTTAGTGCTGCGAAGAGGACTCAGCCAACCTTCTAATTTTAATTTTCTTGAAGCGCCCCGGCAGAGAGAGATGCAAATTGGTTTTATTTCCCCCTTCAAGATCCCTTTTGTTTCCCTTTACAATCCATCCCTGAGAGGAGCTCCGATACCTGCTGGATGTCAGCACGGCCCTGATTCCCAAAAATCTGTGGTTTGGTGAGCGATGCTGGGGCGAGGAGCCCCTTCCCACGGCACGGCAATGTTGGCATTCATTTTCACTCCTAATTGTTTCCTCCTCCAACAGCCCCACGGAGAGGGACTCGCAGCCCTTCATTGCACATAACTTAGCGCAGCATTAAATTTGCCTAAATTGGCCTCCGGTGCTGCCACGCTGCTGACCCTTCAGTCTGTAAACAAATACATTTGTTCTCCGTGTATTTGTGGGGGGTTTTGTCTCCTAAATGGTGAGAAAATGAGCCTGGAATCTTCGTATTGTAATTGTATCATCAAAGCCTGTTGAGGATACGATAAAGTAACCAGAAGTTAAATTATCAATAAGAGTCATTTATTTTGCATTTTTATTTTAAAGAATACTTATGAGAATTGTGATAAATTAGCAGTGACAAACTACTTCTTGCAGGCTGATTTTGTGTGGAGAGTTTAATTAAACATTGCAGCTGTTTATCTCTATGGTGATTAAATTTTCATATGTAAATTACATGTATTAAGATCAAGATACTTATGTAAATGTCACTTGCCTTAATGTTTTGTGTTACTGTTATTAACATCTAACCATCAGCTTGTAATCTCCTTGTATTGCATTACTCTGGCACGCACTACACGACTGAAATAAGGAGATTTATATCTTAATAACAAACAAGTTTTTAAAAAGAACATCTTACTATGTAATTGAGATGTAGATTAAAATAAATAAATAAATAAAAAACCAAACTGCTGAGGGTGAACTGCTGTAAATTCGAGAACCTTGTCGGTTCAGGATGTGTCTGTAGGGTGGATGTGGCACTTGGGGATGTGGTTTTGGGGTGGGCTTGGGTGGACTTGGGGGTCTCAGAGATCACCACCAGTTTGGGCAATCCCATGAATGCCCCCCACGTGGCAGAAAACAACTGCCTGAGTATGGCTGGCTGGGAAGCAATGGTTCTACATGTGACAGCAAATGTGGTGCTTGCACTGATGGGAGAGAACAGAGTCATTTCACTGGACATACCTAAGACCAAAATTAATTTTCCCTGGACATCAGGGATCTAGAAATCCACTTAGAATAACTCTCTCATCCACCTTAGAGCTGCTGAGGGTATAATGTCTTATTTTGTCTTGTCCTACCCAAATAAAACACAGCATACTATTACCAATATGATATGAACACTTAAACAAGAAGAAGACAGATTTAAATGCTCAAGATCCACCCCCATCCCTTTCCAACAACCTAAGGAACCCCCCAATAGGTCACCAATGTTTCTTTAGCAACAGAACTCTCAAGTCCTGGATCTTGTAGAGAGCCACAAGAAGAAAAGAGCTGAGATTTGCCACTAACTAAATTTCCCACCTATTTTTTTCTGCTTTCATTGTGCCCTCATAATTGTTATTCCCTTTGATGATAAAGATTAGCAGCAACTTGGAGTGAAGAAGATCTGCCATCTGATCTCAGTTCTTAGAGAGAGGGGACTTCTTGATACACAATCTTACAATTCCAACACAAGAAACACTCTTCATTATGCCAGTCATGCTTGGAGCCCTCAGACACTCACTGATAGCAGGAAATCAAATTCATCCTTTGCAAAAAACAAATTAAGAGACCAAACTGCAGCAGGCAATGCACAGAAAGCGAGATAAACCCTCTAGGAGTCATTTCTTTTGAGGAATCTGTAGGTTACACGTGATCTCCTGCACTCGCTGGTGTGATGTGCAGGAAGAAGGGGACACATCCCTGGGAGGTTGGGGCTCCCTTTTGGGCCATTGGCACCCAGGGGGCAATGCCACTGTCAAACACTCTTTGGGCATTAATTCAGTTTACTCAGAAGATTTGCTGGTTCCAAATTTAAAATCAACACTGTCTGCTTTAAATACTCAAATTAAAGTGCTAGGAAAGTTGCTTTTCCCAGCACCAGATCTCGGGTCTCGCCAGAGGATGTTTGTGACATTCCAGTTGTCCTTACCCATGGTTTGATTGCTCCCAGACATCCTGCTCTCCCTCTAACTCGCTCTTCCACACCTTCTGCCTTCACTTATCAAGCCAAAGAGATGAGAGCAACACTTTGGAGAGTACCACCCTTCCTTTCTCCAGGGATGTGGTAAATTCAAGGCAAAGAACAGATCTAGGGGGATTTGGTGCTGTGTTTCACTCACTCCACTCATTTACCCCAAGGATCATTAAAAATGTACCCTTCAAATTTCTTTTTTGAGTTAAAATAACTCAAATTAAGAGTTTTCTCAGGGTTTTTTTTCAGTGAAATAAAGTCAGATTACATAAACCTCTGGGTCTGCAAGTGTTCCTTCCCCTGGAAAAGCTACTGTGGCAGAAGAATAAATCTTCCTAACTTTCATAGAGAGCAACATCTTCACTTAATTGGAAATGCAGGTCTAGATATCATAACAACAATTTGGGTGGGGTTTTTTGATCTACTTTTCCTAAAACTTCTTCCCATCAGTGCAACAGCAGTGACAGGTCAGAGTGTTTCGTGGGAAACTGAAACCTATGGCAATTCCCAACCCGAAATGGGGCAGGAAGAGCTAATCCAGACATGGAAAAACTGCTTCCCAGTGCCACTTCCAATGTGGGAGAAGCCTCGTGGGCTACCGAGGGGAAAGACAAAGACCACAACTAATTCCATGGATTGTTCTCCACCAGCAGCTCCATCCTCCAGTGGACTTGATGGGCAACACAACAAATGGAGGAATTCATCTTTGCATCCATCAATGGGTGCATTTTCTGTCCCTGTGTTTGCAGCAGCCCAGACTGGAGGGTCTCAGTTTGTCACCATTATCACCACGGGATGAAAAATGGAGTGTGGGACCATAAAAAGACGGGGACAAGAGGGCTAGGATAATTGTAAGGGAGAAAGCTTGTGCTTCCCCATGCAGATCCCACTAATCATCAGCAATCAGGGACAAGGGGTGAAATACTGGTGAGAGGGGTGTGTAAATTATTGCATTATCATAAAGCTGGCCTGGATCTCCCTGCAGCTCTTAAACACGGGCACACCACGATGAAGTTCACCAAGAGGCATTTTTCTTCAGCAAGAAAACCTTCCTCTGCTATTTAAGTTTAGTTTGCCATAAAACTTCCCCCGTTCACGGGCTGACTGTCTATGGAAAATAATAACCCTGAGTAATGATCATGGCCAGGATAGTTGGCAGCAGATCCACTACAATTACCAGGAGTTAATTAGAATTATTAAAATAACAAACACGAGGCCACCAATATTATACATCTACATTTAATAATGGAACCCAACAGTGCATCTGATTCATGGACTACATTTATTATTTTCAAGCCTTCCCTTTCTTACCAAATTAAATATTGATGGATTGTCCTCTCCGAATCAGTCGGTGGATTGAATTCTATTTATACAGGCCCTAAAAATTAAGCTGGAGAGCAGAACCATAAAGAGCCTCCTGTCTCCCCGAACGCTAAAATAACTCGCAGCTCATTTTTGCTTCTTGCTGCCCCATCCTCAGGATTCTGTTTGGAAAACAACATTCCAGACTTCAACCCGATTTGCCAGACAATTTCATCCAACGCACTTTCACCTCCTGTTGCCGCTTTAATCCCGATTTATTTCCGAAAGAAATCTCGAGCTCGACTTGCCAACATCTTTGCACCCAGGGGACCCCTAATAATGCGAGCATGCTGCAGATACAGCCAGCCTCTCACAGCTTTCATCGTCAAGGGTGCTTCAACACCTCCCTGCTCTCCCCAACGCTCCTCTGTGCCCCTCCTGCCTTCACACCGCCATTCTGTTCATCATTCACCCCCGAGCACATTGAACACGTGTTCCCTTCGGTTCGTTGCGAAGGGGCTGCCTTTATTTTTAGCCCCCCCCCCCCCAAGAGTGGATTCTGCAGAGGGGTTGGGAGCTTTTGCATTGGTGGCTCTGTGGAGGAATTTCTGACACACTCAGTGCCGCTTTGCACAGGCAGGGGCTGGTGAGGCCACACGGCAACGTGTTTTCTGCTCACTTTTTTAGCTAAATCAACACAGTTTCAGGCCATTCTTCTCCTCAGGCCTTTACCAAAATGGTTTAATCACAATAATTGAAAATATATGAAACTCCCTGAGCTGCTCAGGAAATTTCTTTCAAGGGAAAAGAACAAATGCAATTCTTTTTGCACTAACCAGCTCCCTCGACCATCAGCCTTCCAAATTCCTCTATCCATTAGGTGCAAAGAAAAAAATATATAAATACCCTTGATATTTTAAAGCAATAATACAAATATTATCTACTAGGATAACAAACATTACAAAAGCCAGGCCAATGGATTTGCATCTACTGCTCCTTTAGTGATTGTGGGTTTAAATGCCACAAAATAATTAAAAAGGAAAAAACCATTAAAAACTCTGAGAGACCTTCTGGCTGTAAATTGTTTTTCCAAATTTCACAGGACTGAAAGTGCTGAAGAGCCAGGAGATGCAGCTCCACTGCAATCACTCAAAAGTCAGGATTTACTCTTCCCATAGAAGTGCCTTCTCCCCAGATTACTTCCAGTACTTTTACACTGTGAGTAAATCCCTCCCAACCCAGACTTTCCCATTCCAGGAAAGTTTAATTTTACCAGAGGAAGGAAAAAGGCAAGAGGGAAGAGTTTCCCTGAACTTGAACCAGATTTTAGTGTCAAATATAGTGGAACCAACCCATCCAGGGGGGCTGGTGGAGAAAACCCCACTAACCAGCTGAGCACCCAAAAAAGCTTCCACACACATTCAGAGGGGAAACACATGTGAGTCTGGGGAACAGCTTGGTGTGAGAACAAGTCAAACTCTGAATCTTAAAATAAGAGTTCAACAACAACTTGCCATGGTGTAGAAGCCCTAACAAAGATCAGCCTCCGAACAGCAGCTCTCCAGAACAAGCAACACGTCAAAAATGATAAAATAGCAAATAATGATCTAAAAGCATCAGAATAACATAGAAATAATGTGAAATAGTGGAAGAGGGAGATGGCAGAAGGGCTGATGTCCTGGGCTGTAGGTGCCAGCTCCTCACCAAGCACATACAGCACGTCTGACATGACTCCAGCTCACCAGAGCACACGATTTGCCCTTTTTCTCCCTCTGTCAGTAACAACATGAAGCCACAGAGACTCCCTCCCTCAACTCCTTGACCACCTCGACATTGCTTCTCCTCCAACCTGCTCCTTTTTGTTTCCCGGCATATCTAGGGACTTTTCCCTAATTAAATAATTTCACAGTGTGTTATCCATGGTTAACACAAAACCAAGCTTTACTAATTTGATCTCCACATGTCTGGCCCCAGTTTTCCATGCCCCATCACCATCTCTGAACAAGAGACTGCATTTTGACCTCTCAGTCTCAGTTCCAAAACTCTCAGATGTCCAAAGCCAAAAGAGTAGAACGTAACCCAGTGAAACCAGTATTGGGACTTACAAAGAACCCAGCTGAGTTGCAGATGGATTAAATAATCACTGGTTTTAATAAATTTGCACCAATTTTCAAGGGAGTTTGTCCTTCAAGTGGGGCACTGGAAAAGAAACAATTTGGGGATTCATCATCCTGCCTTTTTCCCTCCCTCTCTCATCCTCACCCTTCCTCTTTGTTTCAAAACTTGGCCATTGTTGGTGATCAGTTCATTTGGGCTTTATTACAGTGAAAACACCTTTTCAATTGCCATGACATTGGGAATTTTTCCCCTTTTCCTGCAGAGTTCACAGTGCCCCCTTCCCTGTACAACAGGAGGACTTGCACATCCAACCTGGGCTCCCTGAACACAGGAAACAACCCAACTTCTTCAGCTTTGGCCTCAAGTGGACACACAGATTCCCTTCCTGTGCCTCTAAAACCTCCCTTTTGTAAATTTTCAAATGTGATGTCAGGTTTGGTATCTGGGAAAAAGAGGAAATGGTCTCTAGGATGCCTGAGAGGTTTAGGAACCTTCCATCAGGAAAAATTTCTTCACGGAAAGGGTGGCCAAGCCCTGGAAGAAGCTGCCCAGGGCAGGGGTGGAATCCCCACCCCTGGAGGGATTTAACAGCCCTGTGGATGTGGCACTGGGGGACAGGGATCAGTGGTGGCCTTGGCAGTGCTGGGGGATAGTTGGGCTGGAAGATCTTAGAAGGCTTTTCCAACCTGAACATTCTGTGATCGTCACCCCCCTTAGAATGCTCAACTTAATTACATTGTTTTTACTTTCCTCTAATCAAAATACCCTCTCTGCCTTTCCAAGAGAGCTGTTCTCAGTTGGAAAACAATTAAATGATCCTTGAAACTTGTCCAAACTCTGGGGCGTCGCCGTTTGAACGGTTGAGAACTTTTACAAGTCGGATCCCTCATTAAAACCCACACAGTGAGTTTTCTGAGGGCCCGAAATAACAAGTCGCTGCAACCTTCAGGTGGGGGTGTCACTTTTAACATCCCTTTCCACTGCTGGGGCTGAGTCAAAGGGAGCCTTGTCGCTGACTCAGAAGCTTTCACGGAGCCAGGCCTTTGTGCACCAGCTACTGAATCAAAATTCCACCCAAGAGAAGTGTGAAAATATTTTCAGTGTATTTATTAGCACCTCCTCTCGCTCCCAACGCAAACAGAGCCACCAGCTCCGAGGAGAGTGAAAGACAGAATATTAGTCCCCTGTGCTGCCAGTGCTCCCAAATTTCTGCCAATACTTGTCACTCCCGACCCGCGCGACCTCGTGCTGTTTTATTTAATCAGCCCATTTCCAAATCCTTTTTTTTTTTTAAAAAAAAAAAAAAACAACAAATGAAGTTAAATAACAAATAGCATAAATATTTTAATAGGCCTTCGCATCACCAACTGCCAGACCAGCTGTCTAAACTGCAAGAGTTTTGGTGGCTTTTTTTTTTTTCTAATGCATTTTAATTTTTATTTTTTTTTTATAAGCCCAGAAACACATACGCCTGTGCCACACGAGGCATCTGTGCCGGGGGTGATCCCTGGCCTCGGGCACATGGCACAGATGCTCCGTGGGGACACTTGGAGGGTGCTGGGTGCCATCTCTGCAGCCACACCACCCTCTCTATGCTCTCATGCCAAGGGGGAAGAGGACAAAAGGAGTCCTGGATCTCAGCTCCCTCCTTGAATAATCTTCAAGAGAAAATAAGGTGGAAAAAGCAAATCTGATCTCTGCTGAAGGTCTCTGTTCTCACAGGCAGAGGAAGGGGTTGGGAAGGAGGAGGTAAAACAAGGGGAGAAGGAGGACATAAAGGAGAGAAAATGATTTAGAGCTGCACTAAGGGAGGGTCAGGTTGGACATTGGGGAAAATTTCTTCATGGAGAGTTGTCCAAACGTGGGTCCAGCTGCCCAGGGCAGGGGTGGATCCCCATCCCTGGAGGGATTTCAAAGCCCTGCAGGTGTGGCACTTGGGGACATGGGGCAGTGGTGGCCTGGGCAGTGCTGGGGGATGGTTGGACTCGATGGTCTTCAAGGGCTTTTCCCTCCCTGATGATTCTGTGACTCCCTGCAAAGCACGAGGCAGCCAAGAAAAAGCAGGTCTGTTTGTGGAAAGTCTGTTTTCCCACAGCCAGGGGCCCGAGGAGCAGACCTGACTTCATCCAGCTGGTAGTTTGGGAATGGGATGTCCCTGAGCAACCTGGGATAGCAGGAGGTGTCCCTGCCCATGGCAGGGGTTGGAATGAGATGAGCTTGAAGGTCCCCTCCAATCAAAACTATTCTATGATTTTTGAATATTTTGGTGGGAAATAAGAGGAAGAGGATGCTTGAAACACCAAAATATCCCAAAGGGATTAGGAGGAGGTGAGTTGAGTGTCTACAGCTGTGGATTTAACAGTATGTTCACAGAGGGCAGGAAAGAGGCTTGGAATTTGTAAGAGAAGCCTCTGATATTATGAATATATATAATAAAATAAATCTAATCGAACAGTCCCTGTTCAGTCTTTTTTAAGGTAAATGTCAGTTTGAATATTTATGGAACCAGGAGAGAGAAAACAAAAATTTCCCTCAAAGTAGGAAGACCTAAAATAAGAAAAAAAATTAAAAAACCAGATAAAAGTTTTAACTAGGAACTAAGAAAAAGAAACAGAGTCCCCTTATCACTCTGAAACAGGGAGAGGAGGAGACTCCTTGTACCTCAGCCAGGGTAACCTGCAGCAAAATTCAGTCTTCCAAGGCAAGGATGATGCCCACTGAATGCACAAGAGAGAGGAGCCCACCAGATGAATTTTAAGGCACATAAATTTACAAAGAGGAACTGGAAATCTCCCATGCAAGAGCAGCACTAGACACTGAGACTTTGAGACCGTGAGGGTGCACAGGGATAACCACAGGAAAGGTTTCATTCTGAACTGATAATACATTAAATACATATATTAGAGATAGATTTATAGATAGAAAATGTACTATCTATACACAGAAAATGCATTATATATATATTTATACAGCTAATGTATTATCTGTTCACTCTATAGACACACTATATATATATATGAATGTAATTTAATTAATATTCATGAAACAACAGTAGCTGATTGCCAATTTTTATCCTATCCTGAGGACACCGATTTTCCTTAGGAATACTGATTTTCCTACAACACCTCACTAAAAAAGTGCTCTCTGTTTTCTACAACCTAAAGTCAAACTCTCATTTGGAGCCTCAGGAACAGTTCACATTCATTAAAATAACATTCATTAAGCACTTCCTATTGCTCAGCATTGACGTTCTCTGGAATTCTGTATAACGTGACAACTGCTGGGATTTTTGGGGCTGCAATCCCAGAGTGGTTTGGGTTGGAAGGGACCTCAGGGACCATCCAGATCCAACCCTGCCATGGGGGTCCCACCTTGTGCCTCAATAAGGATTTTAGGGCAGGTGGGCACCTCCTCCTCCTCCAGTGAAGGTTTGGGTGACACGATGACCTTGAGCCCACCGAGGCATAGAAAAGCTCAGCCATGCTTCCCCCTGCTCTCAGCCTCTCTCGGTGGAAGAGGCTGGGTGGAAACTGCTGCTCCCGGGAAAACGGGGAATTTGGGGTTTTCTTGGGGAAGGGACGAGGCTTGTGAGGAGCCACCACGCGAGGGAGCCATGGCCTCAGAAATTCATAGGTTTGGAGGGCTTGGAACCAAAGCGGGCACAAATGGTCAAGAATCACAGCCCTGGTGCACAGAACATCCCAGACAGCCCTTCAGAAAAGCCGGGCAGAGGAAAAAATCCTCAACTTGGGAGAAAAAATGACATTTTTCTGCAGTATTCTTGTTTATGAGTTAACACCGAGAAAGTTTATGGTTGTAACAGTGAGGTGTGTTATTTCTGCCCCAAAAGCAAGATAATTTGATAATAAGATCAATCAAATTCACAGGCAAGAGTAGGACAAGTTTGACCCCCAGAAATACGAGATGAGAGATATAATATCAATCAAATTCACAGGCAAGAGCAGGATGAGTTTGACCTCAGAAATATGAGATGAGAGGTACAATATCAATCAAATTCACAGGCAAGAGCGGGACGAGTTTGACCCCCCAGAAATACGAGATGAGAGTTACAAAACTGTTATATTTTGCCCCATAAATTGTGCTGCTGCCCCCAGTGAGTATTTTGAAGTGTTCAGTCCAAAGGGCTTTAACCACACAGCCTGGATGTCTCCCTGTACCAACATCACTCATCACCAAGTGGGTGCTAAAGCAGCCAAGGTGGTTTTTCACTCCCCAGGTTGGTGTAGATACAGAAACACCGGAAAATATTTAAATCACAAGTTTAAATGAGTCAAGCTGAGCTTGTTTTGGCACCGTCATCCTCCCCTGGCTGCTGCTGCCATGTGCACTGGGTATGACTGGGTTCTCAAGCAAAGGGTGGAATTACAGCCTGGATCACCCCAAGTGCAGCAAAGAGAGTGGATGTTCTCACAACCTTAATTCCTGCCCTTCCCCGTGTCAAATGGTTGATTCAAAACCAAAATAAAGGTGCTTTCCTGCAATCCTGTGCCATTTCCACTGCAGAACACCCTGCAGTGAACTTGTGGATATTCATCTACCCCTGCCACCACTCAGATGGCCTAAGGTTTGGCCAAAAGTCATGGAATCAAGTGTTATCAGCAGCACTCCACTCCCAGTCCTGATGGATGCAATGGGATGCAGAGACACAGCACCCCCCCAGCATGAGGGCAACCCCCTCTCAAATGCTGGAGCCCCAAGTCTGGAAAAGGCAAGACTCAGGAACCAGAACCCCTGTACTGGGAAGTGTTGTCACAGAATCATGGAATGGTTTGGGTTAGGAGGGTCCTTAAGGATCATCCCATTCCACCCCCTGCCATGGGCAGGGACACCTTCCACCAGCCCAAGCGGTTCCAACCTGGCCTTGGACACTCCCAGGGATCCAGGGGCAGCCACAGCTTCTCTGGGAAATCTATTCCAGTCCTTCCCCACCCTCCCAGCTAGAAATTCCCTCCCAATATCCCATCTAACCTGCCCTCTGGCAGTGGGAAGCCGTTCCCTGTGTCCTGTCCCTCCATCCCTTGCCCAAAATCCCCTCTCCAGTCTCTTGGAGCCCCTTTAGGTACCAAACCATGGTCCACTGTGGTTCCCCTCAAAGGCATTAAAACAGGTTACAGCAGTTTGGAAGAAAAAACCATCATGAAGGAAATGTATCATGTATCAAGAGTCTTCCTGAAATACCAAAATACCAGGATGTTTCTCTCGCCCTGAATTCTTCACAGCAGCTCCATAAGCACTTCACATGTTTTGCAAACTTTAAAGTATGAAAATGAGCTTAAATAAGGTGTCTTCACAGAGCAAGCCAAAATATTGGGGAACATTATTATATACCTGTCCCCAGTCTCTCACTTCTCACAATGTCACGGGATCCAAAAGCTTAAAGACAAAACTTTTGAGGCACAACTTCCACCTACACCCGAATCCTCAGCTCTCCCCATTGAAATCCAGGTATTGTGGAGCAGGAGGGTGCCAGGATGTGAAGCTCCACATCTTCTACCTACTAATTACCACCAGAAGAGAGCTTTGACAGTGCACTGGATCCTTCTCAGAGGCCTCATTTGCTCTCCTTACCTTTATTAACTAACCTGTAATTAAAAGAGCTTGTGACAAAGCGACACGACTGCTTTGCTCTTCTCTTCTTTGCTAGATGCACTGGGCCATTCATGGTCATACCACTGGTTTTCTAATTAATAAACAGTATTTTATTTATTTAATGCATTTATTGATGTATCATAATCATGGAATCCCAGAATTGTTTGGGTTGGAAGGACCTTAAAGACCATCTCCTTCCACCCCCTGTCATGGACAGGAACACCTTCCACTATTCCAGGCTGCTCCAAGCCCTGTCCAACCTGGCCTTGGACACTCCCAGGGCTGGGGCAGCCAGAATTCAGCACAATCCCTGCACTGCCACAGCTCACATGAGAAGAAGTTTCCCCTCAGTCAACCAATTCTCCTCTTTCTAAAGATGACCTTTATCAAGAATACATCCTTTTTTTTTTTTTCCATTTGTTATTAATTGCTGTCTGAATCTCCTGCTTCAGATACAAAAGACAAACAACTCTTCCTCTCCCTGTAACAATTAGCAGGGATGACAAAGCTCAACTTTCTAACTTAGTTAATTCAGCATGTCAAAAAGCAATCTTCCCCTGGTAATTTCAATACACTGAATGTCACAGAAAGGCCAAGTGACAGATTGCTGCATTTCAGTCAGAACACTCATCCTACTAAAAATACAATCACTGATGTTCAGATCATATTTTATATGTGCTGTACAATGTTTGGTTTGTGGGTAGCCTCTTGGCATCTTCTTTGCCCACCTTTCATACAATAAAAGAAAGAATTCACGTTGCATTTTGAGTCCTAACATCAGTTTTGAGAACCACATAGACAGGTGAGCCTAAAGCATGAGACTTCAATTGAATTCTGAGCTCAGATTGGACAAAATTAATCTGTAATCCATCATTACTACTCAATAATTCTGAGTTTAGCTTCAATAATGCTGCACTATGTTTCCAAGGCATACTCAGGAGACTGCAAAGTCCCTCAAAACCAAATTAAAACCCTTTCCCAATCATTCCCATGCCCCGTGTTTAATCACATTCCTGCAACTGCCTGAGCTCCATTCCTGCAGTGTGAGGAGGCTCCAGTTGTAACCTGAATTTCAGGGCTGTCATCTACATTGTGCCCCTTGTGTCAACCATCTTTCCATTAATTCTTTGGTTCCAAATTATTTTGATCTACAGGAAATTCTTTGGCCTTCTTTCCCAAGGATACCCCCATAACCTCACCACTCTCCAAAGCTCAATAACACAACCTCCATCTGGGCATTCCTGTGTGTGCTTTTCCTCTCTATTCCCGGGATGTGGCTGCAGAGCACTGAGGATCAGGCCCCAGCGTGGGTGAACGTTCTCTGAATAGTCTTGCCTTTCAATTGTCAGACAGCAATCGACTGAAATCAGGAGAAAAATGACTATTCTGACAGCCTTTGATAAGCCATTGGCTCAAAAGCTCCTTCTGCTCCAAGTCTCCTGTGCCTGTCAGATCCTCACTCAGGCATGTGGCACCTGCTGGGTGTGATGCCCATTATTGGCATGCAATGGCACTGATGTTGGTCAGTTTAATTTGTCCTTCAGGTGTGGGAAGTTTGACAAATCCCTGATTTTTGCCCAATCTGAAGCTGTTCCAGATGGACACAAGTGCCAGTGGTGGAAAGAGGAGTTACACCAGAGCATGAAGAGTTACAGCAGAGTGAACATGAGACAGAGCCTTGTGTGCCACACCTTGACCCAACTATGCTCTATATTGACATTAAATTCTAGGTCAGCTGGGGGGATCAAGCCCCTGATGAAGCACTAACTGTGTGTCAATGCCTGTACATGGGAAAGCAGCACAGTCTGATCATCTCACTTCAGGCTCTGCTCATCTGCTCCTTCCCAGTTTATCCACATGGCCTGGAATACCTGTACAACCTCTCCAGAAAATTAATTAATCATTAAGATGAGTCCTACATGGAGCAGTGCAAGACAGGACCACTTCCAGGCTCTACACACCCCTGTATATAATGGCATCAGAAACACATGTGGCTTCATCAGAGCCTTAAGGAAATGCCTCCTGCAAAGTACCTACAGAAGTGGCAATGAGCATATTAATTAATAATATCCCACTGCCAGGGAGAAATACTTCATGTAGATTCAATAAATCGTGGCTGTTTGCATCATGAACAACTTGAAGACCAAAAGCTGTGGGTTTGGTCCCAAAAATGACCTCAAACCTGTTAGTTTCACAAGTGTAAAGATGTGTCTGCATCCCATCCAGGTTTTGGTACCTTCCCAACTGGCTTCTTAATCCAGATCTCCTCATTTACAGTCATTTTTATTCCTTTGTTCACAGTGAGGAGTTCAAGGAGAAATAGTGAGAAAAAAGAAGAGTAGAATAGTGGTAACACACCAAGAAAGGTTCCTGAAACAGGTCATTCTCAAGAGATGGCAGCCATAAATTCCCATTGTGTTCTGTACCCTTTCTGGATGCCTAGAAAGAACTGCACCTCTAAGTAATCAGAAAAAACTTTAGTTCATTAAACAAACCTTAAGGGGAAGAGTAAATGAGAAGTGTTTTATATTCAGTGTCATCAATTCAGCTGAAAACATGTTTGTGCCACTCCATGAAATGAATGCTTTTTATAGTGCCGTTCCTGCCAACGTTGCCTCATGAACATAATAAAATTAAACATGTAAAACCAGCTCTGGAGATGGGAGTTAGCAAATAAATTCCAGAGAAAAAGCAATGCACACTTCCAAACAAACAGCTCATCGGATAAAAGGAGCAAAGATGGGTAAACTGAGGAAATCACAATGCAGGGGGGGCATTGACTTCATATACAGGTCAGAGGGAAGGGAGAAAGACCCTGAAGTCCTTCCAGGGTGTTTCTGAAGCCCCACGTTATGGCATTGGCAGCACCACCACAGCCCCCAAAAGTGATTCATTCCAGATGTTTCTGCATCAGACCCACCCACAGAAGCTTCCAGGGAAGGAGGATCAACTCCATCCCCAAATGTGGCTTCACACCACTGCTGCAGGAGTGACCCTGATGGCCACTGAACCAAGGACTCTGATGGAGAAGACCTTTAAGATCGTGGAGTCCAACCATCCCCAGCACTGCCCAGGCCACCACTGCCCCATGTCCCCAAGTGTCACATCCACAGGGCTGTTAAATCCCTCCAAGGATGGGGGCACAGCACTGCCCTGGGCAGCTGTGCCAGGGCTGGACAACCCTTTCCGGGGAGAAATCTTCCCTAATATCCAACCTGGAATATCCCCTGGTGCAACTTGAGGCCATTCCCTCTGCTCCTGTCCCTGTTCCCTGGGAGCAGAGCCCGATCCCCCCCAGCTCCCCCCTCCTGGCAGGGACTTGCAGAGCCAGAACGTCCCCCCTGAGCCTCCTTTTCTCCAGGCTGAGCCCCCCCAGCTGCTCCAGCCCCACCTTCCCTTCCCTGGACAGCCACCCTTGTCCCAAGGAACCACCAAAGCAGGATTACAGCTGTTCCCATGGACATCCTGTCCATGAGGAAGGGGAGGACCCTCCCAAAGCTGAGCAGCCACCCTTGCTGTCTGCCAGAAATTCAAATTCTCATCTTGCTGTTTTCTATTCCTCAGCCAAACAACCAAAATCCAGGTGAAAATGAGGGAGGGAATAGTTTAGTTTTGGGGTTTCTCCTGGGAATCTTTAGGCATAGGAAAAAGGTCCATCCTCCCTCGATCCCAACAAACCCTCCCGAGGCTGCAGAGCTCAAAGGACTCTCTCCCTTCCCCAGCTGCCACACAGTTATCTCAAAGCAGCTGAAAGGAGGAATAGAAAGCTCACAAAGGTCTCCAGAGTTATGCCACAGTCATCAAATACCAGAGGAGTTTGGAAACCACTGTTGTGGCCCCGAGTGGGAGCAAACCTCTCCAAATAAGGCAGCATTTCTCCTCCAACGTGCAGGAATTGGCAGCTCCCTCCTGCAGTTTAGGGAAGATTTCTCCAACACATCAGCCAGCTAGCAAATGTCAAAGAGCCTCCTTCTCTGGCTTTGCAGGGCAATCAGAGACTTTCATCTGCAGGAAGGGGTTCTGATAAGGTTTCCAGGTGGGAAACAAGTTTCTGTGTTGCCAGGATGATGGAGGTGAAGGGAATTCCCAAATGAGCAAGCAATGATGAATGAGGAACCCCCAGGCTGCTACTCCAAATTGTCCCCTCTCACATCCCCATAATTTACAGAAAAACATGGGATCAACATCAAATTCCAGCAACGTGCTGGGAAACATCAACAGGATCAAAAGCAACATGGCACGACAAAGAGGAGATCCTGGTGGCAAAATGGTCATAAAGACAAGATATTCCAGAAAGGTCTCACGATATTCCCTTCAGAGGGGCCAGACAACGCTGTATGTTTTTAATACTTAGCTATAGGTATTTCCCTCAGAAAACTAAGGAAATTCAGCTTCACTTCCCACTAAAAGGCTGCAGGACAGATATTTAAAACTTCCTGGAGAGCAGATCTTCGAGCCAGGCTGCCCTGGGTGCTGGTGAACCAGGAGATGATCTGGCAAGTGCTTAGCAACAATCTTCCCCAATTTTTTTGAACCTCCACCAGCCTCCCACGGAGAATGACAAGGAGTTATTACCTCCTGACAACGAGCTCTTTCTTCTGCTTCTTGTCCCATTAGGCCCCTGATCTCTGATGCTTCTGCACAGGAGGTGCTTTGAATATCTAAATACCTAAAAGCATGATTGTGTGCACAAAAGGCTCCTCACAGCACTGGGGATTTGGGGCTACTGAGCGCAAAATCCTCAGAGTGAGGGATCTGGCAGGTTTTGCCTCTGAAACGTTCAGCATTTCAGATCTCAGAGCGAGGGGGGCACTGAAAAAACACGGTTTCAGTTATTTATTGAACTGTCTGTCAGCATTAGTGATGTTTATATATGAATTCACTTCTACATTTCCACTTCCTGAATAGCAAATAAAAAGAAGCAACTGACTTAGTCCAAGAAAATAAGAAGAAACTGGAGGCAAACCCCAATTTTGTGGGATTTAAAACCTCAAGGCAGATCTCTTCAATGTACAGAACATTTTCCTTTCCATAAACAAGTAACAGAATCCAGACCAGCATCTGTTTCACTGCCAAATCTATCCTATCGAGATATTCACACACAGACAGCAAATTCAAGAGGAATCAAAGACAACCAGGTGTTGGGGGCACTGAATAAACCAGGTTTTGATCCACGTCAAAGCAGGTTGGGCACTTTGCAGGGGTTAAAGGGACTAAACCCAGAGGGGCAAAACACAGAGGAGGGGTTTAATTCTGCTTTCCCCACCGAAAAGCTTGTCCCACCCCACGCACAAAGCCAAACCCGCAGCTGATGGCAGGGGAGGCCATGGCAAAATGCAGCTGGGCAGACACATGAGAAATGCTTTTCTTCAGAGCCCACCCTGGTTTGGTCACCCCTTCCACCCACATGACGTCAGGCTGAGGTCTTTTATGTGGGCAATTAATAACTCTCACCCAGCCCTTGATTTATCTGCCTTGACCATGTGTGGGTCACATGGAGATGGGCTGTGTGACTTATTACCTTGTGGAGCCAAGCAAAGAACCCCCAGACAGTAAAAACAAGTTTTTCTATTTCTTAACTTCAGGAAGAAAAACCATGTTTATGTATTTCAAGAGGGACATTTGGCCTAAACACACACTTCCCTCTTGATTTATTATTCAGATTTATAAGCGTGCTCTCTTCAGTGTTTGAGTTACACATTCCTCCTGTGCTGAAAAACAAGGATTATTGAACCACAATGCCTTGATTTAAGCCTGATTTTCCCATGCACCATTTTCTTTCCCCTGCAAGTCCAGCCTTTCATGACTGAGTTCTTCCTGCTGCCACAAAGTGATTTGCCAAGCACAAGGTTCCCCTTGTTTGGCTCGTGCATGGAATACCATAAAATCCAACCAGAGTGTCTGCATTGACTAAACCTTTGTTTAAAATGAACCATGGATGCTCAGCATGGCCTTTCCCTCCACAGCCCACTGGAGACAGCTCAGGAGAGGCAAAAAAACAAACAGGATTCCTCCCAGGATATTCCCAGAAGGGCCCACTGAGCAAACAGGGACTCCCATAGTTCAGAATTCAACTTTTGAGTTGTATTTCATGAAAAATAAGTCCTCATCCCAACAAAGCACAATCATTGCATTGCACAGAGGGGTTCACAAGGCAGAGGTTTCTTTTCTGGGTGAGTAGCAAAGAAATCATGAGAAACAAACTGTCACCTTTCCATTTTCAGAACCCTGAATATTCACCTTTCCCTTCAGAGACAGCTGAACAAAGCCAAGGACACCTGAACCATAATTCTTCTCACATGGCTGAACATTGACTCTGATTTATTAATTAAAAGCCATTAATAAATGTAAGCTGCAAAGCCATGAAGGTTCTTGCAGCTCTGCTTCCAAAGTGGACTTTGGCATCCCAAGATCAAATCAAAATGTGAGAGGGGACTCTCTACCTTAGATTTACCAGGTATTCTCTACCCAAACTACAGCAGCTGGAGCCAGCAGGAGCTTCACTGAGCTCTGTGTCCCCAAGGTATCAGGGTTTCAGAGTCACTCTGACATCTCTGGGCATCACTATCAGGTAAAACTCAGCTAAAACTCAGACTCTCACAATGGCAAGGCCCGAGCATCTCTGAAATTTAGTATTGTTTTAAATCCCAACCCTGCACAGACCCAAAGCCATCCCGACCACAAACTCTTCATCAGCCCAGACCAAGTCCCCTCTCAGGCTGAGGCAGGGGAGGTTTGGATTGAACAGCACACCATTTTCAGTCACCAAAAGGGTGGTCAGGCTTTGGCACAAACTGCCCAGGGCACTGGTGGAGACCCATCCCTGGAAGTGTCCAAAAAACAAGTGGAAATGGAGGTGTGCAATATGGCTTTGTGGCCATCAGGTCAAAGGGTGGACTTCATGACCTTGAAAGCCTTTTCCAACCTCAGTGATTCCATAATTCCAGTAGGGTTTGCAGAGATTCCCAAAACTACCAAATTAAACCTCAGCCTGAAGGGGCCTGTGGTTCTCAAAGGAAAGCCAATCAAATTATTGATTACACTGAGCTCAAGAACCTTCTTTTTTTGCCAGAGCTGGTCTGTGAGAGGACAAAAGACAACAGGTTTGGAAAAACTCTCCATGTTGAAGAAAAACTATTCCCTCTGCTCATCCATCAGATATAAAGTTATATTTTCAGTACAGTCAACATTTAGCCTTTTCCAGACTTATTTTCCATCCTCTCAAACTGACCCCCAACAATTAATAAGCAGTAAAAAAATATACTTGAAGGCAAAGAATAAAAGCTCTCTGAAACCTTAAGCCCACATGTAAAATTAGAGATGGTGCTTGTATCTGGAAACTTAGAAATGAATCTGAGCTTAAAGAAGGGCCCATGGTAAGTTTAACACTCCAATTGCAATTTCACAGGAGCAGAAATATCCCCTTGAACATATTCCATGGTGCCTTTTGTCATGGACACAGCTCCCAACGTGAACCTGATCCACAAACTGGGCAATTACAGCCCACTCAGCAAACAGGGGGTTCTTTGTGATCGTTTCTCTCCCAAGATGCTTTTAAAAGAGATGGTTTGATGTTTCCCACAGACCTTTTTCTAAGGCAGTGCTGAACAATTTGATAATTAAGTATATAAAAAAAGAAATCTATGCTAACCAAAGGTACATAACATGGAAAGGCTTTCTGTGCTCCAACAACCTCGTGGCTGCGTGTGGACAAACAACAATGCTGAGAAAGTGAAGAACTGGATAGAGATGAATTAAATCCAAAGAAAACAAAGGCATACTAAAAAGATTCCTATAAAAAAAAATAAAACACAAATACATAATTGTGGAAACTGAGGTCAGCAATTATATTATTGGACAGGATCTTTGTGTGAGTCTCTCCTTGCTCATCATCCAGGTGGTTCCCAGCCCTGAAGGGCCCCAGTAGCTCTCAGTCCCAGCAGACTGGCCCTTCCTAAAGCCATTGTGCAAGGGGAAGGCAGAATTTCCTCTTTGCAGGGGGAACACAAGGAAAAAAAGGGTTAAATCCCTCGTGCAAAGCTGCACAGGATCCTGAGGGAATAGGAAATCCCGGAATGAAAGGGCTCTCCTGCATCCTATCCCTGTGAGGTGCCTGCTGGGGTGGACACACCTCGTAAAATTAGCTGAGCCAAACTGGTCTCTTTAGTTTTTTACCTCCAAGTTCATGTCTCTCTCTGTTTTTTATCTTGCCATGTCCTTCTCACACACCTTCATGGCAGCAAGGGCAAACCAGCCTGAAACCCTCCCTCTCCACCCCCCAGTGACATCCCGGCTACAGCGCTCCGGGATTTTCTCTGGGATTCAGCTGGCATGTTTCACGTGGTCATTTCCTTGACTAAAACCCTCTCACCTTCTCAGGGTTAAAGGGAATTTCTCCAGGGTTAAACACACGCAATTCCCTATAAAAAGAGACCAGAATCCTTCCTGAGCAAGAGTCAAGCCCAGAGCGATGCCTAAGATGGGTAGTTGTGATCACAACACCTTCCCTTTCCAGGCAAATTCCCAAAAGGATTTCTGACATTGGCAGTGGGAAGATCCCAAGCCAGGACTTTGCTCAGCGATTTCATTCAGCTTGTTTTGTTGCATCACTTGTTTGCTCAGTGTTTATTCCCAGGTTTTGTTGTCGTGTCACCTCCATCCCCACTCGGCTGCCCTTGTTCACCACGTGGGTTTCTACACTCTCACAATCCTTTGAGCTTCAAGTGGCTTGGAAAGAAAAATGATAAAAAAAAAATCACACTATGAGTTCACAAAACAATGTATGAATAAGTCATTTCCTCCTTTAAATACACCTCTGAGTAAATGATCCAGAGACTTTTCAAGAACCATTTACATAACAGTCGCTGATGCAGCCTTCAAATTTTCATGTCAATCTCAGAGTGGCATTTTAAATCACCCCATTTTCCTAAGCGAGGTGAGCGGATTTTAAGAGCAGATTTTTTTTTTCCAACTTCCAGAGCCTTTCTTTGAGTTGCAAACCTTTAAATGTTGAATTCCCCTCTTCTTCCTTCATTAGGGGTAGCGCAGAAATGCCAGAAGTGCTCTGGGTGTACAACGTGGAATCCAAACGCTGCCGGGTGCTCCTTCAAAGGGTACATTTTTCCCTCTTGCAACTACAAATGCCATAAATTTCAGCAACTGTCAATCCCACTTCACAGTCTGCAGCTCGAAAAGAGAATTTGGAGGCTTTGCTAGATGTGAGTAACCATCTACTGCAGTGCTATGGGAAGACACCAATGAATCACAAGATGCTCAACTAGTTGCAAATAAATTTAGGTAATTTCCAGGCATAATTCATAGGCAAGTAAACAAGGGAGTGGAGTTTGGCTTCTGTGTGGGTTTCTCAAGTGTTGTAAGAACACCTGTGATTCCTTGGGCTCAGCATCCAAGAACAGGCTCAAAGGGGAACATCTCCCTCAGATCCCGTTGGAGCTGGAATAGCAGTAAGGAAGGGGGGGGTCAGTCCCTTCTCCAAGGTAAGAAGGGACAAGACAAGAGAAAAGGGTCTCAAGTTGTGCCAGGGGAGATTTAGGTTGGGTATTGGGGGAAATGCCTTCATTGAAAGGATGACCAAGCACTGGAAGGGGCTGCCCAGGGCAGTGGTGGCATCACCACCCCTGGAAGTGTCCAAAAAACATGTAGATGTGGCACCTGGGGACATTGGTCAGTGGTGGACCTGGCAGTGCTGGAGGAACACTTGGACTTGATCTCAGAAATCTTTTCCATCCTTAATAATTCTGCATAGAGAAGATTCTGGATGTGGTTAGGGTTAGGTTAATCCACAAATTGGATCATCAAGGGGTCACAAGCTCCATGTGCTGCTCCAGGGCATCACCAAGAAGTTCTCCTTTGCCTCGGGGTGTCCAGGGCTGTGCTGAAGAGCCTCCTTCTCCTTTTGATTACACAGATGGAGCCAAGGACTTCTGCTGCCAGCCTGGGAACAGCAACCAGCATCAAATGAGCTCCTCTTGAGGTGTCTCTGCACTCAAAAGTCTTCCAGCACAAAGGGAAGGGCAGAGACTGA
>JAWWTY010000160.1:2171188-2192039 GCA_035222235.1 Margarornis squamiger | reverse complement strand
TCCCTGTGTCCTGTCCCTCCATGCCTTGTCCCCAGTCCCTCTCCAGCTCTCCTGGAGCCCCTTTAGGCACTGGAGGGTCGCTCATCTCCAGCTTCACTCCTAACCCCTTGAGCTGCCCTGTCAATACCCAAACCCCTGTGCAGAAGGGAAGCAGACAGATTTCTTTGGCACCACTTCCCTGCTCCACGAGCAGAAGACAGTCATTAGCTGTACCCTGTGCCTGCAAGTGTGAAGGCTTTTGTTTCAGAGCGACAGTGACAGGAGCCTGAAGGGTGGGTAGAAACCCTCAAGGCAGCAAACCCTCAGCACCCCTTGGCAGGCACATTTCAATGAGCTGCTCGCTCAGTCACAGGCTCCTCTCCTTTGTTCCAGCTCTGTTGTGATCTTTCAACAGCCAAGCGTTACTTAATTCAGGACTTTGTCACATAAAAGAGGTTTTCATTCTTTTCCAGAGGAGGTTTTCAGGAGAGATTTGTTCTTGCTGGGGAGCATTCTCAGCAGCAAATCTATCCTAATTGTGTTTTGCAAACCAGAGTGCTAAATACTTATTAAAGCATATTTTTTTTTGCTAATTACTTGCAAGTGGAACTTGCTTTTTTAACCTTCCCAGGAAAACAAAGAGCAACCACTCACCCTCCACATCTTTGGACTGTTGGAGTCCAAATGTCTTTTCATGAGAAGGAGGAATTTTGACACTCTCCCTGTGCCATTTTGCTGCAAACCTCAGGTTAAACAAGGTCTCCACAAAACTGCACCTTGCTCTGAGCTGAGGGACTTTGTAAAGTAATTTTAGTCACTAATTTCTCTAACGAGCTTGAGCCTGGTAGCTGTCAGAGAGAGAAACACACACAGAATTCCCTGTTTCCTTTTGGCACCACCTGCCTTGCTGGCTTGCCCTTCATATTTTCCCAGAACACATTCCCTGTCCTCATCCATTGTCTTTATGTCCTCAGAATTCTTCTAATTTGGGTTCTTCTAACTCAAGCAAAGATATTTTCCCATTATCCACATGTGTGATTGTGGGGATAGACCAAAGACAGGATCTCCCACACCCAACAGTTCTAACTCCATCCCTGTTCCCAAAGTCCCATATAGCCCTGTTTTTCTTGGATTCACACAGGAAAGCAATTTTATGTGGGTTAATAAATCAAGGTCGCCCCAAATAAGTCCCTGAGTGGGTTCTTGGCCACATAGAAGGTCAAGTGCAGTAACTGGTTAAACTACAGTTAGCTATCTGAGCCCTCAGAAGGCATAGAAATTATTCCAAATCAAGCCAAAAATAAATGGGAAAAATATTTACTCAAAAGCTCCAAAAACAAACCTGGTGTCCCAACAAGCTCCTGAGGCGACCCTGACACTCAGCATTAGGAGAAAAAACCACAAGAAACAGGAAAGGAAATCTGTTATTTCACCAATATCTATAAAATTCCCTCTGACCTTCAACTGGAAACTCCCAGATACTTTTCCAGACCTCGTGCCCATCAAACTCCTTGACTTCATCCACCTGAGGTCACGTCTACATGGAAATGCAACTTATTCAAGACTAAATGAGCCCAAATTTTGGTGAGTTCTCTGAGTTAAGGACTAAATCAGGCTACAGGAACCTCAGGAATTGTTCACTTGGGAGCACAGGAGTCAGGATAAAACCACTGTGACCTCCTGTTCTCCACGAGTGCCGAAGGAGGCGAGCCTGGTTAGCTGCACCAAACCCTTGGCTGAGGTGGGCTCTGAGCACTCCAGGATATCTGGGCAAAGGGAATGAGAGGAAACATCCAGAGCACAAAAAAACCTCCCTGGTTTTAAATCCCTCCTGTCAAGGCAAGTAACAAAAGAGACTCTGCTCTCAGGTTCCAGACAGCCAAGAGCCGTGTTGTCACTCAGCTGTTACAGAGCTTCAGCTGAGCAGTGTTAATTAGCTAATACCCAGGCACTTCTTCTACTTCAAAGTAATTTTCCATCCTATTAGTTTTTATAGCAGAAGTCAGGCAGAACTGACTCTATTTATCTTTTGCTCACTGGTATAGTTAGTGTTTCTTAAAATGCAGCCCTGAATAAAATCTTAATATCCCTGTTAATTTGTCACAGGTCTGCAAACCCAACTTGAAATCATTCAGAGGATCACTTCCACACAAGTCTTTTGTTTTAGTTCAGCTTGTCTTTTTGCCTAATTTAGTATGGCTTGCCAGTACTGAAATTAAAATTCTTGGGCTAATTAATTTTTGCACCTCAAACTGAATTGAGTTTTGGGGATTTTTTTTCCCAATTTTTGATACCTTCCTCTAAAAAAATTCAGTCTGTGGCATGTGAAATCAAAGGAGAGTTGGGGAAATTTACAGGGATTAGAAAACTTTACAGGAATTATGAGGTTTGACTGGGATTACAGGGTTATGGAAGTTTTGCACCTCCACAAAGCCAGTAGATAAAACACAAAGTCTGGAGGCAACAAGGGTTTGGTAAGATGGGAACCCACAGACTTTCCCACCTCATTTCCATGAGAAAAAGAAGGAGACACATTAAAACTCATTTTCACAGGCAGAGATACACTGGTTGTAGGATGAGAGAAACCCAAAACACCTATAACAAACAACTTTTCCACCTCAAAGGGGTGAAGTTCACCCCAGGAACACCAGTGGAGATGGATGTGATGTCACAACTTGGGCTTTTACACTAAAATGATTTTATGGCATCAGGTTGAGCCTCAGGTATTTTCCTCTTATTTTCTTTAATGTACAAATTCCTATTTAAGCATTACCATGCCTTTAACACTCCAGAGTCCCCCAGACTTTTACACTAATTCTTACAGGTCTTTCTACTGTTCTGCCTTTTTCCAGCCCACTCCTCACTTTGGATGTTTCCCCAGCTAAGAGAGCAACATCCTCCTGGCTCATATTTGCCCACAGCAGAGTCAAGATCAACTCTGATAACTGAAGCAAGACTAGCAATAAATTGAAGCCACTCACATTTTGCAGTCCAGTGCTCCTGTGCAAGGCCCAGAATACACAGAAGGTGACACCTGATGTTCAGGTGTGACTCCAGCAGCACAAAGGACCAGGGCTGGAGGCTGATCCCCAGCAGAACTTGCCTCCTCACCTTCCTTTTGCTTTCCCTACCAAACCATGTAAGACCATTTAGGGGTGTGATATAGCCCAAGGCAGAAGGCAATTGGAGCTCAAGTCAGATGAGGAGCAGCTGAGGGTGTTTAGCCTGGAGAAAAGGAGGCTCGGGGGGACCTTCTGTTCTCCCAAGGAATAAGGGATAAGACAAGATGAAACAGCCTCAAGTTGCATCAGAGGAGGTTCAGATTGGATATTGGGGAAATTCCTGCCTGGAAAGGGATGTCCATCCCTGGCACAGCTGCCCAGGGCAGTGGTGGATCCTCATCCCTGGAGGGATTTCAAAGCCCTGTGGATGTGGCACTTGGGGACACGGGTCAGTGGTGACCAGGGCAGTGCTGGGGGATGGTTAGATTCAAAGATCTCAAGGTCTTTTCCAACCTCAGTGATCCCAGGATGCAAGGCACGCAGCGTTTCCCCACGTTTCCAGCTGTGCCCTGTCCCTCAGTGACCGACGTGCCCAATAAGCTGCTGAACAGTTGTTTCCTTTCTCCCTGGGAGAAGGAAAACCACTGGTTTTTCTGCCCTCTTTCCCCGTTGCCTCGTCCATCTTTCTGCACCACTGGGGATCTCTGAAAGCCTGCAAAGAATTCGTTTGAGACCTTGGAACGGGTAAAGAGGCACCTGCTGAAGGCGTGATGGCAGCGCCGTCCTGCATATCAGCTCCTGTCCCTGCTTCTCATTCCTCTGGGCTCTCTGAGCCACCAGACCTTCATCCCGCAGGTTCTGAGAGTCTTTGGGGAAGCTCAGACTGTGAAATGTGCTCGTCTGGCACCGCCAGGGTCAGACCCCCAAGGCATTTGTGTCCAATATCACCCGGATTTACAAGGAAAAAGGTTTCAGCTGCATATTTTATAAATCATCACCAGTCACTTGAACCTTTTGAGCCTTCAGGAGTGAGGGACAGCCCTCTGGTGGGCTGTCACAGGGAGAGACACAGAAATTCCTCCTGGAGACACTTGTCACTCCGGAGCAGACCCTCCGGAGCCGCCTCTCCATCCCGAGTGCAGCAGCCTGGAAGGTGATGGGAACGAGACACGACAGCAACACCCTTCACAGGCTCAGCTCTCTTGCAGAGCTAAATTAAAGAAAGAGCAGGTGTCTGTTAAGTCTGGGCTTGCAGCTTCTCCAGATCTGTGGGGAAGTGTCAGCATCGCGCTCGCCTTGGACTGGGGCTGTCTGGGAAGGAGAGCGGGGCCGTCTGTGGGTGCCCCAACATCCCACCCGGCACAGCTCCCCCTGCACCTCACCCCCCTCTCAGGGCTCCTTCCCACTGCCACACAGCCCAGGGGGAGACCCCAAACCCCCCAGCATTCCCAACCCCTCCCTGAAAACAGAGAACGGGGTATTTGTGCAGCTCAGGGTGTCGGAGGCAGCAACGCACAAACGGGACGTCTTCAGCTCTGGTCTTCATGGTATAGAGCTTTCCACACATTCCTCTTTTAGGGAGAGAAATGCCATGGTTAATGAGTGGGAAATGGCACAAGGAGTGCCTCTTCAGTGGTGCATCACCACCAGGAAAGCCCTTCAGCCATAAATTAGCACCTTTCCCAATTGTATTTGCTGTGGTGGAACCTGAATCTCAGCGCACGATGATAAATAAATACAAGACTGCAGGAAAGAATTGCATTTACAGCCACTAAATTCCCCTGAAGTCACAACACAGCAAAGCCCAGGCCAAGAGACTACTTTCAAGGCATGATAGAAAATGCAGCTATTTAACAAAAATAGGAATTAAGGGGTTTGGAGTGTTTTTGTTTTGTTTTTTTTTCTTTTCATGAATGCCCTCCCCGGCACGAGGAGCACTCCCAGGATCTGTGAGCTCGCTCTGCTGCAGATACATCACCAAAACTGCAGCTGCTTTCCTGGATTCTGCTGTGGAAAGGGACTTTTGGCAAAGCAATGATATTTTGGAATTTATATACTTCTACCTAAATCTTACAAAAAGGTGGTTTTGTCTTAGAGGTTTAGTTTGCAAGAGAAATCCATCAAGCAGTGTCACCTGTCAAGCATAAATCAATTAACCTCTGCTGAGTAATTCTCTTAAATTACTTAAAAAGCAAAACTTCTGGAGGTACACCTGGGACTTTTTTTTTGGCTTTTTTTAACAAGACACTCATGTTTTTACCTTGGTCAGGAGCCTGGTGGTTTGCAAGTGTGGGTTTGGGCCTTACAAATAACCAGGAATAAACAGACACCTCCAATTGCAGGGCAGCCCAGGCTCCTGTCACTGCCTGAGCCACGTTTTAAAATGCAGCAGAGCTGCTTCTGTTCTTTTCCGACCTGCAAGGGGAAGAAGTGACACCTAAGGCTATGTCTACATTATTTATACCACTTTGATAGATTAAATCTTTACCACGAGGATGAGCTTTTCAAACATGCCTGAAAATGTTGAAAGATTCCACAGGTGCTCTTGCTGAGTGCAAACAAAGGCTTCTCTTTGTAGGGAGAAAACAGAACTGAAAATGGAACAAAATCCAGGGAGCTGCAGTTGCTGCTCAAAGCAAATCCTTGACTGGACATGTTGGACTTGGTTATTTTTAACTGGCATGTTTTTGGAACTCTTCAGAGTAAGAGACATTTTTATATATATATATGAGTGTGTGTATACACCGTGTCCCCAAGTGCCACATCCAGGTGTCTCCTGAACACCTCCAGGGATGGTGAATCCACCACCTCCCTGGGCACCTTATTCCAGTGCCTGACAACCCTTTCAGTGATTGGGGTTTTTTCCCTAATATTTAATCTGAATTTCCCCTCATGCAGTTTAAGTCCATCTCCTCCCAGCCTATATTTGAGAGCTGACAGAAAAGCCCAACCTCCTCCCATCAGGGAGTTGTGTCTCCCTGAGGCTCCTCTTCTCCAGGAAACCACCAACATCGATTTTTTTTTTCTTAGTTTTGGGCTAGTTAATAATTTCCAAATTTGGAGGCAAGCAAGAATAAAAATATTTAAAGGCTTTACACCAGATCCGAATCTGCCATCGGAGCAAGAACAATCTTAAATTATCTAACTGATTCCATGGATTACAATGGGATTAGTGGAACAGAGGTTGGCCCTTGAATCTGCACCTGGAGCTGTTGAGTTCTATTAAAGTCAGTAAAAGCCCAAGTGGAAGGAAGATCAGAGAATATTCTTTATTCTGATCGCTGTACCCTAAGGATGATCATGGTCTTTTTTTTTCCCTATGTCTCCATGAACAAAAGGCCAGAATTTTAGGCCTCATTTCAGCACAAAATTGCCTTAAAAAGAGCTTTCTGAAAGAAATCTCTTCCTTCTGATTCCCGAGGAGTTCATAACTGCTATTTTTAGAAAGGGAATTTGGAATTTCACAAATACAGATACTTGGAAATGTCTCTGTGCTTGCTTACTTTCTGAAAAAGACATTCAGGTCATATATTTTGTTTTCCCCAAGTGGAGAAGGCTTTGCAGTGGATGTAACCATGGCTCCCCAACTGGGAACCAGATCAAAGTGCTGAACTGGGACCCAGTGGCATGTGTATGGTGCACAGGATTTGATCCACAAGAACTGGGACTCACATTCATGGAAAACCTCCTCAGTTGCATGTGAGCATTCCCAAGCAGGGAGGAGGAGAGACCCACAAAGTCAGTCATGGATTTCCCAGCCCATTTTTGCAACATCCACTCCAAAGGTACCATCACCCTCAAGCCTCATTTATGTCTGGTTTGAGGTTTCACTGACCTTCCTACAGGTTTGCCCACCAGGGGAGGGGCAGGTGGGACATCAGAAGGAATTTCCTCATGGAAAACGTTGTTAAACACTGGCAGGGGCTGCCCAGGGAGGGTTGGAGTGCCCAGCCCTGGAGGTGCCCAAGGCAGGACTGGCCGTGGCACTCAGTGCTCTGGGCTGGGGACAAGGTGGGCATCGGGCACAGGGTGGGCTCTGTGGGCTGGGGGGGCTTCTCCAGCCTCAGGGATCCTGGGATTCTGGGATTCACTGACATGTCCTCCAGTCTAAGGTCTTTACTTTGTCCTCCCCTCAGCAGAGACACCACGAACTTCAGGAACCAGCAAACCCGTTCTCTCCATTCAAACTAAATAAGCAGAACTGAGAAAATCAGATGTCACCCAATTTATTTAAGGAAAAAGACACATTGTCCCTTGCCATGCTCTGCTCAACCATATCCTCTTATTTCCAAAAGACTTTCCTGTTACAGAATTCAGGGCTCTTCAAAACATGAGAAAGATTGAGAGGTAAAGGACTATTAGGGGTGAGCTGACAGGTATATTCTCTTTGGAAGAGCGATGACACTGCTTTAAATATTTGATGCACTGCAAAACATATGGAAAGAAAAATAATGTGAAGTTGGCTTTTGCACAATAACACCATATTTCCTGTATCTTTCTCTGTTGCAGCCACATGATACAGAACTGTAAAATAAAAAAAAAATTAAAAAAAATTAAAAAAAGCAAAATGGCAGATTTCAAATCAGTTATCACGGTGCTATCAGCTTTCAAAAAATTAATCTTTTCTTTTTTTTTCCTCCCTTTTTTTTTTTTCCATCTTTTTCCAGTGCAATCAATAAACAGGCCGTGGCCATCAATCTCCACAGCACAAGAGCAATAATTTATTTTCGGGCTGAGAGCTCCCCATGATGAATTATAGTCATTAGGGAGCATGGCAGCAGGTTACAGTGGCTTCTGAATGCTTGTGAGTGCTGCTGGCAGAATAAAGTGGGAGGGTTTGCTTATTATTATTATTATTATTATTATTATTATTATTATCATCATCATCATCATCATCATCATCTTCATTTTAAGTCACAGAACCCCAGACTGGTTGGGGACGAAGGGACCTCAATGCCACCCATCCCCACCAAATAAAGATGTAACTATTACCCCGAGAATGCACCATTCTGGGCAGCCCAGCAGAGCCAAATTTTAATTTTTCCAATCATTTGAAATGACCCTCCCAGGGTATTTTCCTCAATAAATATTCTGTATTTGCAACAGTCGAATCTGCGATGTTCTAACACAGCTCAGAGGTCAAATATTTGGAGGGGTAACCACTTTTGTTAGGGAAATGTGGGGAAAATAAGAGAAAATAAAGCATTTATCTGCTGTCCAGGTACATTAAAATGCCCACAGAGACGGGCCCATGACCTCATCTTGAATTGTACTGTGGCATCTGTGACTTAGAGACACAAAGAACGCTTTTAGTGGATTATTACGCACGGAACGTAATAAAAGTCATCTGAGCCACCCGGAGCTTAACGAGCTGCCAGAAGTCTGAGCTGAACTAGTCCAAGTGACTCTCTGTGCCAGTGAAGCAGAACAGCTTTGAGACCTTTCTTCTCAATCCTCCCCGACGTAAAAGCCTTTTTTGCTCCGGCACTCGCACAGCCAACATAAAAGAGAGGCGTCTTCAGATGGATCGCGGCACTCGGAATTAAAATAGGGCTCTCCAACGCCTTTAAGGTCACCAAAAACCCACCCAGAGGGGAGGAACAGGCGAAAGGCAGGCCATGGAGATTGGAGTTATGGCTGGAGAGTCCCTTCTCCAGAGTGGGATCAGCAGGGGGCACAGATGAGGTGGAGGGGGAGCAGCCCCAGCCTGGAGAGAAGGGGATAAAAGCCCCGGGATAAAGCCTGGGGGAAAGTTTAGTGAAGGCGCTGGAAGTGGTGGGAATGAGGGAAGGGAGGAAAAGCCCCCCATCCTCCCTTCTAATCCTGAGCCATCCAAAGCTGAGATTAGAGCTGCATTAGGAGAAAAAATGTGACAAACTTAATGGGCTTCCCATCCGGGACGTGCCCGGACACCGTGACTGCTCCTGGATCTGGGAATGACAAACAAAGGTCTGAAGGTGCTGGAGGGGAGAGCTACAAAATCGGAGCACACACAGCGTAGGTGACACTTCTGTGATCATCACTGTCTTCTGTTGGATGAACTGCAGAGGATTGTGATCCTCGAAAAATTCCAGAAACCTCTGAAAACAGGAGGAAAGTTGAGTTTTATTTTAAAAAAAGAAAAAAGGAAAAAAAATGACCACAAAACAAGGGAGAGAAATGAGTTCCAAATGATAAATTTGCACCAAAATAAAAATGAGGAGTTCATGGTTAACCCACTGGAATTTGCAGGGATCTTTTCTCAAAGGATTGCACCTGAGAGATGGATGTCAGGTGAGACATGCAGAAAAAGGCAGAAGCAGCTCCTGACAAATTCACTGGCACTGAATTGTCTCTTTTATAAAATTTTGCAACAAACACGAGCTTTGCAATTCTCCCTGACAAGGTTGTTAACTCCAGAACTGGAGTTGGCTTTGGGGAAACTTCCCACTGGAAGAGCAACAAGCACCATGCCCAAGGGAATGGAGAGCAGAAACCACCATCTCCAGGTCACCCCCTGTGGCCCCACAAACCTTGCAGCAGTTCCAGCAGTTTCTGGAAGCATTAATAGTGTCCCAAAGGAGCATTGAGAGAGTTATGGCTTAGTATCAGAACCGAGATAACCCTGGAAGTGTCCAAGGCCAGGTTGGACAGGGCTTGGAGCAACCTGGACAGTGGAAGGTGTCCCTGCCCATGGCAGGATGAGCTTTAAGGTCGCTCCCAACCCAAACCATTCCATGACTATGACGCGCCCAATGCCTCCTACACCCACAAAACTCACTTATGTGTCTCAAACCACTCCAAAGCTCCACCCCACCCACATTCACTGGCTCCAGTAAGACCAGTCTAGGTCAGGCTTCAGGTTCAGCAAGGAGCTTTGTGCTTTCTTTTCTAGTCCAAAACACAACTACTCAGAAAGACAGGAGTAACCCAGGAATGTCAGTCGTTGCTTCCATGTCTTCTCCTTTTTCCCTGTGCATTTCCCAGCTGGATGCAATGACCCCACTGCTCAGTCCCTGCTCCAAACCTGCACCACCCCAGAGCAAAGACCCCCACAACAAGCAGAGCAGAGGGAATTCAGCTCCAAACCAGGCCAGCAGTACAATCCCTCCCGTTCCAGAACCTTCCTGCTTTTACACAGCGACGGAGCCGAGCCCATTGCACATTTTTTTTCATTCCATGCAAGCTGCCATCTTGTAAGGAAGGAGGGATAAACATATGGATGGGAAATATGTTGGAATAATCACTTTCTGCACTGCTCCTTGCCTGTCTGTGTAGACATCAGAGAACACATAATAGCGAGCTCTGTGCGTGTTGTGTTATTTCACACCACCCCCCATCCCACACGGAAAAGGCATTTGACTCTGTCTAATACAAGCTGGGTTCCTCATGGATTTGCCACCAGGAGGAATCCAACTCTCTGAAGGAGTCCTGTTTATCTGCAAATTTCAGATAGCAAGTGTCAAAAGAGCATCAGCATCACGATGACCAGCGAAGACAAAGGTCACAGAGCTTGCCTGAGTTCACTGTTTTTGCCAAGGAATTAGGGGGGGAAAGAGAATCTGGCTAAAAAGCTGTTCCCCACTTCTGTGCCGAAGACTTAAACTGTTCAGACTTAAAATGATGTAAATTTAGAAACAAAGAAACAACACTGGCATAACTTTCTTTAAAGCCATAAAAACACAAAATAAGCGTTTAAGGAACTCATTTAGCTTTTCCAAAGACAACGTGGAGCCAATTCCACATGAAACAACAATGCAGGGATCCATATCCGAAGTGATTTGGGTATTCAGGCAAGGATTTGAGGAGAGGGAGAGAAGTGAGGAGCAGGGACATTACTCTGCCTGCTCTCCTTCATGATTAATAAGCAAATTACACAACCTTCTTCTTCTCCAACATTTCAGAAGCATATCTGGTCTTTTTGGGAATCTATCTTAGCATGCCAAGTAGCTGCCAAGACTTCCACACTCTCCATGCAGATGATTAAACTGGTCAAAATATTGTTATGTGAAAAAATGAGTAAGAGGATAATGAATCTCTGGATTTTGAGGCGTCTGAAAATCCTTAGGAGAAATCTGGCAGCGGGGAACAGGCTGAGGATGGGATGGAGAAGAGAAGACAGACACGAGGTCTCAAAAAGGAGTCCTGCAGAGCCTTCAGGGGTTTGCACCATTCTGTAATGGAACTTAGTTATATTCCTATTATTTTGTATGTGTGTCCATGGAATAAACACAGATATGAAGGAACACAACAATTTTCTCCTGAAAACCTGCCCCTGCAGCTGAGTGGGGCGACCACTTTCATCACACCTTGCGGCCACCGAGAGTTTGCATTTCTGGAAGGAGAATGTCATGAATTTCCACACCATTCTTCCCATGCCACGTGGTGCCAGCAGGGCACATCCACTTCATCGTTCACCTCACCTTTTCCCACATGACAAATGGGAAAGATCTGCTGGCATCACAAGGACCCTGCTCTAATTAATTACATCTTCTCACAGCAGTGCCCAGCTCACAGTGCTGTTATTAATATTATGGGAGTGCAGGCCCTCCATGTCAATGAGGAGCCTGGAAAGATGTGCAGCTCCATGGCTGGGTAGGAAAAATAGAAAAGGTTTGAGTCCTGCTTTGATCTGGGGGTGTTTTCATTCATTAGAGCAAAGTATTTCAGTAGCTCACAGGGGCTTTCAGGAGAACAGAGAGTGCAGTGACAGGACAAGGGGCAATGGCCTCAAAGTGACATAGGGCAGGGTTAAATTAGAGATTAGGGGGAAATAATTCCCTGGGAGGGTGGGCAGGCCCTGGCACAGGTTGGACAAAGAAGCTGTGGCTGCCCCTGCATCCCTGGAAGTGTCCAAGGCCAGGCTGGATGGGGCTTGAAGCAACCTGGGCTAGTGGAAGGTGTCCCTACCTGTGGCAGGGATGGGATGGGATGGGATGGGCTTTAATGTCCCTCCCAACCCAAACCATCCTGCGACTCTGTGGGTGTGAAAGCCTCAGAGCAGAGCAGCAGGAGCTCAGCTCGTGGCCTTGTCAGTGCTGGGGGATGTTTGGACTCCACAATCTCCGAGGTCTTTTCCAACACAAGCCATCCTGTGACCCCAAGAGTGTTCCCCGGACAAACCTCTTCCAGAGCTCCCACAGACACGACTTGATCTGTAAATACTCCCCCCGAAGAGCCAGCTCCTCCAAGGCTCCATTTACAGGCTGATTTCCATGCTGACAGTTTCTCTACATTTGTTGAATTGTAAAGCATGTAAAGCTCAGCAATAAAACGTCTGCAATCTGTAGCAGTAATGGGAGGCCTGTCTCATAAACAAGATAAGTTGTTTCTTGCCAATATTGTTACACTTCATAAATACGAGCTCGAGTCTGTTTTGCGTCTCCTAGATCAGTAGCAGACTTTTATTTTAATTAAACACAACATATAAAATATTCATTTCAAAAACAAACATCATTGTTTTAAAGGCATTGTGCTAAATTAAATTACAGTGCTTTTGCCATCAGGCTCTCGCACGAAGGAACAGTTTGGGATTCGGAGTGGGTTGAGACAGCACAAGTGTCCGTGGAGAACCCGGAGGAGCAAAATGGGAGCTGCCCCATGAATAAATAAAGTATTTCTATTTCCTCATAATGTAAGTGCTCATATGAACTCCTTCCAATTCCCAGAGACTCCTCATTCCAGCTGGGGCTGTAATTAAGAAACTTTATCACCTGGCAGCAAGGAAGATGCTGCCAGTCCCATTTCCTGCAGCAGAGCTACGGGGCAAGCGTTCCACTCCACACTGATGTCATTTATTGTCTCATTTCAACAGACTGGGGGTCTGTGACAGAGCCACCTCTGACAGGCTCTATCCCAAAAGTGCTTTAGTTTGGAAACTTCCCCTGGTAGCTCAACCAGGATCCCAGAAACCGATCACAACAGAGCCTCATTCAATAAAAATGCTCTTCCTAGCTTAGCAATGCCAATCCAGCTCCTGGATTTAGCAAGGAGCACAAATTCCTCTGACATGAGCCTTGCAGATGACATAAATTACAGAAACCATGCTTTGGAATTGCCAGCCAAGAAGAATTTTAGGAATTGAGGAGAAACTCTCCAGAAACATCCAACTATTGAACCAGCAATCCCTGCCATGGCCTGGGAGGGAGTTCCCATCTCCAAATGTTTCCTTCGTGGTCAGCGTGGAAAATTGGGTTGCTCAGCTGTAAATCTAGCAGGACAGGAATTCACAGTTTTCCAGGAACAGGCAGGAATTAGCTAATAGACAATATCTCTGCCACATCACATCACATCACCCTGCTGGGCCTGTGAATAAAGTTTACAATAACTGGAATTGCTCAATTATGGCTTTAAGGTCACTGTGTGAAACTAGACTGCAACACAGACCGGTGGGCAGAGCTTGTTCCCAAGCTTTATGGTGTTTAATTCCATCCTTCTACTCCAGGAAGGGACTGGAAAGAAAAGAAATGAAAAGGCAAGAAGAAGAAAATTTCAGTGGAATTTCAGAGGAGTAGAAATGGAAAATATGAAATTATTAAAGCCCTGAGATGGGCCTCTGTCTCGGGTCATGGAAAAAACAAGACGTGCCTCAAATGCTTATTCTACTTACAGTTTTCCAGAAAAGTCCTCAATCAGACCCAGAAAAGATGCCATAAAATCTCTGTCCTGACAGGCTCAACAACCTGGCACCTCGTGCAGCCCTTGAGTCCTCCGGGGGAATTATTATTGATTATCAATTATCAAGATTATCGATTATTATTGATCGATAGTAAAACATAACAGCCAATGGGCTGGATGTGGAGCACGTTCTCAACAGGGGCCTGCCCAGCCCTCCTTCCACAGGGATTCCTCTCTGGGATTTGCTGGTTTAAGCCTTAAACCTATCTTTTTCACAGAAAAAACCCAAGAAAATATTGAAAAGTTGGGTTTAAGGCTTGAAACATTGAATTTTCACCCCAAAAAACAGATGAATAACCCCTTTACAAACACCTTTCCTCTGAGGGCTGATAAGTTACATTCATCCCACACAGCAAAAAGAGCCTAAAACCCCCTTTCCTTTGCACCTCAGCCCCTTTATTTTCAGTCTGCAACTTCTAAAGCCTCAATAACACTTTCTAATAAACAAGGCTATATTTTTTTAATTTTTTAAACCAGCCTTTCCACTCAAATATCCTCCTGTTTCCTGCAGATTAATTGTTTTTTATTAAAAGCAGAGCTGACAATTGCTGTTTGGCAAGAGGCTCGATGCTTTTAGCTCAGAGAGACTTTCCCTAATCCCTTAATTTGGCAAGGCATGGACTTCCATTCCAAATTAGCACCTCCGCTGATTCATTACAAACAAATCTGGTGCAAAAGTGAAGTCATTTGAGCAGGTTTTATAACACTGTGGTATTTCTGCATTAAATAGGCAGAAAAGTCAAAACACGTTGGGAATATTTCTATTCCTTATTAATTTATATTGAAATAAAACATCATGTGAACGAACTGCAGGAATAAACAAGTGGAACTAATCAGAGCAAGTATTGCGTGGGATGGAGGAAAAGGGATTCATTGTATTCCAGGTTGGGAAGGAGTCTATGAAGTAGAATTCCTGCTTTATTTTTCTATAATCTAAGCTTACCAAGATGCTTCAAGCTCCTGCTGGGGGTGCTGAAGAAGTCAAGCAAGAATTAAATAAACTGGTCTGGTCGCTGCTTCCTGTAAGCCCGAGGTATCAGATCCAGCTTGAATCACACAGCCATTTGTTCTGCTAAAATGCAGAATTTATAAATTACCAAACTGGACTGGTACTCGATACATCAACCAACTGGGCAGTAATTGCTTTTCATGTGGATTCCTGGTCTGGGCTGTTTCCTGAGCAGCGTTTGCCTTGACTGGAAAAGTTTCTTTCAGGTTTTGAGACAACAGGGCTGTAAAAGCTGTCGATTGAGCTGCAAAATCACCAGATGGATCCTCTTTCCTTACCCTAAAACCTGATTTATTCAAAATAAACCAGCTCTCTGAAGGGATGGGGACAGATCAGGGGGCTGTAACCAAAGCCATGTTTTTGCTCTCCTCCTTTCCAGGCCATCCAAAGCTGGAGCTGGAGATGGGAAGTGATGATGGACAATCCCACTGGCTGGCAGGCAGCTGGAATTCAAAGGGACCTCTCCAAGGAGCACACATCCATCAGCAAGGCCGTGCTAAACTGGGATTTGGCTGAGAAACACAGAATTCCAGGCTCAGCAGCTCCAGAGAGGGGCTAACACGTCTCAGTGCAGACACCCAACACTCTGCACGGAGCTTTCGTCTCACGGAGCTTTGGAGAGCCCCCACCTTCTCCGAGGGGAGCCTGGACTAAAGCTGGGCTTCTCAAAGCGAGGATTTGGGTTGGCTTTGGAGGAGGTTTTGTATGACCAAAGCCTTTGTGTTGCCCTAAGCAGGTTCCCTCAGCCTCTCCCTCTCAGATGTCCCTCCTTTTCCACGCTGACCAGGGAAGTCTGACTGGAGATCAAACTCCCTACAAGGGATAAATATTTGCATCGTGGGAAAGAAGTCAGAGATTTCACTTCAGAGTAAACTGAGGGGGTTATGACTTATTATTGTCAAATAGATTCATAGGCAATAATAATTCCCACCTTCAGCACAGCCAGACCTTGCCCAGGCTCAGCCCCCTCAGTGCCCTCACTGAGGAGTTTCACAGAATCACAGAATCGTTAAGGCTGGAAAACATCTCCAAGATCAAGTCCAACCACTGACCAAATAAAACCATGTCCCTCAAGTGCCTCATGTCCTCTCTTTTGAACACTTCCAGGGCAGCTGTGCCAGTGTTTAACCACTTTCCCTGTCAAGAATTGTCCCCTGATACCCATCCTGAGCCTCTCCTGGTGCAACCTGGGGCTGTTTCCTCCTGTCACCTGGGAGAAGAAGGGCAGGACATGCTGGGAGGGCGGCTGTCCCTGCAGGAACGCTGCCCCAAGCCAGGGACATGTTAAACCTCTGCTGCAGAGCCTGCAATTCCCCCATGGAGTGCTCGTGCTGGTGGAATCAAATTGGAATAAATGCCTCCTTTTCCCTGATTGTTATTTCTCTGGAGTGGCTGAGGACTGTGCTCGTGCAGATCGGAGTAAATTGCCGTTCTAAATAACAACGAAATTAACTTTGGTATTTCCATTAACGCGGTGAGAGCCTTGAGCTGTTTATTTTCTAATCATTCAAATAACATTTTTACTCAACAGCTTTATGGCATTTTCATAAGGCAGAACTCGCACAGCATTCAGCAAACTGAGAGCAGTTCCCAACAGCAGAACTGGAGCAAAACCAGGAGCTGGAAATGAGATGGCCAAGGTTGGGAGAGACCTCCAAGGTCACCACGTCCAACCTTGGGTAAGAAACCTCCATGGCAAACATATCATATCACCAAGTTCCACATCTACTTGTTTTCTGAACATCAGCTCACTTTTTCAACACTAACTCGTTTTTTGAACACTGATTTTTTGAATATTAACTCATTTTCTGAACACTAACTCCTTTTTTAACACGTTTTTGAGCACTAACTCACTATTGAACACTCATTTTTGAACACTCATTTTTGAATACTAATTCGTTATTTTGAACATTCATTTTTGAATATTAATTCGTTATTTGGAACACTCATTTTTTGAATATTAACTCATTTTCTGAACACTAACTCATTTTTGAGCAGTAATAACTCATTTTTTGAACACTTCAGCATCGCCCCATTTCACAGATGGAAATGGCAGCATGTTGAAACCCCAGCAGGCTGTTGAAAAACTCCTGCCCAGCCACAGTAAACATTATTAGCAAAGTGTCCCGAGCCATTATTGCTGTAAAAGTCACGTTTAACAGGGAATATATAAAGCCTGTCCATGCTGGCAATCACCGTGCTGACTCACGGAATGTTCCAGCAGGTGTGTGAGCAGAGTCACACCCACCGAGCAGGAATGGCCTTTTATTGTCACACTCTGCAGCAAAACACACACTAAAAGCACCCTCAAGAAGCGTGTCCTGAGAGCTGCTGCCAAATTAAATACTTTCTCACACATTAACTGCTATTGGAAAGGCTGGAGCAAACCCCCAGGCGTGCCCATTTTCCCCAGATGCGTGTGAGAGTCCTTAATGTGTGATCCTAATAAACAGTGGATCCCTCCTGTTATAAACACCTTAAAGCCCTGGGTCTGCTGCAGGATCCTGTGCAGGGACTCAGGAAAGGAAGGAGCATCCCTGGGATGAGACAACACCCCCTCCCGGGGTTTTGCAGGCTCCCAGAGCCTTTAATTCTCAACCTCATGGAATTAAGAACACCTCTTGACAATTCCCAGCTGGACCAAAGTCCGCCCCAGCCCCGTTTTCCCCAGTTAAAGAATTCTCTCCCATCAATTCTAAATATACGTGGAGCTAAATATAGCAAGCCCCGAGCTGCAAAATCACGGCTCGAGCTCCCCTAGACTCGGGCTCAGTCTGTGCACCAGCTGTGGGGGGAAATGTGCTGAAAGGGAGAACATTTTGTCTCTTTTCATTTATCAAACATTCCCTTGCAAACACACAGTCATCTGTTTAAGGGGAGCCGAGAATCTGTTCAAATTCTTCATTCGGTGGTTCTGTGAATTCCAACCGCGCTTTTCTCCGGGGGTTTCAGTTCTCAGGTAACTTTTTTTTTCATGGAAAATGCTTTCAATCAAAAAAAACCAAAAAAAAAAAAAACCAACTTAGGATGCTGGAGGTCTTTTTTTTTTTTTTTTTTTAAAGGTATTTACAGATTTTAGCAATGCCATTTTTCTGGACAGCTGTAAGACACGTATCTGGCTCATGACTGCAGATCGATAAATCTGCAAATTAATTCAGATGTGAATTTATTTCTTTTTTTTCTCTATGTCATCGTGGGTAAAGTGGATTGCTAATGTGATGTCAGGTGTAACATCCCCACCTCTCACGAGGAAGGATTTTCATGTTCATACAATTCAAGTCCCCAAATGGATCTGTGTGAGGAGGAAAAAGGCAACACAGGACCCAGGTGAACTCCAGGGGAAAGGTTTTAAGCACACCCAGGACTTTAACCTTTATTTCCTTTTAAAGCCTCACAAAGGATGGTCCAAGTGTCCATGTGAGCCAAATGAAATGTTCCCTGTCTGGAACAGTTGTCTGCAGTCGAACTGATTCTGCAAAGTCTCTCTAAAGCCAAGAGAAAAAGAGATATTTTTACTTCCCCTCCTCAAACCCTGCTATTCCTTCCCTGGCTGTGTCCCATTTGAGCCCCAGTCCTAACCCCTCTTGTGATCTCTCTTGATCCCTCTTTCCTTCTTTCTTCTTGCACATTCCCTTAACATTTTGTCTCCTCTTCTTCCCCCTCATGCTTCAAACCTGTAGTTGGCCTCTGTCACCTTAAAAACGTCTGATGATGCTCCTCTCACTGCCCTTTCTCCTTTTTACCCTTTTTTTCTATTTTTTTTCCTTTTTGTCTCCTTTTACCTCCATTTCCCCTCATTTTATCTCCTTCCCCCCCTTTTTTCAGAGTTCTTTGGTGCTGCTTCGCCATCTCCATTTCCACTAACCCCCTTCCAGATGTCCTCCCTCCCCTGGCCCTCCTTCAACCCTTCTCCACAACCCCCTTCCAAGGACAGGAACAAACCTCTACTTCTTCCACTCAAAAACCAGCAGGACTTCATTACTTTTTAACCCACCAACCACCTGATTTCCCTACTGGTTTGTTTTTCCCCTGACCTAATCTCCCAAGGCTCCATCCCCTTCTCCCTCCTCCCTGCTCCCAGCAGGACGTGCCTCCAAGACACCCCTCCATCCCATTTTTTGCAAGCAGCTCTGACGTCTCTTTACATTTGAGGACACCATCCCACTCAGCTACCTCCTCATCCTCTCCCAAAACGCTTCCTGAAGCCTCCCGGAGTTCCTGGTGACAGGAAAGGAGTTCATCAAAGTGCTGGCACCGAGTGAACCTCCCACGGCCCGGGGATAAAAATAAACAACAACACTCAGAAATATTGCTCACAAACCATATGCTTCGGGTTTTTTGGCTAGCACCAAAAGGATGGGGGTCCTTGGTGCTCTGGGTCCACATGAAACCCATGGAGGAGAAATGATTATCATCAATCCCCCCGCCCAGAGGAGCTGGGAACACAGACAGTCTGATGAAGCACATTGGCTCGGATTTGTTCATTCTTAGCGAACTATTTCAGACTGTTAAATTGTCTGTTATGTTGTTTTTCCTCCCAACTCAGAGCCCCAGACAGCTGGAGGTGTTTAAAGGGAAAAAAAAATCATAATAATAAGTAATGTGCATTTTTTCCACAATATGGAGAATTCCTATTCTTGTATTAGTTTTTATTCTTAGAGGCTCGAGCTGAAATTTGAGTTCCACTGCAATGCTTCCACTAATTGCCTTGAATAATTCAAATTTTACCACTCTCGAGGGCACAAGTGGAGCCAGACTGTTATAAGCCATGTTTGTTACTCTGGAGCCAACAAAATAAGTATGTTTTTTGGAGCACGCTGAGCTTAAGTTACATGACTTTGTTTGTTTCAAAGGACCCCACCAGCGAATGCAGGACAAGGCACATTTTGCTTTGAAAGCGGCAGGAACGCGTCAAAAATCGTGGCGTGACCCTGAAAATTGGACTTGGTCAGACAAAATTAGGAGAGGCCTGAACTGTGGGATCCCTCTATTTTTGGCTCCAGAGAGAAAGTCTGGAGCTGCTGCTGATCTGAAATGGGTCCTGAAGAGAAGGAAGGAAATTAGATTTTTTTTTAACTTACAAAATTGTCTTGCCTGTGTAATAACACTGAGCACGACTGTCACTCTGAAGACATATTAGCTCATTTAGGTAATTAGTGTGAGCAGCATGTTTCCCTGCTTATTCCATTCAATTACAGGGTGCTCACTTTGTCATTACTGGAGTATCTTAATGTGACTTGTAATTAGTGTAATTACAATCCAATGTTAATTATATCTGCCACTTAGACATAATTTTATATAGTAATGGTCTTATTCTCAATAACCTTATTATGTTGTTTATTCAAACAGGAATTTAGCCTTCTTTCATGCGTCAAATATGGAAATTACCCAAAGTACTGCCTGTCATTTCCCTGCTTATGGCTGGGGCAGCTTCGCCTTGCAAAATCATATTTGGGACAATCAGGGAGTGGAGCAAACCAAATTAGGGAGGTTATCTCGTTAGCAGAGACATGCTGAGCCAACAGAAATGGTTTGCACGGGAGGCACGTGAAGTCACCCCGTGGGTCAGGAGGGCCACCAAGAGGGGTCGGTGGCCACAATCCCACTAAAGAACAGGAGATGGGATACATGAAGTCTGTGGTGGTGTGTGCACCTCTAGGGATGGGCAGAGTGCTGCTCTTATCAGCAGGGAAATAAAACAGCAGGAGTGGAGGTGCCAAAAAATGGCCTGGGACAAGATTCTCCGTGGTAATGACCTTTTTAACAAAGAGCTTACATGTCTGGTATGGGAGTTTATTGTTTTATAGATTTCCTTTCTCTGACTGACAGCATTTTGGGGATACAGATGCTCTGTGGGGTTGGTTCTGACCAGCAGTGGGGTTTGCAGAGTTTTCCCTGCTCCCTGAGCTTTGCTTCACCTCGTGGGGATGGACTTCTGGTTCTTTTCCTAGGAGGAAAGGCTGGGAGAGCTGAGGGGGTTCTCCTGGAGAAGAGAAGGATCCAGGGAGACCTGAGAACCCCTTCCAGTGCCTAAAGGGGCTCCAGGAGAGCTGGAGAGGGTCGTGGGACAAGGCATGGAGGGGCAGGACACAGGGAATGGCTTCCCATTGCCAGAGGGCAGGGCTGGGTGGGATATTGGGAAGGGATTGCTGGCTGGGAGGGTGGGCAGGCCCTGGCACAGGTTGGGCAGAGAAGCTGTGGCTGC